>JARFJA010000066.1:0-324087 GCA_036326145.1 Rhagophthalmus giganteus
GCGCTATTTAGAGTATGTTCACGTGCTGGTCGCAAAAGTTCATTATTGTTTATCGTTTTCAAGATTCTCAAAAATGTGATTTTTGGATTTTCGTTTCTTTTCATTTTTTATTTGTTTTAAATGATATTAAAAAACTACCGGCACTTTCTCGTTGCCACTTTTTAAGCTCTACAAAATGGCGTGTTCAAATTTTTCATCCGACGTTTCGTATCCGAGAACCCATCATCAATTTTATTTTTTTATATGGCCACAAACAAAGAGACACCCTGTATTCGGTAGCATTATTCATTACAAATTCAACGATGTATCACACATTATGGTTTTGAAGCCAAAAAAGGGGAAAAACGTGAGTTATAAGGTTTTTTATTTTTTAAATTAGTAGGCGCTGGTACAATAACAGAAACAAAATGTCAAAAAATTATAATAATTGCTCAAATAGGTTGCCATTATTTTCTAGACACAAGTATGCTCTGTCTACAGAAGAATTCAAAACATGGTCTAACATTTCTGGTGTGATTGCTGCTAAAACCAATGCCAATAACTGTTCTTCAGTTTCAAAAATGGCGTCATACACTTGGTTTTTTAAATAACCCCACAGGAAAAAATCCTTCGGAGTTAAGTCAGGTGATCGGGCTGGCCAGGCTACTTCACTGTGAGTTCCAATGCATTTTTCAGGAAACCTCTGGGACAAATATTCCCGCACATTTCTTGAATTATGCGCTGGGGCACCATCTTGCTGAAACCAGCAGTTGTTAACTATAAGTAATGGTAATTCATCCAAGGCATTCTCCAAATCAGTCTGCAGCAGGTCGAGATATCGTTCGGAATTTAAATTGTCGTGATAAATAAAAGGTCTTATTATTCTGCCACCCAAAATGCCCACCCACAGATTAAATCCAAATCGATGTTGATGCCTTGTTTCTTTTATTAAATGAAGATTGTCTGTTGCCCAATAATGTTTGTTACGCCGGTTGAAAATGCCATTGTTGGTTATTGTTTTTCCCCTTTTTTGGCTTCAAAACCATAATGTGTGATACATCGTTGAATTTGTAATGAATAATGCTACCGAATACAGGGTGTCTCTTTGTTTGTGGCCATATAAAAAAATAAAGTTGATGATGGGTTCTCGGATACGAAACGTCGGATTAAAAATTTGAACACGCCATTTTGTAGAGCTTAAAAAGTGGCAATGAGAAAGTGCCGGTAGTTTTTTAATATCATTTAAAACAAATAAAAAAATGAAAAGAAACGAAAATCCAAAAAATCACATTTTTTTGAGAATCTTGAAAACGATAAACAATAATGAACTTTTGCGACCAGCACGTGAACATACTCTAAATAGCGCAACTTTTTTCTAATTTAAGCCACCCTGTATCTTCTACCGTTTTCAAGATCCCCATGCTGTGCATTCTTATTTTGGACACGGTGTATGTATGTAGAAATCGCCCGAAACACACAAGAGTTTATTTAATAACAAAGTATACGTGTAATGAAAATGTTAGTGTGGATGAGGTGTGTTTAGACTAGTGCAGATACAAACAAGGACGCACTGTTTGGCTGGACCTTTACTTCGTCCCTTCTCGTGGGATCTTCATGAATAATTTTCAAAAAAAACAATGGGGATACACTGGGATTAATTGACCCCTGGGGTTAATGACAATTTGTCAGATAGTTCAAAAGAACTATCATCAAAAGATTTATTAGTAATTAAACATAACTTTGAATTAGAATTAGATAATATATATAAATATATCCACGAATTGGACAATGTAGTTAATAATAACCCGAAAACTAAAAAAGAAATAAAACTTATAAGGAATATCCTTAAGCAACAAGTAAGTAACTTAAAAAAGAAAAACCTTTTGAATATTACGTTTGAAAAATAGACTCTTATAATAAAAATAAAAACTCCCTGCCTACAAATAACATGAAAGACATAGGAGTACAAACTACCTCAATAAAGGACTCTAATGACAAAGTCACTCAAACCTGAGTTGAATCCAGCACTACAAGTTTCGTAAACTCTGAAAATTCTTTAACTACTGAAGATTGGCTATCTACCTCAAAAATTTTAAATAAGGATTGGCGTGATAATTACTTTACAAACACTACCATGACGAGTAATTCAAGGACAAGCACATTGGATTTATATTGTTGATCCAAAATACATAAACTTAAAGGGTGTTTGGGAAGAAGTTTGTAAAAACTTTCCGGAAGGAAGAAATTTAATAAATGAAAATAGTTCCTCGATAGTATCTATTATGAAAGATGTTCAAATAGAAACGAGCACTGGTATTTCAATTGATAAGTTGAATACTTTATATATCATCCCTATTCCTTATTGTTCCAAAAGACTGGATATGGAAATGTTATATAAAAAATTAAAGGATTTTAAAATTAACTTTGAATCTACTATAAGTAATAACTTAATATTATCAACCGCTGACAATTTAGACCGTAAACTTCTAAGAAAATGTGTCGAATTCATTTTCCATGGCTCTAATAAAACTATCTTTATAGAACTTCCCGTTAGCAATGTAAAACAAATTAATACTCCCATTACTAAGATTCCAAATAACAAAACTCACAATACTAACAAATTATTTATACAACCTAATAATAAAAATTATGCGGAGATCGTAAAATCCATTAAGAACAATGAAGATATCACGAATTTGAACATTAACATTAAAAGTATTAAACAAACACTTAAGGGCAATATCGTTATGGAAATCAAAGGTGATAAAAAAAATGCAGAAATGCTCAAAGATAAAATCAAAGCCAAAGACAAAGACATTTTCATCGATCATGCCCATAATAACATAGTATTACACATTTATGGGATGGATGGTCTTTGCACAGAAGAGGATATTAAGTTGGCTATCTCTCCCTTCATGAAGAACAACGAATTTCTCAAGGTACCGTCTACCAGGCCTAATAAATTCAATGGTTTAAATGCGACCATAATCTTAGATGAACGTCTTGGAAACTATTCGATGAAGTTGGGCAAAATCAAAATCGGCCTCACCTATTGCAACGTCAAACCTAGAGTTAAATTAAAACGCTGCCTCAACTGTCTGAACTTTGGACACGAACGTGTATCATGTCCGGAAAACAAATTATTAAATAAAAGAGTAAGCTTCAACTGTGGGAAGAATGACCACAAAGCAGACAATTGTTGCAATGAACAGTATTGCATCAATTGTAATATTTCTGGCCATCGATCAGACGGAACTAGATGTCCTACATATAGAAGGATACTGTCGCGTACGATCAACTCTATTGTGAAAATTCCTGGACCAAATTTCATTCAGGAATGACATCTTATATATATAATTTCTAACTTTAATTTTTCTCTTCTTGATGCCCAAAATTGTATAAAATTTCGAAAAAACGAAGAATTCACTGGTAAAGACTACTATATTTACACTTAAATAAGATCTGCAAATCCAGAGCCCCCACAGAAGTAATGTCTTATGATGGTTCCGGTGGGGTGCATTAGCGCTACCCTGACAAGGAGGGGTTTAGTCGGTAGGCACATCCGCTAGACTTGCCGGTGTGAATCCGACACTCCCCCCGGCGATACCGGGGGCGTCTTTTGAAGATTCCCCTCCTTGGAAAAAAAAAAGGGTGTCCCCGTTTTTGTAGCAGGACTTTCACAACTTGCAGTAAAATTCATTTTGAAAACAAAAGTTCATATGAACATATACGTGTGGAGGCCCCGTTTTCGATTTGCGGGGTGTCGAAATTTAAAAAAAAATCGGACGTTTCATTTGTAAAACAAGATTCCCTTTTTTTGATTTTGTCGAAACTTGGGCAGTTTCGTTTGTAATAATAATAATAATACACACATTTTTTCACATCATCGAATTTGCCCCACTTCTTCCGGTGCCGCCGCAACAGGGGACCGGCTCGATAAAAATAGAAAAAAATATGGCACGCCCCTGCTTTTTTCTAAGTTTGAAATTTTTTTCAGTATCGGCAATCAAAAATAAAACTTTTTCTATTACGCAACTTTTTTCCTATCTCGCTTCGTTTAGAGAGAAATAAAACTTATTTTTTTACAGAATTTATTGTTTGATAATAATTTGTATGTCAAAAATCAACCACACGGTATGAATCCTGCCCAATAGATTGAACGGTCAATTATTTTTGGAATTTTTAAATGCAGAGTATCATAACATGATGAAGGATGTTCCAATCCAACAAAGAATAGACTCGTTTTTTCAGTTAGATGGATGCCCTGCTTAAAGCTTAAAGTAAAGTAAAAAGTATTTAAATATTTAGTATTTTATTTACTATTAAGTATTTAAATTTTTACCGCACGGCTCCAGCGCGCACGGCAGCTCCACCGACGGTCGAATTTTCGCAACGAAATTCCCAAATACCGCCGAGCGTCGCGGCATTTCTTTCATTTTCGGAATTTTTCCGACGATTTTTCGATCTGAAATCCCGGGGCTCCCCCACGTTGGGGAGCCCGGGTACTTGCATGCGACGAAAGCCACTTTTCTCGCGTCAACCCCCGCCCCTAACAATCCCCAAAAATCGGAAACTTCCCGAACGGCACTTTTCGCCGCCGACGTCTCGAGCATCGCGCGAACATCGCGATTTTTTCGCAAAACTCGTAAGCGAAAAAAATATTTCTCCCTCCTTTCGTGAGTCACGTGAAAAATTGTAGCCGTCTAGTGGTGTGTATGGACGCAACGTTCACAACAAGTCGGAAACGACTAGAAAACTCGTATTTTCAGAATAACAACGCAAGAAACGACGAACTGCGAGCGTTTAAATAGATTATAAATTTTGCATAATCTCGATAAAATGACACTACCTGATACGAATAGAATAGGTTCGGAATTACCCGAATAGTAGCTTTTCTAGAATAGCAAACCAATAAATGACGAACTACGCGCGTTTCCGGCGATTTAAAATTTTTGCGAAATCTCGAAAAAATCCTTTAGTATTTCGGGTTTTGTTTTTGGCAAAATTTTTATCAGGACGTTTTGCGACGCAACGTTCAGAACAAGTCGCAAACGAGTAGAAAACTCGCATTTCTGGTATAACAAAGCAAGAAATGACGAACTGCGGGCGTTTAAATAGATTATAAATTTTGCATAATCTCGATAAAATGACACTACCTGATACGAATAGAATAGGTCCGGAATTACCCGAATAGTAGTTTTTCAATTATAACAAACAAAGAAACGACAAAATACACATTTTTATAATTTAATATGTGAAATACTAAATGATCATAACAAGATACAACAGCAGTTAAACGCATGTGATAATGCCCGCGTATCACTAAAAAATCAAACACCCATTACAACTTCACCAGAAACTAAATCACCGAGAAAAGGACCTCCTGTACACAGTCGACTCTTTTCTCAGATTCGTGAATAAATAAAAAAAAAGTAAATAAAAGTAAATCACTGGAAGCACTGCCTTACGAAATGCATTTCGTTAATATTCGCCTATTTTTGTTTACGCCAATGCGGCTTATTTTAAGTTTTCTGATTACATACTGTTTCCGACGGAAACAGAGAATAAAAGAAATAGAATAAAAGTATAGTGTTTTTGGTTGGGACGAACTTTGAACCTTATTAAAATTATCCGGTTCGACTATTAAAAAAATAGCACAAGAATGCCTGTGAAAAATACGCAACAAAATAGTTCACGCCGATTAAATTAGGTTGGTCTTTTTTCAAAAATTCGACCTCTGCCTTTAAAGCGTTACAAACGACACGAAATTTAATAATAAAATTATCATTCTAATTTGTTTCGATTGTGCAAAAATGTTAAAACGACCGATAGAAAAAAACACTAATCGCATTAGCACTTTCATGATAAATTTACACACATAGAAATGTAATATACAGGGTGTCCCCGTTTTTTGTAGCAGGACTTTCACAACTTCTAGTAAAATTCATTTTGAAAACAAAAGTTCATATAAACATATATGTGTGGAGGCCTCGTTTTCGATTTACGGGGTGTCGAAATTTAAAAAATTGGATGTTTTATTTATAAAACAAAATTCCCTTTTTTGATTTTGTTGAAACTTGGCAGTTTTGTTTGTAATAATAATACACATTTTTTCACATCATTGAATTTGCCCCACTTCTTCCGGTGCCGCCACAACAGGGGACCGGCTCGATAAAAATAGAAAAAAATATGGCACGCCCCTGCTTTTTTGTAAGTTTGAAATTTTTTTCAGATTCAGCAATCAAAAATAAAACTTTTTTCCTATCTCGCTTCGTTTAGAGAGAAATAAAACTTATTTTTTTACAGAATTTATTGTTTGATAATAATTTGTATGTCAAAAATCAACCACACGGTATGAATTTTTTGTTGGGACCCCACATCCTGCCCAATAGATTAAACGGTCAATTATTTTTGGAATTTTTAAATGCAGAGTATCATAACATGATGGAGGATGTTCCAATCCAACAAAGAATAGACTCGTTTTTTCAGTTAGATGGATGCTTTGGTAGTGCGGAACTGGCCGAATGCGGCATATCCGCAAAGATGGGTGGGTACCGTGGAGGACCAGTAGGGTGGCCTCCTCGATCGCCCGATCTAACACCCTTGGATTTTTTTGTTTGGGGATTTATTAAGGAAGCAGTTTACTCTACGCCTGTCAATTCGCAAGAGGAACTTGAACGAAGAATCCGAAATGCCGCTCTTAGAATAACTCCAGATCATTTGGAAAACGTTCGGCAGTCTTTAATACGTCGTTGTCATTTATGTGTCCTTTGATTTTGTCTCTGTTTATTGAATAAGTTTCCTTTCATACCGTGCGGTTGATTTTTGACATACAAATTATTATCAAACAATAAATTCTGTAAAAAAATAAGTTTTATTTCTCTCTAAACGAAGCGAGATAGGAAAAAAGTTGCGTAATAGAAAAAGTTTTATTTTTGATTGCTGAATCTGAAAAAAATTTCAAACTTAGAAAAAAGCAGGGGCGTACCATATTTTTTTCTATTTTTATCAAGCCGGTCCCCTGTTGTGGCGGCACTAGAAGAAGTGGAGCAAATTCAATGATGTGAAAAAATGTGTATTATTATTACAAACGAAACTGCCAAGTTTCAACAAAATCAAAAAAGGGAATTTTGTTTTACAAATAAAACATCCAATTTTTTTTTTAATTTCGACACCCTGTAAATCGAAAACGAGGCCTCCATACCTCATGTTTTCATGAACTCATATGAGGCCTCATGTTTATATGAACTTTTGTTTTCACAATGAATTTTACTACAAGTTGTGAAAGTCCTGTTACAAAAAACGGGAACACCCTGTATATTTAAAAAAAAAGCCAAAAACGGCGCGAACGATTTAATCTCGCGCTTATACTAGCGCGTCCAAATCAATTAAGGCGAGCATTCCTATCCGTTTTCGACGAACGCGAACCCGATCGATCGCCACGCGCGCAATTTCCAAAGTTCCTATTATAAGACGAAACGGCGGCGCGCCCGATCGAAAATCACGAAGAGGAATATTCGATGGAGAATTTCGCGGCGATTCCAAATCGCATTTGGCGCCGGCGCCCCGACAATTATGGTAACGAAAATAACGGCGTTGGAAAATTTTGCTCGGGCGCCATTTTTTAACGAACAAATAAACAACGCGCCGTCGAAATTTCGATCCTCGCGCGATCGAAACTTCGCAAGAAACGATCTATACGGGCGCAGGATCACTTGCACGTAATCGCGCGCTTCGCAGTTCAAAATGAAAGCTCGACCGGCTCGACTGAAATAACCAAAAATACTCGCGGCGGGGTGTGTTTTTGTCAATGACCGTTAAAAATGTGAATTTTTCGTTTCGAATTCAAGTTTGTCGTCCGGCCGGTTTATAAGTTATACGGGATGTTCTTAAACGACTGCGAATTATTTCGGGGGGGCTATTCGTTGGGCCGGTTGTCGGACAAAAGCTCCCCTACGAACGTGCGCGTCTTAAATTAGGTCGTTTTGAAAAGTTACCGCTTAAAAACGTCAGAGACGTATAGGTTCCGCATTAGAAGCGATTTAAAAATAAAATAGGTAAATTAAGGAAAATTAAAAATGCGCCCTTACCGTAAATCAATAGAGCCGTGCCATTTTCGAGACATTTCAAAAACGGTACATGTTTTCTTTTTCCATTTTCTTTAACTATAGTCCAGATTCTAAGTGCATAAAAGCTGACACTTTGTGATACAAACATTAAATTCTAACGGTATATTCTGTACTCCATAACAATTAACGTTAGACCGATATTTATAACCTCCTTTTCGTTTCGTAGCGTGCGCAGCAGCACTTTCGGTATCGGTATTTTCGTTACAGCATCGTCTTTTCGATTAAAATTTGTCATCGCCGCCACTTTAGGAAATTTAATCTCGTTAACGTCCAGCCCGTCTTTGTTTACGCCAATCGGAAAACGATAGAGAGAGAGACCAACGTGACGAGCGCGTCAAGTTTAAAATTTAGCCGAATTACGCGACGCGCGACGTTTCGACTTTTTCGAAGTTTAACAATTTAAATTAAATCGACACAACACCGACCGCGACAAAATTTCCTAAATTAATAATGTACGATTTCTTCTTTAATTTTAATTGAAGGGCACAAAGACGTGAAATATAAAAAATAGTACAAAGTACGCGGTTTGTTTGACATGTTCGCAACGCGATCCCGGCGAATTTCTCACATTTCCCGGACGGATTATTAAAAGGGAGGGGTTAGTTTGAATTAGGGGACGATTTCGAAAGGACTCCGACGTTTCTTGTGGTTAGTATGAGGCGCGCACTCCAAAAAATTTCAAGCTTGTATCGTGCTTGATTTTTTCAAGAATGGCTAGTCTTACGGAAAGTGGACAAAAAGAGCACCTTTTTTATTCTAAAACGTTGGGCAAATCCGACAATGAAGTTGCGATTTTTTTTTAAATATTAATCTCCTAAAAAGAAATGCGATTGGAAATGTTAGGGGTAGCGTAATCCTTGCTCCCCGTGGGGCGGTATCAAAAAATTTACGAATGTAAACCAAACACGATTAAATTTTTAATAAAAAAAATTGTACACTCTACGCTATAACGCGCTCCAAGTATTAAATGGGCATTATTTTTGGATTAGGGGGCGGCTCCGAAACGTCTCTATGTCGGTATGGGGCTACAGAATATGTCCCTAGAATTCAATGCTTGTACCACAAAGTGCAGACGTCGGCATTGTTTTTACACTAAGTGTCTTCATCGCGAAAACGAAGTACCTACTTTAGGACGTGCGTCTACAGAAACTTTCCGTCTTACAACAGACAAACGTTTCAAGAACACCCTATATAACGAATACATTACAAGAAAAATATTAATATACCTGCCAAATAAATTTTTAATATTTTTAATAAACACCTGTCAGGTCGATTATATTTCAACCGTATTTCCATTCAAACCGGACGTTAACCTTATTAATTTCATCGTCATGCCATAAAACATTTTAAAACTTTTTGTGCTACTTCGCGAAAGGTTTTCGCGCCGTTACCTCGACGAATTAAGTTCGGTTATCAAAATTGCGTCGATAAAAAATAATTTAAACTATTATATTAATTTGAAATAATTGAAATAATTGAAAACTACCCTATGTGCGTACGTATCCGTATTTGTTAAAGCAAAAAAAGATGGGCAATGAAATTTCGAAAGTGGCGACTTACCAAATTTTCGTGGCATTCGAAATAATCCACAGCACACATTGAACGCCCATCGATCGTTATTACGATAAGATTTAATTAAATTATTTTAGACGGTTTATTTAAAAACAAAGTTAACAGTCAGGCGTCGGCCGCGCACTAATTCGTACTAACTAAAATTCGGAAACTAAAAGCCTACACGAAGAATCCCCACGCATATCGTTTTGGTTGCAGCACACGTGCTCGATAACACTTTTCGGGCGGGAGTCGTCGACGAAACTAACGCGGAATTTCTAACAATTTATTTATCTAAAATCACGTTTTATTTATACGTTTAAATTGATTTTCGTCTTATTTTTGTAAAAATAACGTTTCGAGGCGAGCGCACATTATGTCGGGGCGCGGCGGGCCGCATCGCAGCACAACGCGCCGTAACCGATCGTTTTCGTCGACTCGCTTAAAATGTACCCCGGCAATTGGTTGCGGAGTTTCGGGCTGCGCCCCTTCAATTGTAATTATAAAAAGATGCATTTTTTTGCCATTTCACGCCCAGGTTTGGCCGCTGGCGGCGCAAAAAAAACAAACAATGCATCGCACCAAACGTGCCGGTTATTTTACAAATCGGCGCGTTTAGTCTGGTTTTTAAACTGGTAAAAAAAAACGAATATTTATTTGTAAAATCGACACGCAAAACGCCGACCGAGTGCACGAATTTTCGGGCTGTCAATATTAAAGGAGCCGACTGTACACGATCAATATGAAAGAGTGCACTTGTTCTTCGGTTGTTCTCGAGGGTTAAATCTCCAAAAAAAAAATGGTGTACGCAAGATTTCCAGGGACTTTTAGAGATCTCCAGGAACTTTTAAAGACTTCCAGAGATTTCGAAGAATTTTTAAAGACTTCCAGGGACTTTCAAGCATTTCCAGAGACTTCCAGGGATTTTTAAGGATTTTCAGTCACTTTTAAGGACTTCTAGGAACTTCCAGATATTTCCAGGGACTTTTAAAGACTTCCAGGGACTTTCACAGATTTTCAAGGATTTCCAGAGACTTTCAAATACTTCCAGGGATTTTTAAGGATTTTCAGGCACTCTTAAGGACTTCCAGGAACTACCAGATAGTTCCAGGGACTTCCAGGGATTTCCAAGCATTCCTAGAGACTTTCAAAGACTTCCAAGGATTTTTAAGGATTTTCAGGCACTTTTAAGGACTTCCAGGAACTTCCAGATATTTCCAGGGACTTCCAGGGATTTTCAAGCATTTCTAGAGACTTTCAAGACTTCCAAGGATTTTTAAGGATTTCCAGGAACTTTTAAAGACTTCCAAATATTTCCAGGGACTTTTAAAGACTTCCAGGAATTTTCAAGCATTTCCAGAGACTTTCAAAGACTTCCAGGGATTTTTAAGGATTTACAGGAACTTTTAAAGACTTCCTGGGACTTGTTACGTGCAAAAAAAAATTCAATGATAAAATAAAATAAAATTTGATCGAAAAAAAAAATTATTTAATAATAAGAAAACTTAAAATAGCACTTAACAAAATTTAGAGGCCTGTCGGCTAGCTTTTGAACAGTGGAGTTCGGCCGGGTTCTAATAATAAACAAACAAAGGGGCGCCAAGTAATTTTTCCATACAGTAATAACTATTATTAAAAACAAATGGAAAATCACTAAAAGTATACGATGTTAAATGGTTACAATAGGTAAATTCCGGTAAATTATCAAGAAACGAACAATATAAGAGTTAATTTTGAAAGTGAGGTCTAAATGAAGTCCTAAATTTAATATGAACAATTTAAATACGTTAAATGAAAACGTAAATTCGTTAATGCTTCTCGAGAAACACTTCGTTAACAATAATTAATATAAACAATAACAAAAACATACATTATTCCTAACAATTAACTTAGCTTTCTACGCGTAGGAACCAAAATCGATCTTTCAAGTCAACTTCCGGTAACAAAAATCCAAGTCCAACCCAATAACAAGTCCAATCCAAAAACAGCAGATATAATTTTGAACAAAACCAGAAAAAAACGAAATCCAAAAAGAGAAAAGGTAATCCAAAGTAGAAAAATGTAAACCAAATCTAGGACCTAAATAGACTATTACTAATACCTAGTACTACCTAATTTCCGCTCTAAAGCGATAACCGAAACACAAACTAGGAAAAATTAACTATGATTAACGGAGTATATATATTGGAAAATTAAAAATATGACTTTTATTTATGTTGATATTTTTCTACTAACTCGTTTCTAAACGACCGCCCTCAATAATTGAAAATCAACGCCCGCCAACTCCTCTTATGCCGAAATTGAATTTGAATTAAAAAAAAAAAAGTATCAGACTTCCAGGGATTTTCAAGCATTTATAGTGACTTTCAAAGACTTCCAGGGATTTTTAAGGATATCCAGGCACTTTTAAAGACTTCCAGGAACTTCCAGAGATTTCCAGGAACTTTTAAAGATTTCCAGGGATTTTCAAGCATTTCTACAGACTTTTAAAGACTTCCAAAGGATTTTCAGGCACTTGTAAGGTCTTGCAGGAACTTACCAAGATTTCCGGACTTTAAAGACTTCCAGGGATTTTTAAGGATTTTCAGGACTTTTAAAGACTTCCAGGATTTACCAGATATTTCCAGGGACCTCCAGGGATTTCCAAGCATTCCTAGAGACTTTCAAAGACTTCCAGGGATTTTTAAATATTTCCAGGCATTTTTAAAGACTTCGAGGGTACTTCCAGAGATTTCCGGGGACTTTTAAAGACTTCCAGGGATTTTTAAGGATTTTCAGGCACTTTTAAGGACTTCCAGGAACTACCAGATATTTCCAGGGACCTCCAGGGATTTTCAAGCATTCCTAGAGACTTTCAAAGACTTCCAGGGATTTTTAAATATTTCCAAGCATTTTTAAAGACTTCGAGGGACTTCCAGAGATTTTCACGGACTTTTAAAGACTTCCAGGGACTATCACGGATTTTCAAGGATTTCCAGAGACTTCAAAGACTTCCAGGGATTTTTGAGGATTTTCAGGAACTTTTAAGGATATTTCCAGGAACTTTTAAAGACTTCCATGGACTTCCAGGGATTTTCAAGCATTTCTAGAGACTTTCAAAGATTTACAGGGATTTTTAAGGATTTCCAGGAACTTTTAAAGACTTCCAGATATTTCCAGGGACTTTTAAATATTTCCAGGGATTTTCAAGCATTTCTAGAGACTTTCAAAGACTTCCAGGGATTTTTAAGGATTTTCAGGCACTTTTAAGAACTTCCAAGAACTACCAGATATTTCCAGGGATTTCCAAGCATTTCTAGAGACTTTCAAAGACTTCCAGGCATTTGTAAAGACTTCGAGGGACTTTCACGGATTCTCAAGCATTTCCAGAGACCTTCAAAGATTTCCAGGGATTTTTAAGGATTTCCAGGCGCTTTTAAAGACTTCCAGGAATTTCCAGATATTTCCAGGCACTTTTAAAGACTTTCACGGATTCTCAAGCATTTCCAGAGACTTTCAAAGACTTCCAGGGATTTTTAAGGATTTCCAGGCACTTTTAAAGACTTCCATGGGCTTTCAGGGATTTTCAAGGGTTTCCAGAGACTTTCAAAGTCTTTCAGGGATTTTTAAGGATTTCTGGGCACTTTTAAAGACTTCAAGGATTTTAAAGTATTTCCAGGAATTTTAAAGACTCCCCAGAGAATTTCCAGGATTTTAAAGACTTCAGTTTTAGGACTTTAAATCAGGATTTTCAAGATTTCCAGAGCTTTTAAAGACTTCAAGGATTTGACGCTTTAAAAATTTACAGACATTTTAAAGACTTACGAGGAGACTTCCAGAGATTTCGAGGCATTTCATAAGACATTCCAGGACTTTCACGGGAATTCATCAAGACGATTTCCAGAGACTTTCAAATGAACTTCCAGGGATTCGTTACAGACTTTCCAGGCACTTTTAAAGACTACACCCACTCACAAATTATCCAGGACTTTTAAAGACTTCATGGAACTTTACGAAGCGGATTTTCAAGCATTTCTAGAGCTTTCAAAGACTTCCAAGATTTTTCAGATTTCCAGGCGCTTTTAAAGACTTGGCCGCGAGAGCCACGCATTTCCAGGGAATTTCTAAAGACTTCAATGGAAAAGTTTCCAGGACTCTTAAAGATTGTCCGAATTGGGATTTTCAAACAGAATTTCTAGGGCTTTTAAAGATCTTCTAAGAAGTTTTCAGAATTTTTCAATGAATTTTCAAAGACTTTGAGGTTAAAACTCCAAGACTGATTTCCAGGCAATTTTTAAAGACTTCCAGGGACTTATCACGGATTCAATCAAGCATTTCCAGAGACTTTCAAAGACTTCCAGGGATTTTTAAGGATTTCCAGGCGCTTTTAAAGACTTCCAGGAATTTCCAGATTTTTCCAGGAACTTTTAAAGACTTAGAGGAACTTCCAAATATTTCCAGGAACTTTTAAAGACTTCCATGGACTTTCAGGGATTTTCAAGCATTTCTAGAGACTTTCAAAGACTTCCAGGGATTTTTAAGGATTTTCAGGCACTTTTAAGGACTTCCAGGGATTTTCAAGCATTTCTAGAGACTTTCAAAGACTTCCAAGGATTTTTAAGGATTTCCAGGAACTTTTAAAGACTCCCAGATATTTCCAGGGACTTTTAAAGACTTCCAGATATTTCCAGGGACTTTTAAAGATTTCCAGGGATTTTCAAGCATTTCTAGAGGCTTTTAAAGACTTCTAGGGATTTTTAAATATTTACAGGCATTTTTAAAGACTTCCAGAGACTTTCACGGATTCTCAAGCATTTCCAGAGACTTTCAAAGACTTCCAGGGATTTTTAAGGATTTCCAGGCACTTTTAAAGACTTACAGGAACTTCCAAATATTTCCAGAAACTTTTAAAGACTTCCATGGACTTTCAGGGATTTTCAAGCATTTCTAGAGACTTTCAAAGACTTCCAAGGATTTTTAAGGATTTCCAGGAACTTTTAAAGACTTCCAGATATTTCCAGGGACTTTTAAAGACTTTCGGGGACTTTTAAAGTCCCTTTTCCGGTGTCATGTGCACAAGACCTCCACCAACGAGAACTACCCCTCGGTTGTTCTGCTCGTCTTTTGTTTTAGAATTTAAATACATTTTACGGATTCGTCCGAAAACCACACCGCCGTCATTTTAAACTGCCGCAAACCCGGAGCATTTCGAGCGCTTATAAAAAACGGCGTTAATAAAATTCGCTTGAAAATTGAACGACGGCACCGACTCAGAGAACTCGAGCGCATTATCATAATCTAACAAGAGCAGTTACGTACGGCGAATCCAATAAGAGTCGGTTTAGGTTTTGAGGGAATTAATTCGGTTCGATTCCGTCCGTGACGACGCACGTGCCGCGCCGTATATCTAATACTACACCCCACTACAACTAAATGTAATAGTTTTTTTTCGATTCGAACACGAAGCGGAAGCATCGATGCGTCGAATAACTCGCAATTTTTATTCTTTTTTTTGCCGGCACGAGTCTCCGACGGGCGCTTCGGCTCGCGCAATAAACGAAATTGTGCCGCGAAGACGCCACGCGCAGTGCGCGCGTAAGTGTTCGTAAAATTATCAAAAATGGAAAAGTGTGTCGCGTAAGTCGAGGTCGTCTACATTTCTTGTCCGAATTGAACGAAATCGAAACAAATTAACGGACCTCGTGGCAGTTTTGAAATTATCGATCTGTAAGAAGCTTTTCGAGAATTTTTGCGAATTTTGAATTTTGCGCAAAACAAAACAACGTCAGCTTTGACCGGTTAAAACAAACCCGAATCGTACGTGTAATCGGCTCGTACAGGTCAAAATTTGTGCCGTTACTTATACCTGAAAAAATGGAACGAACAAAGTACGCACGAAAGTCGGCCAAAATCCATACAGTTCGCAGTTTATATCGATTTTATTAGTCAAAGTTCCGACGTCTCAAAATACATACAGTCCAAAATAGATAAACTTGACCTTCTGATTGATTGGAAAAAAACTCGGCGTCGACGTGTCGAAATTTCGCCCTTTCGCGTCGTTACGTCGTTTAATTCGAACGTGTTCGAACTTCAAAGATTCGCGGCGTAACGCGAAAGCGACGCGAGCGATACCGAAACTGTGGGGGGGATCCGCGAAATAACGAGGTGGACCCTTATTTTTCGCGAGCCCGTAAACGTCCCCGTCGACGACGAACTTCACAAGAGCAAATCCCGCGTTTCGTTTCTTGTTGAGACGCGCGAAAAATTTGGCGCCCAACGTGTGGGTGGTGCCGTCTTCGATCGGACGCTTCGAAAAATAGGCAACGACGGGGGCCGTCCGTTGTCCTCGCGAGACAATGGGCGACGCGAAAGGAAGACACGAAAAATAAATTTCGCGCGCGCTAATTCGCGTAATTTAATAAATATACGCGGGCGGATATTAAAAACTGCTCGCTCGCGGGCTTCGCGCCGACAAATAAAAAATGGGGCGGGGGAGGGCGCCGTCGCGTCGACACAGGATAACGCAATTACAATCGCATTAGCCAGTTCTAATAAAATGCTTAATTAAGAATTAGCAAGCGAAATTTTAATGAATAAATTAAAAACGCCGTGCGTGGGCGGGCGCGACCTCGACTGCGACGACTTCTGATGGACGTTTTAATTAAGGACAAATACGGTTGCGATTTATGGGGCGCGCTCGCGTCGCGCCGGTCCTTCGAGTTGGTTGTATAACATCGGTTTACGGATTGTTTTAGTTGCGCCCTGCACGCGAGCGAGTCTCGTTTTTCGAATTGGACCCATCGAATACGCATTGCCTTAAGACATACAGGATGATTCATCGTGATTCGAGCGCGAGTTTTAGGGGGCACTATTGCGCGACGAACGCGTCCGAACCGGAAAACCCGCGCCAAACGACAATTACAAATTGCAGTCCGCGTGCGGCGCGTTTCGAAAATCCGGACTATCGATCGCGACCCCCGCGCCGAACGAGACGTCGTCGTACGAGGACACTCAATCAACCGTGAACTTTCGCGCCCCGCGCCCCCAACGGGGGCTCACAATGATTATTACACCGCGACGAATGCACGAGTGGAAAATCTTGTTTCCCGGACGCGGCGGCGGCGGCGGCTCGAGTCGACTTTAAGAGGATGAAAAATTACGAGCGAAAACAAAGAGGGCGCGAATCGGCGGAAAATGCGTGCACAGAGAGATTTTCTCCTAACAACAAGTCGTATTTTTTCTGCCTCTTTTTTTTAAATTTTTTTAATTTTCATGATCACCGACGACTCGCATCCGGCGATCGAACGTGTTCCGGAACTGACTCGACAGCTTAAGGGCGGGGTGCCAACGATTTCAGCGTATTTTACGCTCATCCTTAAACTAATTTTCGAGACATTTCGGGTCGTTAAAACCAAAATGTTTTTCATGATTAGTTGTTTATCACTATTTCGTTTATGTGTACTCGTGATTTGAGTGCACGATTTTTATTCGTTAATTTGTTATTGTAAATTATAATTTTGTTAGTTATGGTGGAATTTTATAAAAACTAAATAAGTTAAAGTGAAGCGGATTTTTTTGTTTTACAGAGAATAATGTACTCGAGGACGTATAAAAGATTCATAACGAACGAATTATTTTAAACTAATAAAAGAATTAAATTAATATTTTAAAATCAATTTTTTTTATGTAAACAATAATAAAATTTTGTGAGAACTTGTTAAGTCCTCGAGCACATTATTCTCTGTAAAACAAAAAAAATCCGCTTCACTTTAACTTATTTAGTTTTTATAAAATTCCACCGTAACTAACAAAATTATAATTTATAATAACAAATTAACGAATAAAAATCATGCACTCAAATTACGAGTACACATAAACGAAATAGTGATAAATAACTAATCAGAAAAACATTTTGGTTTTAACGATCCAAAATGTCTCAAAAATTAGTTTAAGGATGAGCGTAAAATACGCCGAAATCGTGGGCACCCCGCCCTTAATGTGTCCGTTCGATGTTAATAACGTTAAATAAATAAATTTGACGGGAGTTAATAGTCTTGCGAGAGAGACAACGTTAAAGCGAGACTCGCGGGGGAAAAAAAAACAACCCGGACGTAATCCGAACGCGAATTTCTTCTACAAAGCTCCATTGCATCAGATTCGATCGCTTCGTTTTTCGGTCACGTGCGAAAGAGCTTTTCTGACCGTCGCGGATAACGGGAACGCTTTCGGCGATGATTTTGGGCGTTCGCGACGCTCGATATATTAAATTTGGCGTTTTCTCCTGACAACAAGTCGTATTTTTTCTGCCTCATTTTTGTTTTAATTTTTTTTTATTTTTGCGAACACCGAGTTGTCGCGCAAATCGCCCGGAAACCGATTGCATCGAAAACGGGAAATTTCGCGACGACTCGCATCCGGCGATCGAACTGACTCGGCAGCTTAACGTGCCCGTTCGACGTTAATGGCGTTAAATAAATTAATTTGATGGGAGTTAATAGTCTTGCGAGAGAGACAACGTTAAGGCGAGACCCGCAGATAAAACGCAAACGCGAATTTTTGCAAAGCCCCATCGCATCAGATTCGATCGCTTCGTTTTTCGGTCACGTGCGAAAGAGCTTTTCTGACCATCGCAGATAACGGGAACGCTTTCGGCGATTTTGGGCGTTCGCGACGCTCGATATATTAAATTTGGCGTTTTCTCCTGACAACAAGTCGCATTTTTTCTGCCTCATTTTTGTTTTAATTTTTTTTTTATTTTTGCGAGCACCGAGTTGTCGCGCAAATCGCCCGGAAGTCGATTGCATCGAAAACTGAAAATTTCGCGACGACTCGCATCCGGCGATCGAACTGACTCGGCAGCTTAACGTGCCCGTTCGACGTTAATGGCGTTAAATAAATTAATTTGACGGAGTTAATAGTCTTGCGAGAGAGACAACGTTAAGGCGATACTCGCAGATAAAACGCAAACGCGAATTTTTGCAAAGCCCCATCGCATCAGATTCGATCGCTTCGTTTTTCGGTCACGTGCGAAAGAGCTTTTCTGACCGTCGCGGATAACGGGAACGCTTTCAGCGACGATTTTGGGCGTTCGCGACGCTCGATATATTAAATTTGGCGTTTTCTCCTGACAACAAGTCGCATTTTTTCTGCCTCATTTTTGTTTTAATTTTTTTTTAATTTTTGCGAGCGCCGAGTTGTCGCGCAAATCGCCCGGAAGTCGATTGCATCGAAAACGGGAAATTTCGCGACGACTCGCATCCGGCGATCGAACTGACTCGGCAGCTTAACGTGCCCGTTCGACGTTAATAGCGTTAAATAAATAAATTTGACGGGAGTTAATAGTCTTGCGAGAGAGACAACGTTAAAGCGATACTCGCAGATAAAACGCAAACGCGAATTTTTACAAAGCCCCATTGCATCAGATTCGATCGCTTCGATTTTCGGTCACGTGCGAAAGAGCTTTTCTGACCGTCGCGGATGACGGGAACGCTTTCGGCGATGATTTTGGGCGTTCGCGACGCTCGATATATTAAATTGGCGAAGCCGAGTCGACTAAATAAATGTTAACCTTGGGCGTTTTTTCCCCAATACGAATCTTAATTTTAACGTTGGGTCGGAGTTTGTTTTTTTGGGGGGGACGGGGGGCGCACCGAGCTTTTCCTCGACCAATTTCCGGAGATCGTCAAGTTGTAAAATCGCTCGGATCCGGTCGCGTTCCGGCAAAAAAGAAAACGGAACGCAATTCTTCACCCCGGATTAAAATTGCGCCCTTATCAATCCGCGCCCGACTCAACAGATAACGCCGGACGACGTTCCCGCGAACGCGAACTAAAGCGGCCCCTACGTGTTTCGTGAAACGCCTAATTACAACAACAACAACTTTGAAGGAGACACGTAACACGTAAAAAGGGGGAAAAAAAACACGTCAATCCGAGTCCCGCCAAAATACGCGTGAATTCCCGAATTTTAAATAAATAGTTTAAATATTTAAATCGAGAGCCCCCTCCGTCACGTGCCGGACAATAGACGCCTGCAAATTTTACGGGGCTTAAAACGTGATCGAGGGCCGCTCGCCCTTCGTCGCGACAAATTTCGAAGAGCGTAACTCGTGGAAGATTCGAGATCGCCGCCCCCCTCGCCCCCGCGCGCGAACGATTTTAACGGGGGCTCCCCGTCGCTATTTGCATTTAGGGCCGCGACGGCGATCGCGCTTAAATAAATAAATTCGGCGCCCATATCGCGAAACGGGAACCGAACAACGGTCGGGCACATTAAGCGGGGCCTTGCGTCATCGTCAAAAAGCACACAAAGCATTCGGGTACGGTAGGGATCGATAAAAAATAATAATAATAATAATAATAATAAGAAAATAAGCGCACGATTTTATTTGTTTAAAAGCCACCAAGAAAGACATCGAACCAATACTACATGACGATCGTTAACTTAGGCCTTACAACAAAAAAAATAAAAATAAATAACGTCCTCGGCAAAGAAGCGGTTGCCCACCGAATCGCACGTTTCACGAATTGCGCTTCAAGCAAGGATCTGATCTTAAGGGTGGTTAAGATGTTAACTGTGTGTGATAGAAGCGGTGGCGGTGGTGGTGGTGGTGGATATAACACTTATAGCGGCAACAAGCGTCTGGGGAGGCGAGGCCGTGCTCGGGGGATGCTGTGGTGCCGACGGCGTGGATCGGCGTACCTGCGGCGAAGACGTCTTCGGCGCGGCGTGGTGAGATTGTTGGCTTCCGCCTCGATGAGGGTGGCGCGGGCTCTGGGCATATCGGCCGGGCCTCCCATCGGCCCGAACGACCGCCGCACACTGCCGCTCCCGGCCCATCGATCAGGATACACCCCCCCTAACCTACCGTACGGCGCCCCTTTTGCGCAGCCACCGCCGTCTCTTATCACCTATCTCACGACGACGACGACGATCTCCGCCGCACGTGCTGCACCCGTCGTTAGACACCACGACGACGACGACGCCCCCCCCACCCCCGTCGACGTGCCCACCCCGAAATCCCTAATCAAATTCATTTCCTGGCAATTAAATTCCATCCGCGTAAGTGCCGCCCGACCGATAATTGCGGTAACAACTTCCGGGGGGCGCCCGTTAAACGGGCGAATTTTTACCCCGAAAGGGCGAAAGCTCCGCGTCCGAATTGACGCCGACGCGACGGATTTTCGAAAAAAAAAATAAAATAAATAAAAAACACCGCACGACGATCGATACCGGCCTGTTATCGCGAAAAGGGCGAAAGCAAACGTTTGTCGCGTTTTGTGGGGCAAACAGTCGACCGACGACCTTGGGGTCGGGGCCGGCCGCTCAATTTTAGTGAGGCCGATAATTATAAAAGCAACGCGACGACCTTGGCCCGTTAAACGTCTTCGTGCTACAATTTTTACGATCGAAAACCGACCGTCGGCCAAAATTAATTACGAGGCTCTCGAAATCGAGGAACGAAACTCGTTTCGAAATAATCGGCAGGTAACCTACTCCGAATTAGTTGTGCGAGACTCGTAAGTATGACGTAACCCGCGCCGCGCGATAACGGCGCGCAATAAAGAAACGTTAAATGATAATTCGAGCGAGATCGGTTAATAAAGGGCCTTAAATTTGAAATCTCGCGCCCGAACGCGCGCCGACAAAAACGAGACGTCGACGCCGCGATACGAGTCGTACGTCGAGTCGCGCGCCCGATCCGTTTCGTTTTTAGATCGAATTTTTTTGAAACGAACAAACAATCGACGCGACGCTTATACGCGAGCGACAAAAATCCCAACGCAACAACGTTCGAGGTCGAACGAACTTTTTAATGCGTCATTTTGCGTAACGTTCGCGAAAAATCGCATTCGCGCAATAATAACCCGCTTTTGATAAATTACGGGCCCAAAACGCGACCTCCCCCCGAAAAAATCAATAGAGAAATTTTTCGCGCGGAAGAAGGCGCGAAATTTATTTATTCGGGGGCGGGGGGGATTAATATTTGCGATTTGTTCCGGGTCCCGGATTTAAATGTTTCGCTGGACTTCAAACGGTGAAACCGAACGAGGTCTCTGATAGCGAGGCTTGAATTACTCGTTTTTCGTTTTATTGCGCGCTTGCTCGCGCGTTTCAAATCGTACGGAGGTCAAGGATTTGACGTTTTAAAATTACCGTTCGAATAACTTACGTTCGCGGCCAATCGATTGCGGCCAGTCGGCGACGGATCCCGGTTAGTTAATTTCGTTAATGGATCTGGCGAAGTTGCGCGCGGGTTAAATTAATTTACGCGAAACGTCGTTTCGAGCGCAATTCTTTCTAAACCCGAAAAACCGTCCGCGGGCAGTTACGCAATTCCGCACCAATTATATCCGGGCAGAACACTTTTTTTTTCTCTTTAGGAAACAGTCGCGGCCAGTTGAACAAAGGACGGACGGTCTGTCGCTTGATCAACTTATTGTTCGATTACGACGTCGCGCGGCGGTTCAATTAAACTTCGTCGAACGTCATTTCGGACGCCGAACGACGACTGAACGCGGCCAGAAAACGCCCGCGTCCAGTTAAAAATAAATTAAAAACAAAACAAAAACGCTCTACGAACCGAACTATCGTAGTTAACCTAATATTTCGAAAGCCATTTTTATTTAAAATTAAAAAAAAAACGCCCGAGGACAATTACGCCGCGTTTTAAGCCAATTTCGTCCGTAAATCAACTTAAAACTTTAAGCGCCGGTTAAATTAAGTCGGCTCGAACGCTAAATGTCAACGTTAATATTTTAATAGACGTAAAAAAAAGAAAGCGGCGAAGTCGATCCCGATTCGAACAATCTTCGCGGCCAATCGATTGCGGCCAGTCGGCGACGGATCCTGGTTAATTTCGTTAATGGATCTGGCGAAGTTGCGCGCGGGTTAAATTAATTTACGCGAAACGTCGTTTCGAGCGCAATTTTTTCTAAACCCGAAAAACCGTCCGCGGGCAATTACGCAATTCCGGGCAGAACAGTTTTTCTGTTTAGGAAACAGTCGCGGCCAGTTGAACAAAGGACGGACGTTGACAAAGAACTTCGTCGAACGTTATTTCGAACGCCGAACGACGACTAACGCGGCCAGAAAACGCCCGCGTCCAGTTAAAAATAAATTAAAAACAAAACAAAAAACGCACTATGAACCAATCTATCGCAGTTAACCTAATATTTCGAAAGCCGTTTTTATTTAAAATTAAAAAAAACGCCCGCGGCCAGTTCGCGGCGGCCAGTTACGCCGCGTTTTAAGCCAATTTCGTCCGTAATTCAACTTAAAACTTTAAGCGCCGGTTAAATTAAGTCGGCCCGAACGCTAAATGTTAACGTTAATATTTTAATAGGCGTTCAAAAAATAGGCAAACAACGTTCGCGGCCAGTTTACCGCGGCCAGTCGAACGTAGAACAAGCTCATTCATACGCCGCGTTTTAAGCCAATTTCGTCCGTAATTCAACTTAAAACTTTAAGTGCCGGTTAAATTAAGTCGGCCCGAACGCTAAATGTCAACGTTAATATTTAATAGGCGTAAAAAAAAAGAAAGCGGCGAAGTCGATCCCGATTCGAACAACGTTCGCGGCCAATCGATTGCGGCCAGTCGGCGACGGATCCCGGTTAATGGATCTGGCGAAGTTGCGCGCCGGTTAAATTAATTTACGCGAAACGTCGTTTCGAGCGCAATTTTTCTAACCCGAAAAACCATCAGCGGGCAATTACGCAATTTCGCACCAATTATATCCGGGCAGAACACACTTTTTTTCTGTTTATGAAACAGTTGCGCCAGTTGAACAAAGGACGGACGGTCTGTCGCTTGATCAACTTATTGTTCGATTGCGACATCGCGTGGCGGTTCAATTAAACTTCGACGAACGTCATTTCGGACGCCGAACGACGACTAACGCGGTCAGAAAACGTCCGCGTCCAGTTAAAAATAAATTAAAAAAAAAAACGCACTATGAACCAATCTATCACAGTTAACCTAATATTTCGAAAGCCATTTTTATTTAAAATTAAAAAATAAAAACGCCCGCGGCCAGTTCGCGGCGGCCAGTTACGCCGCGTTTTAAGCCAATTTCGTCCGTAATTCAACTTAAAACTTTAAGTGCCGGTTAAATTAAGTCGGCTCGAACGCGCTAAATGTTAACGTTAATATTTAATAGGCGTAAAAAAAAAGAAAGCGGCGAAGTCGATCCCGATTCGAACAACGTTCGCGGCCAATCGATTGCGGCCAGTCGGCGACAGATCTCGGTTAATGGATCTGGTGAAGTTGCGCGCCGGTTAAATTAATTTGCGCAATTTTTTCTAACCTAAAAAACCATCAGCGGGCAATTACGCAATTTCGCACCAATTATAACCCGGCAGAACACACTTTTTTTCTGTTTAGGAAACAGTTGCGCCCAGTTGAACAAAGGACGGACGGTCTGTCGCTTGATCAACTTATTGTTCGATTACAACATCGCGCGGCGGTTCAATTAAACTTTGTCGAACGCCAAACGACGACTAAAGCGGCTAGAAAACGCCCGCGTCCAGTTAAAAATAAATTAAAAACAAAACAAAAAACGCACTACGAACCAATCTATCGCAGTTAACCTAATATTTCGAAAGCCATTTTTATTTAAAATTAAAAAAAAAACGCCCGCGGCCAGTTCGCGGCGGCCAGTTACGCCGCGTTTAAAGCCAGTTTCGTCCGTAGTTCAACTTAAAACTTTAAGCGCCGGTTAAATTAAGTCGGCCCGAACGCGCTAAATGTCAACGTTAATATTTTAATAGGCGTTCAAAAATAGGCAAACAACGTTCGCGGCCAGTTTACCGCGGCCAGTCGAACGTAGAACAAGGAAATCGCGGTCACGTGGCCGCGACGAAATTAACATTTAAATTCGGACTTCTTCTTCATTTTCTGAAACGAAAGCCCGTTTATGTTTGGCCGAACGTTGTGCAGAAGAAGCGTGCGTACGTGACAAGGTCAATAACAATTTGCGAGTTTGTTCGATAGCTCATTCATAATCGAATAAATAACCCCAAGGCGTATACAGATTCCGATGCCGTCGATATTGGACGAGATTTATGGCTTCTTATATAAATAGGAACAGTTACGGAGTAGCGCATTGTAGATAGCCTGCGCGATTTCGGAAAGCCTATTTATTTCAATATTTACGTGAGCGTCCGGGAATCGTGCAAATTCGATTCCACATATACCGGGTGCAATTTAAATTTAAACCTACCCTATAATAAAATTAATTAAACGTGCCAATACCGCACGTTATCGACATTAATTATAACAATTAATATCAGATTTCTATCCCATATACGTACGTTTCGTCATGAAAATGAGTCATTCGCGCATTTTATCTTGTACTTAAAATTTAAAATGCAATTTTCTCGGAAACTATCAATAAGTGACTACATGTCGATAAGGAAAATGTGTTTCAAATAATTACAGCTGCCTGATCCCCCTTCCCCATTAAGAGGTTTAGACTTATTTTAATTACACCCTGCGTACAGTCAAGTTCATATATTTTGTCCCGGCGGCGTCGACTGCGTTAGTTTTTATCGTATGAGGTTAAAAATTATGTGTCAAAAAAAAAACAACTGCTGCCCTTCGTTCCCTCGATCGTCTCTCGTCACTCGTTGGCCCGCGATCGCGTCGCGCGGTATAAAACATACGAACTCGACTGTACCCACGAATTGGGATCCGTTCAAACGAACCACGGCGCGAATTAATTTCGTCCATAATAAGGGTCGTTTTATTTAAATTTTTTAACGCTCTCTCTCAAAATAACGCCGCGAACAGTACAGGTGCCTACGTATACGGAAATGAAAAAGTCGCTCTACAAAAAATCGATTAATTCCAAAACAACCAAACGATAATTCCGACTGTTTAAAAATTTCGAGAGGGGTGAGAGGGCAGACTTTCCAAAATCGTAGAGAAACGATTAGTTCGGATAAACTACGATTATTAAGCTGACACAGCCACCGCGGCACAATCGAATGAAACGTATTTAGAAATTTAATGTTAATTTGTTGCTCTATTCCCGATTTTGTTGCTCCAGCTATTTCGCCAAAAACTTAACAATTAAGCTAGCAGAAAATTTAAAAAAAGTAAAACGAGGAGGTATTTCTAAACTACTATTTTGTTGCTCTATTGCCGATACTATTGCTACACCCTTAATACGAAAATACCACCCCCACACCCCCCGCAGTAACGCAACTACTTAAAAATTTCGATTTTCTTGATAAACTCTCTGTTACGAATTAGTCGCTTTACATTATATTATATCCCGATTTTGTTGCTCCGCCCCTAATGCGAAAACAACTACCCCAGTACTCACAAGTCAGCGCAACACCTTAAAACTTCAAAAATATCGATTTTTTTAAATAGTTTAGGGCTTTAAGACTTATAATCTTAAAATTGTTCATTTCTATATCAACAACTATGGTAACTAAAGAAAATTTCTGGTTTCGGCCACGATCAAAATAAAACCTATATTGAGAAATTGGTCCTAAAAGTTGACAGCTTTACTCTAAATTTTCATTAAGTACGTTTATATGTATGTATAACTATATTATTACAACCCAATTTCATAAAAATCTAATCGGCTGTTAAATTAAACAATATTGTTCGGTTTACAATTTTTAAATTCAATTTGATGGTGATTTGAACTAACGGTTAAAATAAGCTTTTCTCTATGAAATCGGGCGTAAATATCATTAATAATTTCAATAATATATTTTTAATAAAGATAAAATTATTTGGAAGAATTTTTTAAGTTTTCTTAAATCCTTTTTATTCTTTCGAAACGAAACTTCTTTATAATTTTAATTTTGTTAATATTAAAATTTTATGCATTGAAAAAAATGATAACAAAAGATTTTGCCTAAACATTACAATCAAATGTTAAACGATTTACAATAATTAATTATTTAGGGGGTATTAAATTTTGTTTTTAAACGTCATATTTTGTTTTAATATTTTATTAATTTGATGTTTTAAATGTATTTTTGTTTTAATAATTATTAATTGTTTTCCATCGTTTGTTTAATTGTTACCACTGAAAATAACTTCAAACAAAGCCGAAATATATGGTTTTATTCATTTAAAGTTGTTTATATTGGCTTATTGCCACAATCTTAAAAGAAGAATTAATACATTTTCGTCACTGATACTAAATAAAATAAACTGTTCATAAAATACCTTAAGTACCTGATACATATTTTTTCAACATCCACCTAACCCGGATCCCTATTACCATAAGTTGTTTTCGTACTGGAGGTGGAGTAACTAAATCATAAAATCCTAAACTATCCAAAAAATCGATATTTTTCAAATTTTAAAGTGTTGTGCTGACTTTTGAGTAACTTGGTAAGTTTTTTACGATACTAAATGAGCATAAAAAATGATATAATATAATTTGCTAAAGCATACAATAAATTCATAACGATTTACAATATTATATTTAGGATAAATCTGAAATTTTTAAATGTATTTGTTTAATTTTATGAGTGTTGAGTGGTTTTAAAGTGTATAATGTTGTATCAATTAATTTTATCGTTGCTTTAATATGTTAGCAACTAAAATAGTATTTAAAATACCAATTTGTTTTATTTTTTAAATTTGTCTTATGATTGTTTGGCGAAATTGGGTGGAGCAATTAATAATTTCGGTGAATAGAGCAACAAATTCAACTAAATGTTCTAAATAGGTTACATTCATTGTCCTGTAATGCTTTTCACTCCTAACCCGATACCTGATACATAATTTTTATGGAGGAAATAAACATAAGTCTAAATTCCAAAAATGCATAAGTTTTAAGTTATGCTAACTTGAACAGTTTTTTTCTCTGGCGACAAAAAATCGTTATAATATACCTAAAGCATATTCAAAGTGAGATTATATCGATCGATTTCAAGAGTTTCAATTTGATTGTGTGTTAACTTCGAAAGTGTGAAAATTCAAGAATGAATAATTACCAAGTGCAATTTGAAAAGTAAGTAAATTTTAGATATTAAAAATTATAATAAATCTTTAAATTAGTGAATAGCGTAACAATAAACGTTTATATTACTGGCTACTATTGCCGAATTTTCATTATTTATAAAACAAGTAGTAATTTATGAAGGAGAAAGAGAGGTGTACTAAATGTAGTACATTAGGTCAATATATGACTACCAACATCATTCACCATTATCTTTCAGAGTGTTCTAACATCGTTAGAAGAGGACTACGAAGCCATTGATAATGTAGAAGAAATTACACTACTTCCTCCCCTCCATGCAGCCACTGAGCTCACAAATGAAGATTCTGGCGCCGAAAATGACTTGATATCTCAACTACAAGCTCTTACTATTGCCGAATTTTCATTATTTATAAAATAAGTAGTAATTTATGAAGGGGAAAGAGAGGTGTACTATATGTAGTACATTAGGACAATATATGACTACCAACTCCTCTTTCAGAAGACTATCTCTTCACAATGTTCTAACATTGTTAGAAGAGGACGACGAAGCCATTGATAATGTAGAAGAAATTACACTAATTCCTCCCCTCGATGAAGCCACCGAGCTCACAGATGAAGATTCTGGCGCCGAAAATGACTTGACCATAAATAATCTGCCTGCATCTCGACTACAAGCTCTTGCAGAAATCCGAACAAATTACGACAGTGACTTTTCCTCGGATGATGAAATACCGTTATCATTATTAACGGCCAGAATACCAAACAAAAAGCAAAAGAGAACAACACCTAAAAAAAATTTCACGATTGGATCAAAGAAGATTTACCTTCCTCGTCATCACGGATTTTTTAATGCCGATAATGCAACAAATTTCGAAAATCCATTAGAACTGTTTTCGATGTTTTTCGACGAGGAAGTGACAGATCTCAATAATTACGCCCGACAAAAAATCGCAAGCCTAACATAGACAAGCGAGAGGACAAATTTTTTTTAGGCGTTTTGATCCTTAATGGATGGACGCATGCGTGTGCCACGAAGAAGAATGTTTTGGGAACGTGAAAAGGATTGCCACAACGCCATGGTTACTGAAGCGATTTCCAGGGACAGATTTGAGTATTTGTTTTCAAATTTTCATGTTTGCAATAATCGTCGGTTAGGTCAAAATGATGAATTCACCGAAGTCAGGCCTATTTTCGATTTGCTAAATAAAAGATTTTTGAATAATTCACCGGTTGAAGAAACGCATTCGGTCGATGAAGCTATGGTTCATCATGGATGTAAACAATATATTCGTGGTAAACCCGTGCGCTATGGATATAAACTTTGGGTTGGAAGTACCAGATTAGGATATTTAAATTGGTTTGAGCCTTATCAAGGCGCCGCAACCAATATAAATAAGAATTTTGCCGATCTTGGAGTTGTTGGTGCAGGAGTGGTATTGGAACATGCCCAAGCATTACGTGAAAAATGGCCAGACAGGAAATTTCACCTATTTTTTGACAATTTTTTCACTTCGATTCCAAACGACAAACTTACCGAATGGAATTTTTACGCCACCGGTACCATTAGAGAAAATCGGTTAACAAATATTTCTCTGATCGATTCAAAGTGCACGAAGAAAAATCGTCGAGGAAGTTACGATTTTGCAAAAATTGTCGATCAAAATATCGTTGCAGTAAAATGGTGCGACAACAGTCTGGTTTGTGTTTGTTCTAATTTTGCAGGAGTTCGACCGATTCGTATGGTCGAGCGTTATTCTCGGGCAGAGAAGAAAAATGTTCAAATAGAGCAGCCACATCTCATCGACACGTACAATTCCAATATGGGAGGCGTGGATCGTTCTGATCAAAATATAAGCTTATACCGAATTTCAATTAGAGGGAAAAAATGGTACATGTCTTTGGTCATGTCTGAATTGCTACAGGGTTATTAATCCAAAATAAAAAAGAGTCGACTTACCAAAAAGGTCATCTAAGTAAAGTCAATCGGATTGATTTACGTTTTGATTGTATTAATCACCTCGTAATTCCCCAAGAGAAACAAACCCGACGTGGCCACTGTCACCGAAAAACCACTACAAGATGTAAAAAATGTGACATTGGCGTTCATGTCAAGTGTTTTCTATCATTTGATACAAATAAATAATTTCGCTTAAATAGAACTGTATTTTTCTAATGTCCTACATATAGTACGGTCTAAACTACTTACTTTTTGGAAAAAGCTTTATGTTTATAAATTTTCACGTTTTTCTTATATGCTAATGAATGATATTTTCAAAAAATTATTTTTGTTTTAATGTCAAAACATCGCCTAGGCATATCCGGGTTAATAGACTTATAGATCAAACTTCAGACCGAGGAAATTCAAATGACTCGAACACTTATTAAGCTCGAGTTCGAAAAAAAAAGCCCTAAAGAAAGGCACATTTTCGATTTTAACCTTGAAAATTGAACCGCGACGGAAAAACGCCATTTTCGTTTCGACTCAAAAATTAAATTTCCACAAATCACTCGGACGCGCGCCGTTAAACAAGTGCGGCCATCGAAACTTTGGGGGCCGCGCGCGCGCGCGTTTCACAAATCGACGTTAAGCTAATTGCAAGTCCGCGTAAATTAATTTAACGCGCGATTTACATCGCGCAAACAACATCGGGCTCGCGGCGCGGCATTTCCGTAAGCAAATTAATTATTAAGTCGAAAACCGAATTGTTGCGGAAAGCGATATACAGGGTGCGTCCGAGAAGTTTCCGAAATGAGGCTATAAAACACGATTTGTTGCAAATAAAGCGCACAACTGTTCAAAATTCTTCAAAGTAGTCTCCATCGACCAACGAATTTTCCAATCTTCATACGCGCCCTTGAAGTCGTTTCCTGACATGCTGTTGAGTTGCTTCGTCGCGGCCTTTTGAACCGCATCGGTGGTCCCAAAATGAGTTCCCTTTGTAACGTTTCAACGGGCAGGACGCCAACCGCGCTCAAAATTCGCGCCGTCCTGACGCCCGTTAAACGCCAGTGGGCCGGGCCGACTTCCGAACACCGCCGACGCGACCCGATACGAGCGCCCCGGAGTGGAGGGAGGTGTCCGGGGACTATATAAGCGGCCGCGCACGTCGACTCGGTCACTTGAGTGGAAGCTCGTCCGAGAGAAGGTTGTGTGGGTTATCCGACAGCTGACTCTTAGATAGCATCCGCCGTTCCCTTGCCCTAGAGGAAGCTGTGTGGGTTAACCGACAGCCGACTCTAAAAATCCGTCCGCCGAGACTCGAGTGGAGGCTCATCCGAGAAGCAGTTGTAAGGGTTATCCGACACCTGTCTCTTAGATAGCCACCACCGTGCTCTTCCCTGGCCCTAGCGGAAGCTGTGTGGGTTATCCGACAGCCGACGCTAAGCCATCACCGCAGAGCCACCGCAACCGATATCATCGATAATCGGTACGATCCGAACGCCCGCTAGGGGGACTAAAAGGAACCCCCTCCGACACCGAGAACCGCCTACACCAAGAGCCGCCATCACCGAGAACCGCCATCAACCGTACGATCCGAACGCCAGCTAGGGGGACTAAAAGGAACCCCCCTCCGACACCGAGAACCGCCTACACCGAGAGCCGCCATCACCCGTACGATCCGAACGCCAGCTAGGGGGACTAAAAGGAACCCCCTCCGACACCGACAGCGTTAACTACCCGTACGCTCCAACGAGATACACACGGTGCGTCCGAAGGACGCGTCGCCTCCGAAAGAAGTTGGAATCACCGTTCATTTTAAATATTGTTCTTGTTTACATATTGTGTGTAAATAAATCAATAACTTCCGAAGGTTCGAACGCGTTTCTGTTCTAGCGTTTACAAACCACCCACCCCTGTCTCCGGCTGAAAAGCTACCTGGGCAGTGCGCTCACCTTGCGGTGCTGTGTAACGTTGCACCTTGAGTGTTCTTTTCAGCTTGGGGAACAGGTGGAAGTCGCTCGGAGCCACATCCGGACTATAGGGGGGGTTGGGGAAGCATTGTCACGCCGTACTTGATCGACAGCTCAGTCACGAGAAGGCACATGTGTGGCTGGGCGCGTTGTCATGATGGGGAACCCAGGTGGCGATCTCCGGGCGATCCTTTTTCTTAGACGCTCGATGACTCCTTTGTAAAAAACTCCGTTTACCGTCTTGGACGTCTTCTTGGCCGTCTTTAAACTTTTTAAACCACTCGTACACGCTTGATTGCTTCATTGCTTCGTCCCCGTAACCTGTCCGAAGCATTTGTAAAGTTTCGCCAGCAGTCTTTCCAAGTTTAACGCAAAACTCGATGTTCGCGCGCCGTTCAACGTTTCGGCTGCATCGTGAGTCGCGACGCGTCACCCAAACAGGGTCTCGCCGTACAAGCAATCCACACTCTCCGGCGGTTCGGAGGCAACCGAATATTTTTTACCTGTTGCCCGAGAACCCCCACCGCCGATCCCGACGGGAGCGGCCGCCCGCCCGCGCTTCGCTTGGGCGGTAAAAAATAATTCCGGAAATTTCTTGGACGCGCCCTGTATAACGGGACTGAAATTCGCGATTTAATTTAACCTTTTCACGACGACTAACGTACATGTACGATTTCTGAAAGCGACATCAACAGCCGACTGACGTACTTGTGTTATTTGTCATATTTGGCCCAGCCTGGGGACGTACACAATATTTAAAGAAAAGCCTTCTTTTGTGGCCTATTAACGTACACATACGTTTTTAATTTTGCTCACTCTACTGTTTTCTGAAGTACTGGTACGTCATGTTACTAATGTGCGGTAGCTGAGAGCCGCCTGCCGTACTAGTACGTCACTTGGAATTTGCGCGCATGTGTAAGACTTACATGCTTGCGCAGACACTCCAGCTGTTTACTAGTACGTGTTGCTTTGTTGACTGTGATTGTTATATGTGTTATAATGGATAGAAAGCGTAAACTGAGACAACGAGAACTGGAAGAGTTGGCTAATCAATCTGATAATGACAGTTATGCAGAACTATCAGATTACATTGACAGTGGTTCCGAATATACGGAAAGTGGAGGAAGTGATATTGCCGACAATATTGTTGACGGTAGGAAATATTTTTTGTAGTTGATGAGTTATCAGTTACTGATGAAATTGTAGTCAATGATCAGGACGATGTTCGTTTCCAGTGGGCACACAATGCCAATTTTACACCATTTGATTACAATTTTAATGCCACCAATACTGGTATTCGGTCTATTTTCAAATTACCAGAAGATGCGTGTGAAGCAGAGTACTTTCAGCTATTTTTTGACGACGCTCTAAGTTCACAAATTGTAACTGAAACTAATAGATACGTAAATGAGAATAAAAATAGCAGTAAGCCTCTAAAAATGTTTGCTAAGTATCAAGATGTTGATACATCAGAGGTGTACTGCTTTCTTGTAGTAAACATTCTTTTCGGATTAGTGGAGAAAAAAACTATAAGAGATTATTGGTCTACAAAATCCAGTATCGCAACTCCTTTTTTTGGTACAATTTTTGCTAGGGACAGATTGTATGGGTTGCATTTTGTGAATAATGCTACCTTACAAGACGTAGACTCGTTACAAAAAATTAGACCAATCTTTGACTCACTGATGGAAAAATTCCGTGATATATTCCAACCATTTCAAAAGTTATGTGTCGACGAAAGCTTGCTTCTTTGGAAAGGACGACTAAAATTCAAACAATTTATACCTTCTAAGAGAAATAGGTTTGGAATAAAGCTCTTTGTTCTATGCGAAGCAGAAACGGGATACATTTTGAAAATAATTGTCTATACAGGTGCTACGACAAATATTATTGAAGATCGAAGTTGTGGTATATCAGGAGCTGTTGTTCGAACATTATTACATAATTTTCTAAATCAAGGACACATCCTGTATATAGACAACTGGTACACAAGTCCTTTGTTAGTCCAATATCTCCACGAGAACAACACTGGAACTTGTGGAACAGTTCGTAATAACCGAAAACATTTGCCCAAATTTAGACAAAAGATGAAAAAAGACGAAGTAGATGTATTTTGTACCCCAACTCAGCTTGCTGTAAAGTGGCATAATAGACGTGATGTACATATGATCACAACAGTATCTACAGCTTCAATGACAGACACTGAGAAAAAAAGTCGCGAAACTGGAATGCCACTTCAAAAACCGGAATGCATTATTGATTACAACAACAACATGGGTGCTGTAGATAAGTCTGATATGCAAGTGAGTTTTGTTCAGATAACTAGAAAAACGATAAAATCGTACAAGAAGCTACTTTTTCATCTGATAGATCTCACTTTATACAACGCATTTGTTGCATACCGAACAAACGCCGGGAAAAAAACCATCGATCTACGAATTTCGAAGAAAAGTTGTCGAACAACTCATCGAGAAGCACAAGACGTGGACAGCAGCACGGACAAAGAAGAATGCTGACAATCCTTTGAGACTTGTTCAAAGACATTTTCCAGAACTAATTCCACAAACAGCAAAAAAAGGTCGATCGCAAAGAAGATGCTCTAATACAAGTTTAGGCCCGAGAAAACGCAAAGATACTACCATTTGCTGCAAAGAGTGTGATGTAGCCCTGCTTCAAGAATTACCATACGTTGAAAAAGTTTTAATTTTTTGTTTACATTACTGAAATATTATTTTATTTTTTTAGAATGTTAAATTTAATTTTTTTAATAAATTTTGATATTTTTCTACAGTACAAGTCCCGAATACCGCCGAAAACGGGCTTGTAGGGGAATGACTTTCTTGGAACTGTTGTTCCCCCACTACTGTCGCGCTCGAGCCTCTTGTTTATTCGAATTCATCGTTCTCAATACCGCCACGCGAAGATCGTTCAATTGTTGTTGAAAAAGCAGTCAGAACGCCCGACTTCGTTGTTAGTGGAGTGAAATAAATCAAAGAAGTCTGATCAACTAAGAAAAGTAAAAAATTTAATATCAAGTAGTAACAAAAGTGCATACATTTTCCCAACTCGACAAATAATAAGTACGCAGTAAGTATTCTTTTTATGTACATATCAATAATGTTTTACACGCTCTTAATATAAACATAACTTCTTAAACAAATCGATTTGATGTGAATCGTTTAAAATTATAGTTATGGACGAGGTTATGAATTCTCTCGAGAAGAAAACAAAAAATAGAAAATATAAAAATATTTCGTGTGGAACATCAGACATGACAGAAAAGTCTGGGAATAACAGGAGTATCCTAGGAGACATTTCGAATAAGCCGATACTAAAACGTATAAGATATACGTATCAAGAGAAATGCAAAATTTTAAACGAGGCATCACACCAGCCCAAAGACATGATCTGCAAAAAATATGGCATAGGTGAACGCACTTTAAGGGACTGGAAGCAAAACAAGAGTCAGATAATAGAGACAGCAAAAATGTCCAATTTTAAAAATAGTAGAAAAAAAAATTGGACAAAGGAGTTTACAATTTTTTACTACATTCCCAAATCAATGGGACACCAGTTTCCGGAACACTTTTAAAAAATAAAGCTCTACAAATCCATCTAGAGTTGCAGTTACCTAAGCCATTCAAGGCGAGCGACGGTTGGCTCAATAAGTTCAAGAAGAGAAAGGAAATTCGTTGTTTGAAATTGACAGGTTTGGATCTTATGAAAATTAATTAATTCATGAAGTTATAAATTTTCTCATGAAGAATTTCTATCTATTCTTTTTCAAGTATTCAATTTCTATCACTCTTTCTTAAAAGATCAGTGAATTATAATTATATTCGTACAATATAGTAATATACACTGAGAAAAAATCTAGATACAAATAGCAGAACCTTTTTTTGTTTTCTTAATAGATTAATATTAGTGATACTATCTAGAGCAATGATTTTAGTTCTTTATACTCTTGAAAAATCGTAGACATATATGATTGTTATTAACAATATATCAGTATATTCTATTATCCATCTTAAAGAAGCCTATGCTTTGATATGACATTCATCAAAGACAAAATTTTTTCAAATTATATTTTTTGAGTCAACTCCTTTAATTTTTAAGCTAGCCTCATGAAACAAGTCCCATATGGTTTGAATTAAAAATTAGAAGTTGAAAAACTCTTCATTACATAGATACTTCTGTAGATTCTTCTATTCGCTTGAACAATCTTGTATTCATAAGTCAAATTCTCAATATGCAAGATATTTGAAGTGAAGAATGGAATCTTCAAATATATACCCATATTATGTCGAGTTATTCTACTCCTAATTTCCAATGTATACTCTATAAAACTTGTTTCATCAGGATAATTTAAAAATAGTGAATCTCTTCATTTTCATAAGCTTTTGATTTGATTTTGATTTTTCAGATATCTTTTGATTCATGATATTTTGTAATTGAGAATTGAGCTTCATTTTAATAGTATTAGTTTAGAGGAACAAAAAAACAACAATTTTGAAGAATTAATAGATAAAAATCCATTAGATAGTGCATTCTATAGTCTATATAATATGAAAATGGCTTCGACTAACCATTTTTCAATTAATAAGTAAAAACAAGAACCTGGCATGGCATGATTGAATTTACATACTTATTTTTATGAGATATATGTTATGAAATAGTGAGATGTTAACTTATCATCATTTCTTAGAAAAAAAAGTTAATGTCACTATTACAGATAAATACCACTTTGAAAACATATCAAATGAGTTTTTTATTTGTTAAAGGTGAAAAACTTTCCGCAAATTTTCCTGCAGCCGAAGAATTTAAAATGGAGTTGAAGAAAATTATGGCAACAAAACAATTAGATCGTGCGCAAGTATTCAATTTCGATGAAACTTGTTTATTGATGAAGCAACTACCAAGTCGAACTCTTGCTCCAAAATCCACAACCTCGGTGCCAGAACTTAAAAAAAATCTCGAAAAAGTTACAGTTGGAGCCTGCTGCAATGCTGACGGATCGTTGAAGCTTCCATTAGTTGTTATAGGCAAGGCAAAAAAACCACGTTGTCTGAAGAATGTCAACCAAAATTCACTGCCCGTTTTCTACCGAAATCAGTCGAGCGCTTGGGTTGATAAAACCATTTTCGAAGAGTGGTTTAAAAAGCTCAGTTTGTACCGCTGGTGAAAACTTTTCTGCTTTCTCGAAACCTTCCACTTCGTGCTGTACTATTCGTTGACAATTGTAAGGCTCACAAATACCTTAAAATTGACGATTTCGAGGTCCAATTTTTACCTCCAAACACAACATCACTAATTCAGCCATTAGATCAAGGCATCTTGCAAGAATTCAAATTGAATTATCAACATCACCTAGTCGATGCGATTCTAGATGCAAAACACAAGAATATTTCTATATTTGACTTCTTGAAGACCGTTTTTATCAAGGAAGTGATTTTTTGGAGTGCAGAGTCATGGGATTCTGTAAAATCGTCAACAATTTCCAAATGTTGGAAAAAACTCTGGCCCTGCGACACTCGAGATGCTGAAACACAGACTGATGAAAATACTTCGCTGCCTGATTACGTTGCTCTGGATTCAGCTGTCGGTGCTGAAGCATCACCGGAGACATCTAACGAAAATCGTATATCGCTTTTGCTTCAATCTCTTCGTAAAGTCGAAGGATATGAATTAGTCGACAGAAAAACCATAATTGATTGGTTATCGAACCAACAATCAGGTGAAATATTTAACATAAAGAAATCTAATAATCGAATAACAAAAAAATAATTAAATTATTTACAGGTATCCTAGAGCATTGGACAGATAGCGAAATAAGGGATCAAGCCAGAGCTACACAAGGAAGTTGTGAATCAAACAAAGCTGAAGATATGGCTTCAATATCGGAGATTCGAAAAATTGCTAACGATATTCAATTCGAATTCGTATCAACCTCCTACGCTATCCTTGATTTGTGAATTACTTATAGAAATGATACTATAAAAAATATTACTTTATAAGAGAAAGATTAAAGTTTTATATATTTTTATATTATGAATATCAATAAAATTTTAAAAAGTTATTTTATGAAATTAAATGATATTACATGTGTCAATTCCCTCAGATTTTCCTTCATAAAAAAGAAATTGACTTGGTATTATTAAATCTTTAAATGTGATTACTTTATATTAATATTGATTGATTATTGTAGAAACAAAAATTTTTAATTTTTAAAACTTTTTGAAAATGAAAAATAAGTTACAGTTTTGAAACAGTTCCATCAAAAATAAAGTGAGCAACGTAATGCTCCATAACATACGCAAATAGCTGGATATTAAAACTTTTCATATTTATTATTATGAACATAATTATGCACAGCGAACAGCTCGAAAAAAATTTTTTTATCAATAGTTATTCTACGATTCTTGTACGTTCTTCTCGTGGCGGTATTGAGAACGTTCAATCCGAAATTTATGCGAGTAGAGGAGAGCGCAGTGGTGGGGGTAGCGCTCGAGCTCGGATGAGGATTAACGGCGGTATTGGGAGCGGCGGTGTTGGGGACTTATACTGTATTTCAATAATTTTTTATCCTTATTGTTGAAGTACGTAACAGTAAATAATAACCAGGATAATGAAAAAGTAAAAAAATGTATTTTTGAAGATTTCTCCCGACGCCGGCTGGTACGAGCGCCAAGCGATACCTAAGCCCGTCGCGAACAGGTTAACGAAAGTTTCGTTTTTGCTTTTGCTTAATGCGCCGCCGCTTTATCCTCTTCTAATTGCCTCTACCGTTAAATTTTCGCGGCGGTATTTTTGCGAGAAAAACAAGGCGGGGGGGGGGGCGAATAAGCGACGAAACGTGCCGTAAATCCCCCGGACGCGGGCGAAAAATCCGTCCTAAGCAAACGGACAATTCAAAATCGTCACGCGCCTACGCGCGCGACGGAGCTCGTCGGTAAAGATCAACCCGAATTTGATCTCAGAACGGTCCGAGCGACAATTCGGCCCTAATAAGATTGCGGAAGGGAAACGTTTCGACGGGTGCATTGCGGGTAGAACGATAAAAGTCGTTCGGCCGCCGCCGCCGCCGTCGCGCGCGATTATGTCGTTAATTGCCGCGAATTTTTTTAAACAAACGCGCGACCGAAATAAAGAGAGGGCAAACATTGGCGGCGTCGCTTGGCCCCGCTCCAGATACGTTACGGTATTCGGCCTCGAATTGTTGCAGCGCAAAATTGAGGGGCGCGCGGTGTCTCGGACGGATTTATTTCGCGAGCCGCAAAATCGTCGCCGCTCGGCTCGGCTCGGCTCGCACGAACCGGACACTATTTGTATTGGTTCGCGTGGTCGAACTTGACCGAGCAGCGACTCGCGCCGCCTGCCCGCGACGGTCCGACCTTCTGGAACTTGCGCGAAGAGCAATAAACGGCGGAAGGTCGTTATGACTTTGCAGGTCGTCAAAACGGTTTCGAGTCCGAAAGTCCCGAAAACGAAACGCGCCCGTCGCGCCGCTCGAATCGTTTAAGAACAAACAAAAAAAAAAGCGATCCAGGTCGGGGATTGAACGCGGGACCGCGACCGCGCGAAACGCTCGCGAACGCGTCGACCGTTCTCTCGAACAATTTAAACAATTTAAAATTTAATCGACGCGAACGGGGCCTCTTCTTTTTTAACACTTCCAATTCCGCGAACGTCGCCCGCGTCCTGAACGAGAGAACGCGCGCCGAATGCGAATCGTTCAATTTTTGGGGCCGCACCGGCTCGGATTCCAATCTGCTGGCTCGTCCGAGGTAAACGGACATAAAATAATGTAATCGAACGCGCACGCGCGCACAGGTTGTGTTCGTTTGGTCGCATAAACAAAGTTACTCGGAAAATGTAAATATGGCGCCGCGCCGTTTCGGTTCGCTTTCGATTTGCGATCGCTTTAAAAATCGGCATTTAATTTTAGAAACTTTTCGGAATCCTATGTGGGCGTGCCTTTACGTTCTCTAAACAAGATTTCGAACGTGCACATTAAAATAAGAATTTTCGCTGCCAAATTTGCCAAATGCTTCGAAAAGGATATTAGTTTACACTCGATCTCGCCTCCGCCGTCAATTGTAATTGTTAAAACGAAATAAAAATCAAATCCCGTTAGTGGCTGCGTTAAACGGCCGGTAAGGTACGGTAAGGCATTACCTGTCCTACCTTCTGCCGGGGCTGCTGGGGGGCGGCGGGGTCGAGAACTGCCGCTGATGGTGGTGTTGCGTGAAATGTGCCATGACATGCTGCGGACGAAACGCACTTCCGCGTGTTCTTCACTCGCGCACTTTCGAAAATAACGAACTTCACCTGTCACGCCGAACCAAAAAGAAGAGAAAAACAACCAAAAAAAGAAAAACCCAACGCCCACCGCACCTGTACGTTTTTATCGGGACGATGAGCGCACCGCCGCAAAAATTTATCCACCGGTTGTGTAACGAGGATTTTTTCCCGTCGACACGACGAACTAACACTTGCGCGCCGCGCGCCGGGACATTTCTAGAGCGACGCCGACAGACTAGAGAATTCGCAAGAGCGGGTGCCAACGAGCGGAATCCTTCCACGTATACGTGTGACAGGAATATTATTAGACCGGACCGGCCCAGACGACCGCAGGATTATTATTAACCGACCATTGTTTTGTTTACAGTTAGGTGTCGCTCTAAATAACGCGGGGAGAGAGTTCGCGAAAAAAATGCGAAAGGCATTTCTCGTCCGATTTTTTTGGATCCGAATCAAGCCGAAAATAACGCGAACGTTAATGAACTTGCGCGTTACTTAACAATAGACGGGACCGCGCGTGCATCCGCACACGACACATTTTGGCGTCGAATTTGCGCCGAGGAAGCGAAAAACTTTCAATGGGAAAAACCTTCGGGGAGGGGGGACGACTTTCGAAAATCGACGACGCTCGCTTTCGGGAAATCGAACGGCCGAGGCCGCCACCGGGGCACCGGCTTCGGGGTTTTCCGCGAAACGACCGATTGAAACCCGAAAAAGGTTAAATTAACCCCTTGGGTACTCAGTTACCTTTTCTATTAGGGTTTTCATTGTTTGTAGGTGTTCTGTCGTACTGAAGTCTTTCCTGAAGCCTGCTTGTTCTTTTGGTTGGTAGAAGTCGAGCTTTTTAGTTAGTCGGTTTGTGATAATTCTAGAGAACAATTTATAAATCTGGGATAGCAGGCTTATCGGCCTATAATTTTCAAGGTTGTCTTTGTTGCCCTTTTTATATAAGGTTGTTTGGTAATGACTTGCCGCTTTTTACAAGATTTTTAATATTTTATTTAATATAGTTAGGATTAAAACAGAATTAGGTCAAATATGCGCCGTTTTGTTCGATAATTTGTTGCCATTTTGAAGGTAATTTCATTATGCCCCTCTCGTAGAATCCCTTCTCCCTATTGGCAAAAAACTGAGACAAGTGGTTTTCACGGTCTTCTCTTGTGTTGAATTTAATATCACCAACAGAGTTTTGCAGCGACAAGAAGAGATGGTAATCCGATGGTGCAATGTCAGGACTATAGGGCGGGTGCATTAAAACATCCCAACCAAGTTCCCGGAGCTTCTGACGGGTCATCAAAGATGTGTGTGGCCTGGCGTTGTCCTGATGGAACACAACACCCTTCCTATTGACCAATTCTGGCCGCTTCTGGTCGATGGCATCCTTCAAACGGTCTAGTCGTTCGATATACCGCTCAGAATTAAGTGTTTGGCCCGATGGGAGCAGCTCATAGTGGATTTATTCCCTTCCAATCCCACCAAACACACAACAAAACCTTCCTGGGCGTCAATCCTGGCTTGGCCACCGTTTGGGCCGCTTCGTCTTTCCTCGTCCACGATCGTTTGCGAACAACATTATCGTAGGTGACCCATTTTTCATCGCCAGTCACCATCTGCTTCAAAAACGGCTCCTTTTCGTTGCGTTTCAACAATAATTCGCAGATGAAAATGCGGTCGATTAGGTTTTTTTCGGACAACTCATGAGGCACCCAATTATCCAGCTTTTTAGTGTATCTGGCTGCTTTCAAATGCCTATGGACGGTTTCAGTGCTTAGCTGGAACTCCCTCGCGATACTTCTGATAGTCACATGCCGGTCTTCGTGGATTTTTTCTATGATTTTGTCGACATCAGCGGTTATTGGCCGTCCACCGGGTACAGCGTCTGTTATGACGTTTCGGCCGGCTCTAAAACGCCGAAACCACTCTTCGGCGGTTCGAATCGACACAGTGCCATCTCCCACAACACCATTAACCTTGCGATGCGATTCGCGTGCGGTTTCGCCTTGCACAAAGAAGAATTTCAAAATAGCGCGAATTTCGGCATTAGTGGACTCCATGTTTCAGCGACTGCCACTTGCGAAAAAAAAGTCAAAACTAAACAAATGACACGTCGTTTTGTAGCTAATGTCATCACCTGTCAAATGACATACAGCCAAATGCTGCTTTATTTGCTTGCCCCACAACGCTTCAAACTCCCTCTAGCGAAAAAGCGGCAAGTCATTACCAACCTTATATATTAAGACTACTATGGAATTTGTCCAGGCTGCAGGGATATTTTCTTCGTATAGGCATCCATTAAATAGTTGTTCTAGTTTTGCTATTAGGACTTCGCCGCCTTCTTTTAGCAACTCGCTTGCAATTTCGTCTTCTCCTGCAGATTTTCCATTTTTCGCCTGACTTAAGGCCGCATATATTTCTTCTTTGTTTATAGATGGTATGTCTTCAGAGTTCACATTTATTATCTTTTTTCGTTGTTCTTCGGATATTACATCGCTTCTTACTTTTGAACTATACAAGTCTTCATAAAATTGTGTAACTACACATATAATTTCATTTCTGTCCGTTACTAGGACACCGTCTTTCTTTATTAGCTTAATTATTTCCTTTTTTGCATTGGTTTGTCTTCGGAAAATCTTCATACCCTTGTTTTCTTCTAGTATTTTTTGGGCTAGTTTGGTTTTATACTTTCTTATGTCTTCTCTGGCCATTCTGTTTGTTTCTTCGTATTCAGCTGTATTTCTTTTGTTTTCACTAACTAAAATTCTTCTTCGTTTTAGCATATCTTTTGTTTCTTCGCTTAATTTATCATTCTTGGTAGGTTTCGATGCTGGTTTTATATAATCCTCTGCAGCTTTTTTAATTTTGGTTATTAAGTCTTCATTTAGATCATAAATGTTTTGGGTTTCTGTTTGATGTGTTCTGAAATTATTTTCTATATTTGCGCGGTATTTTTGTGAGTTTTGTTTTGGCATTTCTGTATTTAATTTCTTATGTGTGTTCTTACGCGTTTTTGTGTATCTTTCTAATTTTTCATTTATTTTGACTGTGGTTCTTACTAGTCGATGATCACTTCCTGTAGTAAATCTCGCTAACACATTTACGTCTTTTATTATATTCATATTTTTCGTTAGAACATAGTCAATTTGGTTTTTGGTTTGTCCATCTGGACTCATCCACGTCCATTTTCTGTCATCTTTCTTTTCAAAAAATGTGCTTGCGTTATAAATCTGTTCCTGTTCTAGAAAGTTAATCATCATTGTGCCTCTGTTATTTCTAATGCCCAATCCATGCTTTCCTATATACTTTTCTTTATTATCTTTTTGTTTTCCGATTTTGCTATTGAAGTCTCCTATTATAATTACTTGTTGTGTCCTGTTTTGTTCTAGGGCTTTCGATATATCTTCATAGAACTCCAGTACTTTCTCGTCTTCGTAACTTGATGTTGGGGCATATACCTGGATAACCTTTAGTGATGTTAGTTTGTTTATTTTTATGGTGACATACATCACTCTATCGGATATTGCTTTTATTTCTTTTATATGTGCGTATAGTCTTTTGTGTATCATTATTCCTACACCTCCCTCACTTGAGTCTTCCTTGTTTTTATGGAATAGGATGTGTCCCGATTTTAGTCTTACACATTCTTCTTTTCGTCTTCTGGTTTCACTTATACCGAGTATATCCCACTTTATGTGGGTTAGCTCATTTTCCAGTTCTTCTAACCTTTCTTCGGATGAGATGGACCGTGTGTTATATGTCGCTATATACAGTTTGGTTTGGTTTGGCTTTTTCTTTGTCAAAGTTGTGCCTCCATACCAGCCTGGATAGCCTTCGTCGACTACAGAAAGGCCTTCACACAGTGGAGCTATGGGCGATACTACAAGCACTAAAAAACGCCAGAGTAGATTACAGATACTCAAACCTAATTGAACAAATTTACAACCAAGCTACACTACAAGTACAACTTCATGAATATACCGATAAAATTAGAATACAAAGGGGAGTGCGACAAGGCGATAACATGTCGCCCAAGCTATTCACATTAGTGCTGGAAGACGCCTTCAAACGTATTGATTGGGGAAGCAGAGGCTTAAACATTGCAGGCGAAACCCTGCATCACTTAAGATTTGCTGACGATATAGCGATTATAGCGAAATCAAAAGAAGAACTGACGAGTATGCTGAAAGATGTAAGAACAGCTTCAGGAAGGGTAGGCTTGAAAATAAACTTTGACAAAACAAAATATATGACAAACGCAGAAGAAAATGAACATGATGATGTGTCAATCAAAATGGACAACGATCAAATAGAGAAAGTCTCCAACTACATATGCCTTGGACAAAATATAACAATTGGAAAGGAAAATCAAGAACTAGAAATTGACAGAAGGATACGACAGGGCTGGGCAGCATATGGAAAATTAAAAGATGTACTTGCGATGAAAATACCTATATCGCTAAAATTAGAACTATACAACCAGTGCATACTGCCGGTGGTAACGTATGGAGCGGAAACCTGGGTCCTCACAAGAGTAATAATCAACAAGCTACAAGTCCATCAAAGAGCGATTGAAAGGAAAATATTAGGGATCACCTTAAAAGACCATAAGACAAACATCTGGATAAGGCAACACACAAAAGTAGAAGATATCATTATAAGAGCAGCATCATTAAAATGGAATTGGGCAGGACATGTAGCCAGGGGAGTAGATAAATGGAGTGGGAAACTAATTAGATGGAGACCCTGGGGAGAAAGACGACGAGTGGGCAGGCCCCAGATGAGATGGAGCGATGATATTAAAAGAGTCGGTGGCTTGAACTGGCATGAAGTCGCACAAAACCGTGAGAATTGGAGGGACATGAAGGAGGCCTATATCCGGAGGATAGAGAACGGCTAGAAAGAAGAAGAAGAACCCCTTGGGTACATTTGACGTCTGAGACACGTCATTCACTTTTTTCCCCTAGGAGCGGATGACGTGTTTAAGACGTCAAACCAAAAATTAAACTCTTGGGTACATTTGACGTCTGAGAGACGTCATTCACTTGTTTTCCCTAGGAGCGGATGACATGTCTAAAACGTTATTTGAGGTTAGGCACAATTCTGTTCATTTCACTGTAGCTTGTATCGGTCATAATAGAAGAGGCAATTACAGTATTTCGGTGAACATTATTTGCGATACACTGCCCCATTATGTCGAAAACAAGAGATATATTTTATGATAGTGATAGCGAAAGTGACTTTGAGAAATCCGAAGAAGAATTGTTTAGTGATCCTGAAATTGACAGTTACAATGAAATACGAGGCGAAGGCGGTGAAGACGATATTGAAATAGGAAATGATGACAATTGTAACATAAAACCGAGGTTTCGAAGACGCGCAAGACGTCTATCGAGCAGTGATAGTGAATCTTCTCGCGAACCAGTATCAGAGGAATGGATTTGGGAAGAAGAAGAAAATGTAGCCGATATAAAAAGTTTTTCTGAAATATCTGGAATTAATCCTTTGAGCCTGCGTAGACTAGGTGGTAATCCTGCGCCTTTAGATGTTGTGAAAGAAGTCTTGAATGAAGATTTTTGGGACACTATAGTAGAAGAGACGAATAGATGTGCCAGACAAGCGATAGAAAAAGAAGGTTGTGTAACAAAAAAAAACCAAAGGTGGTTTCCTGTAAGTTCTGATGAAATGAAAGCTTATATTGCATTATGCATCTTGATGTCGCATATGTATGATGATGCATATGTATTGGTGAAAAAGATATGCAATAAGTACTCCAATTTTTGCCAGCACTATGCCACGCGATAGGTTTTTTGATATTTCAAGCTTTCTACATTTTACGGATAACGAAAAGGAAAATAAAGATGACGGAATAAGAAAGATTAGAAATATGGTGGATTACCTAAATACTAAATTTTGTTACCTTTATACCCCTGATAGTGAAGTAACTATTGATGAATCGTTAATGAAATTCAAAGGTCGATTGAGTTTTATTCAATTTATTGCCTCCAAAGGAGCTCGTATTGGCATAAAATTTTGTAAACTTTGCGAACCTACATCAGGTTATTGTATTCGTTTCAAAATGTATGTTGGCAAGGATAAAATCCAGGGAAGTGATGTACCTGCTACTGAGAGTGTAGTCGTGGAAGTGGCACAGCCTATTTTAAAAAAAGGTTACACGTCGTATATGGATAATTTTCATTCATCGCCACATTTATTTCTGACCTTACTAAAAAATGATACGAATGCCGTTGGAACTGTTCGGAAAAACAGGAAGAATATGCCAAAGGTGTTTTCTTCGATGAAGTTGAAAAAAGGAGAAGTCAAAACTTTATCCAGTCACGGTTTATTGGCTTTGAAATGGAGAGATAAAAAAGACGTTCACATACTTAGCACGAAACATTCAAATGCCGATTTGATAAACACAGGCAAAAGGAGAAAAAATGAAGGTGGCGATAGCGAAAATATTATAAAACCGGCATCTGCGCTTGAGTATAATAAAGGTATGGGAGGCGTTGATAAACAAGACCAATTGCTAGCGTGCTTCCCAGTTACGAGAAAATGCGTAAAGGGTTATAAGAAAATGTTTTTTTATCTAATAGATATGGCCTTTTATAATGCTCATGTTTTATATTCTAAAATCAACTGCACAACCAAGGCAGGCATTACTTCCTTTCGTTTAGCTATTGCTGGAGCAATTGTCATTGCCAAATTATAAACGTCGTGGACGTCCGTCAAGTAGCGATACACCATTTCGTTTGGCAGCGAAAAATTGGGCACACTTTCCTGAGAACATTCCGTCAACTAAGTCCAAGCAACACCCTGGAAAAAGGTGCCGTGTTTGTTATAAGCATAATATTAGGAAAGAGACCACGTGGCAGTGCAAACAATGCAAAAGTAGCACTGCATTTACCTACTTGCTTTGAAAAATATCACACTCTGCATAATTATTAGTAATTGGTTTTTTCTCATAGCTTGAATTTATTTCATTTAGTTTTATTTTGTTGTTATTAATTTATTTTTGTTTTGCAATTCTAATTACTCGAAGACATCTTAATACTACATATGTCACCAATATTTTAGAAATAAATAAATTCTTACGTAAAATGTACTGCTTTTACATACTACTTCAAGCAACCAAAAATTATATCCGTACCCAAGGGGTTAATCGAAATTCGAGGGGAGAAATTCCACCTCCGCGTTTCGCGCGAACGCCGCGAAAGGGCTTTCGAAAATTTTCGGCGGCCTTCCAAACTTACAGGAAAACGATAACGAGGGGGGTGGGGGTCGTGTCGTAGGTGGAGTTTGATAAAACAAATATTCACATAGTGCCCGAATTGTTTTTTAAAATGTGTACTTTTTAGGAAGTTTATTCTAAAATTATGTATTTTTTATGCAGTAAAATTACTCGAATAGTCCGCCTTTATGCCGTAGAATTATAAATTTACTCCAATTTTAATTTAAAAACTATTCGCGCGCCGTTAAGCATCCAAAATTTCCCCATTACAAGCCGTAAACCGGATAAAATGCAAAGCAACTAATAAAACAACAATAAAACTTTCAGAACTTATCTGAACAACTGAATGTTTTTAAAATAAAAATCGGGCTTTCCTAGAACCCCACGTATAGAATAGAATTCCGGCAAACCCGCTTCGGATCATTCGCGTTAGCGGTACAGAGCTTGTTTCGGTAGTTCGAATTTTAAATTGCGGCGTCGCATTAATCTCGTGCGCGAGGAGCGCTCGTTCGGTTTGTAACGCCCGGTCCCGCCGCTGCATCTTTAGCTAGAACTTACCTAAGTCGAACTCAAATGTAAGCGCGACTCAAGACGGAAATGCGTTTCACCCGCTTTTCAAAGGACGCCTTGCCTAAGTTGTACGTAAATATGACAACGCTGCAGCACTTGCGCGTGATTGGTTCTTTCCTTCAGTTTTTAAATATCCCATACTGCGACAGTAATACAGAACGTCAAAAAAAAAGAAATTCCCTAATCTAACCTTTTTTTTTTTTGGGTTAATAGCACACCCCGAAAGACACCAGGAACCGCCGTTAGGCATTACTTCTAGTGCCCCCCGGGACATCTATGCCTACCAGGGGGATATTCCACCACCCGTACCGGGATTCGAACCCAGGACCCGTCAGGCGAGAATCCCTAATCTAACCTAACCTAATCTAACCTAACAAATTGCCCGTTACTGTTGCGACTGTTTGCGTCGTTTTGTTCTCGTCTTCATGTTATCCATATTATTATGGACAAAATGAAGCGGTGCAATTACACCAGAGAGGATTACCTCACTGGTTGCAAATTATAAAAATGTTTGGCAATAGCCAAAAATAATTAGAAATAAATAGACAAATACGAAATTTCTACTCGCCCCCAAGTAAAAACCTGCATGAAATAAAACTTTTATTAAAAAAAAATTGCAAATAACTACAAAATATTTCATTAATAAAAAACACCAATTAAGAAAATATTTTAATAATAAAATAAATACAAATTATACAATAATTAAAAAAAATTCATCCTATGATCAAAATTCCCAAACATAAATGCAGGTCGACACTGCTGCCGCCGCGACCGTCACTTGTCTGTAACAGACTGTAAGAAAAAATTTTTCTTTCAATTTCCTATCTTTTTCTCATCATCGTTTTTTTATCGTCAATTTCCGACGTAGATTCTTTTGCTGACTGCAAACTTGCACTATCACGTACGTTACCAATCACTGTGGTCGCGAGAACGTGCGTAAGATAAAATTTAGTTCGCGGAATTCGACTGTCAAGCGTTTGAGGGGAGCCCTAATCCGACAGCCTAACCAGAATTTGTGTTAGAACTTATAGGTCCTTGTATTTACACTTTATAAATACAGATCCTACCTTTCCTCGTCGTATTAATCCTTTTTGTTTGTAATCCTTTCATTTGAACACAACACAACACACAACACTCGCGCACTTACACGCAAAAAAGGCCTTACGCCCGGTTCCACCACTTCATCTTAAGCTCTGCTTAGAGCTTAAGCTAAACTTGACAGAAAAATTGACAGTTCCACCACGTAAAACCAAATTATTAATTATTATTATTATTATTATATTAATTATTAATCTATTCAATAAAATATTAATTTATTTTTATCTATTATCTCTTTAAACATTTATTGATATTATATACATATATAATTTTATTAATTAATATAATTTTTAATATAAAAAAGGGGGGTAATATTATTAAATAGATTAAATTATTATATGTTAATATTAATATAGGTAATTAATAACTAATAAACTTTTTATTCCATTGTTTAATCTATTTAATAATAAAGTTTAAAGTTAAATTTATATAGTTTATTTTTTATAATTTTTTCTAAAATAATTTATAAATTTGAAATGTTTGAATATAAAATTTAGTATTGAATAGATTAAATTATTATATATTAATATTAATATGGGTAATTAATAGTTAATGAACATTTTTTTTGTTGTTATTTACTTTATTTAATATTAAAGTTAAAAGTTAAATTTAAATGGTTAATTTCGTAATTAAATAATTATTATATTACATCTATTTAAAAATAATATATTTATTAAATAATTTATATAATAACTATCTATATTCTTATTAAATTTTAATATTTCTATTAGAATGTAAAATCACAAACGGTACAACAAATAAAGAAAAAGATGCGGCGTGGAGTAAAATAACGTCATTATTCAACGCTCAGGGGAAACAATGCAGTAATATGAAACAAGAGGCGAAGAAAGGCAAAGTCAAACACCGTGCAGAGTTGTACAGAACTGGCGGAGGATTTCATTCTCTCAGTAATAAATGATACGACAGTAACGGGAATTATATTAATAATATCCACTTCCATAACAACTTTAGTAATCAAAGTAACAAATTCTAGTCACTGTGAGGTTATAAACATGATCTCAAGCTCTCATTATTCACGTCTCGAAATGTAAGCTTGACTTAGCGAAGATAAGGTCTGGTTTTACGTGGTGGAACTGAATTTTTCCGTCAAGTTCAGCTTAAGCTCTAAGCAGAGCTTAAGACGAGGCGGCGGAACCGGGCGTAAGGCCTTTTTCGCGTGTAAGTGCGCGAGTGTTGTGTGTTGTGTTGTGTTCTCATGAAAGGATTAACGTCGAGGGAAGATAGGATCTGTATTTATAAAGTGTAAATATAAGTTCTAACACAAATTCTGGTTGGGCTGTTGGATAGGGACTCGGTTAGGCTCCCCTCAAACGCTCGACGGTCGAATTTCGCGAACTAAGTTTTATCTTACGCACGTTCTCGCGACCACAGTGATTGGTGACATACGTGATAGTGCAAGTTTGCAGTCGACAAAAGAATCTACGCCGGAAATTGACGATAGAAAAAAAAACGATGATGAGAAAAAGATAGGAAATGGAAAGAAAAATTTTTTTTCTTACAGTCTGTTACAGACAAGTGACGGTCGCGGCGGCAGCATGTCGACCTGCACTTTACCTAAATATTAAAAAAAAAAAAGAATTCACGTGCGATAACTTTAGAGGGTAAACGTCAAACCTCGAATCCTGAACGTTCGTTTCTTTCGCTAAAAAGAAAAATCGCGGCAAATCGTCGCGTTACGGTGCCCGTAATTTCCGCGCCAAAAATCGTTTTCCTTTTAATATTCCAACAATCGAGAGTTAACGCGGGTCTTCTCCGCAATTTTTTTTTTAAAAGCATTTTTTTTTGCGTTTACAGATTCGCGTAAAATCGCACTTGCGGCACGAATAAAAATCGCGACTCGGCGGGGATTCGAACTCGCGACCGTTGTTCCCTGAAGATATTTTAAAACCGTAAAGACCTACAATTGATTTTTATCAAAATCTCGATGTTTTTTTTTTGAAAATAGACAATTTTTTTTAAATTCGCCATAAAAGTTACTTCGAGTTTAAAACGCGGCACCCTTAAATTTTTACTATAGATAACGGAGGTAAAATTTTTTTGCCATTGTCAGACCACTCATCGAAGACCACTGGTTTAAAGAGAACATTTAATTTACAATCACGTCCCGGCAGGATTCGAACCAGCGACTATTAGATCGAGATAAACGATCGATCGTTTCGTCATTTTGCTGTGTGGGCGACCTATTGAAATTGGAAAAAATCGCGACGACCCCAATTTTTAACAATTATCAAAAATAGCGGAAACATTTTACGAGTTTCCGAGACGTTTCAAAACTTTCGACGACGATTATCCGACAATTTCCGAATTAAAAAAATTAAGCCGAAACCGCCTAATTTATCTAGCAAGCGTCGCAAAAAATTGCCCCCCTCGCGCCCTAATTCTCGACGAGTACCGTAAAATGTTCGGCATTAATCGACAACCGTTTTCAAATCAATAAACAGACAACTTGTTGGACTTTTTTTTGTTGTTGTAAATAAATCGTAACGGAAAAGTAAAAAAGCCTGACGGCGTTTCGACGGATTGGAGTTTTCGCCCGTAAAAGTTCAAAGCGTCAAATAAAATTAAAATAAAACGCGCAGGTAATGAATGCTACTTTAAAACGGTTACGATTTCATTTTATATCACGGCGCCTCCTCGCCAAACGGAAAAATAACACGAATTCAAGTTAAAAAAAATTAGTTAACCTTTGAAGGTACGTCGGGCCTTTGCTTGCGATTTTGTAGATAAGGCCGTATTCGAGATTTTGCGAAGTGTTTCACGAAAAAACCGTCGAACTGCTTGTTTCGTTATCGGTAACTTTAATGCGTCACAACTAAAGTATTTCTGGGAAAAATTCTATTAAATTTGAACATAACGTACCTCGATTCTGATTAACGTGTCTTCGGCAACGCTAAACGTCAATTACCGACGTATAAGTACCAAATAACAAAAGTTTTTATATTATACAATAAAGATACATTGTTATTAAAACGAGACGCAAGCGACTGAAGGTAAGCGCGCATTATGCCGGGGCGCGGCGGGCCGCATCGCAGCGCAATTGGTTACGCTGCGATGCGACTCGCTTACATGCGTACTTCTAAATACAACTACAAGCATCTTTTCAATGAATAGGCACTTAAGCCTTTCGTACGTTTTGCGAATACGTCTTTAAGCATGAAAGAATTGAAAACGAAAGAATTAATTATATAATTCCCGTTATATCGCACTCGCCGCACTCCTCCGCGGCCCGAATACGCCTAGCATCGGCACCTCGTTTACTAATACGTCACAATTTCTGGAACCTTTAAACATTAATATTTTTATTAATTCTTTCGCTTGACGATTTACCGGCTTTGTCGACCCGCGCGCGCGCGCGCGCGCGAATTGGAACGGCAGAAGACTTTTTATTATAACATTTTTATGAATTAACAAAACGCCTTTTTTTTGGAGAATCGCGAAATCGAGCGTGCTTACGTAAAAACAAATTATTTTCGACTTGCAATCTGATTTGAGTGAAATCCGTTTTTAAACTTTCGAACTCGGGAGGGGGGGGGGGGCAAAACCTTTTATTTATGAAGTTCGTAATGCGTTAAATTTAATTTTTGCGTCCTCTTACGAGGCTCCGTTAATAATAATAATAATTTAAAAAAAGTGCGAGGTGTTTGTAATTTTAAACGGCGAGCGCGACGAGGTTCGAACTCGCGACTCTCGACACCTAAATTTCTTTCGAATTTGCAGAGCTAAAGGTCGACGCGCGTTGTCAATCGCAAACCGAAAAAGTGTAGGTGGGAAATTTAGTGATTGTTTACGCGCCATTTCACCTTAAAATTTTCTATGTGGCGCAAGAGCGGATTATTTCGACGGTCGATCGCTTTAAATTTATAAATAATTAGTCTAATACGTTTAATGCGGGGTTACCTAGTAGCAGAAGCAGATGACTCATCGGTAGTGGCAGCACGATATCTCAAAAGTTACTCACCTGCAACAAAAACAAACGATTAGTATATTCACGTTAAAATTAATTTAAAGCCAATCGTTTTAAATTCGCAAAATTTACAACAGTATTCGAGGTTAGGAATTTTCAAAATAGACCAGTTGTAAGAGTAATAGTAATATGTCGGAAGGGTTCCGGATCGGCCCGGTTAGGATGAAGTATGGGGGAACGAGGTCGGCGATGATCACGATCCCTGTAACAGTTGAGCACTGTTGAGAACACAACGATTTAATGTGGGGTTGGTTGGAGGGTGCCGGGCTCGTGTCCCAGGTGCCTAAAGGAAGGTCGTCAGGTAAGAGATTGTCCGGGGGAAATCGTATGCCACGGATGTAAGAAAGGGGGCCACCTGGTGCGGAATTGTCCTCGGGGTAAAGGAGCCTGGGGAGTTCGGAGGTATTTCCCCGGCAAGTAAGAATAGAAGGGGATAGAAACGGGGAGGATGGCAGACGACGACAGCTATTGCGGTCGACGGTTAATCCAGATTAATCTGGATCGCTGCAGGGCGGCCCGTGACCTACTGGAGGCATCCGTTTCTGGGATGGGTATTGATCTAGCCCTTGCACAAGAGCCGAATCTTGCCCTGGCCGGCAACAAGGGATGTTGGCTAAGTGCTGGCGGAGATGCTGCGGTGGTCGTTTTCTCTACGTCTCTTGCTGTGAGCACGAGATGGAGGGCCAATGGCGTGGCAGGTATGGTGGTGGGGGACACGGTGTTTGCTAGCTGCTACGTGTCCCCGAACGTCGACGATGGTGTGTTTCACACGACAATGGACAACCTGGAGGCTCATGTGGTACGAGGTGGGGGAGTTGTGATCTGCGGCGATTTCGATGCTAGCTCCCAGGCCTGGGGTTCACGTAGAGAGGATAGAAGGGGTGCTCTGCTACTAGAGGTTTCTGGGAGAATGGGCTTAATTGTACAGAATATCGGTAATGAACCCACCTTCGTCAGGGGGGTTCGCAACTCTCTTATAGATGTGACTTTTGCTAACGCAGCAGCGTCAGTATAATTATCTGGGTGGAATGTACTAGACGAAAAGACCTATAGCGGTCATAAGTATATATACTTCGAGATGAACGGAGGTGCGACAACGAGCCCAACGCTACCGAGGAGCGAGGCGATGTCGGTCGATCCAAGAAGATTAAGAAGCAGATTAGAGAAGCATTAGACTTGTGAGAACCGCGGGCGGTCGTAGAACGAAGCGTGTATATTGGTGGACGGCCGAGATCGCGGAGGCTAGGAGGGCTCGTGTATACGAGCCAGAAGGGATCGGAAAAGACGGCGGAGGTCCGAAGGGGCGCGCAACGGTCAGCCGGATGCGGCCTATAGGGAGGCCAAGGTAAAGCTCGGGAAAATCATAAAGAAGTCCAAAAATGATTGTTGGAATAAATTGTGTCGCGAGGTTGAGAACGACCCGTGGGGGCTCGGGTACAAAATTGTGACGAGGAGGGCTGAGATGCTGCCGGCAGGGTTCCCTTTCCCTTGAGGTAGCCTTGGCTGAGGCAAGGAGTGGTTGCGGGTGATTGTGATGTTTCCTGCTGTAGGACATTCACCGAGGCCGAGATGGGGGCGGCGCTGAGAAGGATGAAGATGAAGAAGGCTGCCGGTCCCGATGGTTTTTCCCCCGAAATAATCAAGATCTTTGTTGAGGTGATGCTGGCGGCTATGAACGCCCAGCTTCAGGTCGGAGAGTTTCCGCGAATCTGGAAGGTGGCACGGCTTGTCCTTCTGAAGAAGGATAGTGCGACGTCCGGTGCCGGGTTCCGACCCATAAGCTCTTCGAGCTCCTCCTTCATGCCAGGCTGGAGGATGGGGTGTCGATGGGTGGCGGGCTTAGCGGCTCCCAACATGGATTTAGAAGAGGACACTCAACGGTCGATGCTATAGAGGAGGTGTTGAGAAGGCGCGTGGCGGCACGTGGCGCACTCGTGACGTGTTGTTTGATGTTAAAAACGCATTCAATGCAGCGAGATGGGATCTGGTAACTAGGGCGGTTGCCGAGAAGGGGGTGGCGCCGTATTTGGTGGCGATGATCTCGAGCTACCTGATGAGTGACAGAGCCGTGAGAGTGGAGGATGGCTCTGGTCGCTCGGAGTGGCTCGAGGTCACTAGGGGGGTTCCACGGGGTTCGGTGTTGGGGCCGACCCTGTGGAATTTGTTGTACGATGAGGTTCTGGGATTGGGCCTGCAGGGGGGTGCCCAGATTGGTGGCCTTTGCCGACGACCTGGCACTGGTGGTGTCGGATAGGTCGCCGGCGGGGTTACAGTCGGGGCTGCGAGGTGCGGTGGACTTGGTATTGGAGTGGATGTCGAATCATGGCCCGAGTGTCGCCCCCGATAAGACGGTTCTCCTGCTACCGAACGGGCGTAGGAGGGTCCTCCCGATCTCTATTGTTATCGGGGGGTCTGTCGTGCGCCCGAGCGACGAGGTGAGGTATCTAGGGGTGATGCTCGACCGCCATCTTCGGTTTAGCGCGCACGTGAGGGTGGTCGTGGCCAAGGCCAGGCGACTGGTGGAGGCATTACGGAGGCTTATGCCCAGGGTGGGGGGGCCTTCTACCGCGAAGAGGAGGGTGTTGGCCGGCGTGGCGTACTCGATTGTCCTGTACGCTGCGCCGGTCTGGGTGAAGGCCCTAAAGGTAGGGGTCTGCGCGGGGGCCCTCGATTCCCTCCAGCGAGCTTTGGGGATCGGCCCCTTCGGAGGCAGTCGCTGTGCTGGCGGGCCTGATTCCCCTGCGGCTGCTGGTGGAGGAGAGGGTGGTGGCTCGGGCAGGGTGAGTGGCGAAGGGGTGCAGGGCGGCCAAGAGGCGGGAGACCTTGGGGCGGTGGGCGCTGGAGTGGCAGCGAGCGAGGAAGGGGGAGTGGACGAGGCGACTCATCCCCGACATCGTGAGCTGGTACTCTAGGGCCCACGGCTCGATGGGTTACTATCTGACGCAGGCGTTCACCGGACATGGTTCGTTCGGTGAATGCCTGTGTCAGCGGGCTGCAGGGACTATGAGGCGGAAGTTGACTCCGCCGAGCATGTTTGCCGCAGATGGGCCGCACTGCGGGAGGGGGCGGAAAGAGTGGTGGGAGAGGCCATGGCGGTGGAGGGAGTTTTGGCCGTCATGGTCGGCTCCGGGGCCTCGTTCTTCGAGACGGTGATGCGCACCAGGTGCGAGGAAGAACGGAGCCGCCAACAGGCATCCCAGGGGGGAGGGAGTGGACTGACCACTGGGAATTATTGATTAGTTTTATTATTATCATTTATTAGGACTATTGTTTTATTTCATTATTATTGTTTATTTTCTTATTGGTGGTTATATTTTATACCTATATATATTTTTTTTAGGTTACTATTATTATCTTTTATTTATGTTATTTTGCGGAGTTATCTTTTTGTTTTCGGAGCTTATTTTTGTGCTCTGTATTTGTGTTTTTACATCTGTACTGTACTGTGGCGGCGGTGAAGGGTTTGTCTTTCACTGTCGCCATCAAATGGCAGCCCCCCCCTGCCGAGGTAATGTCTGACGACGGTTCCGGCAGGGGGTATGATCAATAAACGCTGCGCAAAAAAAAGATGAGGTGAGCTTAAGCTAGCGTACACGACGAAACCTCCCGATAACGGACAGCTGCGCGATAGAAAACATTAGTCGTTGCAGAGAGGTGTCCGCTACGGGGGTAGGTTAACACTAGGGCAACGGTCAAATATAATTTCGCCGATCGACACGAGGCGGCACGTGCGAATTTTAAACGGGGGAAACAAAACAAACGACCGATAACGTACGTGCCCACGCCTAACGCTATTCAAATAAAACGAACTAAATTTAAAGATTCGAATAAATCACGGGCCGCGTCTCGTTGAGGGATTAATTTATTTTCTGTCGTCGTAAAATGCGACGGCATAAATTCGATTCGGACGCGACGCAACAAAGCGAAATCGTACGGGCGAGCGCGGTCTCTTTTTTTTTCTCTCTCGCCGCGCCAAAATTTTATCAAACGGTTATAAGGTTAAAAGCGTCATAAATACGATTTTATTTCGAGTTTTAGGTCTTGTAATATTAAACCGGCCGTTCTAAAAACGAAGTCGAGTTCGAAGGTGGGCGCAGGAAGTCGCGTTAAGTATGAAAAAGCAACGAGCGGATGTTCCTAATTATATTTTCTCGAGGCAAACGTGAGCGAAAATGGAAATTGAACGCGACAATTTTTCGGCGCGATAATCGAATTTTTGCAATTAGGCTTCGCCCCCCACCGCCCGCTCGGTCCTTTAATTGCTGCGTGCGCGCGTTGGCGAACCGGCAAAAAAAATTCTTATTTTTTTTCGTTAACGCTCGACGTTTCGTTGTAAACGTGATCGTAAACGACGGCGATTTCGAAACGTTTCCGTGCGTCTTAATTTAAACGGACAAATAGACGCTGTCGTCGGCGAAAAACGAGAAAAATCGCAGCCGATTGTTGATGTCGCGCGTAGCGTGCGACAAATTCACGAACGTTTTTGACGGATCTGATGGTTGTTTTGTTCTACGAGTCGCCGATCGTAGTGCCGTTCGTACGGCTGCTTGTTCGCCGAACCAATTAATTCCATCACCGTGCCCAATTTACGGGAGGGCATTTTAACGACTCCAACGGAACAAAGAGAACCATCTCCAGAACATGTCGCCGACTGATAGCGACTCCTGCCCTTATTCGTCCATTACTATTGGAATTCGTTGACAATGAATTTCCGATGACTCATTGTGTTCTCCGTTTCGTCGAGGCCCCCCCAAGAAAAATTTTTCTGCGTCATCCATCGAGTATATTTACAACTGTTGGGTATTTATAACGTTTAAATCGACGTCCGAACTAAAACGGCGTCTCCGGTATTTTCGCTAATTTGCAAAAACCGCCCAAATCGATATGGGCATTTCCATCGACGAAAACTCAATTCGACGAGCCCGGCAAACGAAACAAAAAAAAAACATTGTTCGATTAACCTACGCGTAAAATGAAACGACGCCAAAAAGCCTAAAATAGAACCGACTGAGAATCGGGCCATCAATCAAACCCTTCGTGTAGTCGTCGCATCCGGAATAATACATAATAGCGCGTTCAATAATTTCCCCAATGCCGTAGTCGACCGTCGCGCAGCCCCTCGTGGAACTAACGAGAACGTGCCTCGCGTCGCGACAGGTCGCGACGCCGACGCCCCCCAGTTCGAGCGTCGGCCGCTGGGCGGCGCGCGCTGTCCAAAAAACCGACGCAAACCGCTACAATATCGATATTCGCGTTCCGTCGCCGCGACGCAGCAATACGACTGCGGAGAACGTTTGAATAACGACGCCGCACGACGACTTTTCAAAACACGTTCGAAACAGTAACGATCGTCCTAAGCCACGAAAAAATGCCATCCCCACCCGCCCCTCCTTCCCGGAAAACGTGCAAGGCCCGACGTTATGCATACTTGATAAATTTTATGCCGCACCGAAGAACCGTACGCGATCCTTGCACGTTTCCGTGATCCTTGTGCCGGCGCCCGCGCCCGCGCCCGCGGGGGTTAAGCCGGAACATGTGGAAGTTATTGCGGCGCGCAGAATTAAAAGTTTCGCGCGGAATTAAGTTTTAAAGATTTACGGTCCGGACGCGGCGTCGGACCGACGCGGGCGGCCCCTTTTCCCGACGACGCCCGTCGCATTAGGGACACGACGACGACGACAAAAAGGGCCCCCGTTAGTTGCGCGCTTAAAACAAAATTAAATTTGATTTTTTATCGTCGCCCGCGCGCCCGTTTCTTTACGACCGTTTTATGTTTTTTGTCCGTTTCGTCGATTCTTGGTGGGGGGGGGCGTTATTTTGCGGATATAACGGTCTCGTGCGGTTGCCGTCGTTGGTTTCGGAGGGCGGGCGTGCGACTTGGCTTTTTAACTTAATAAGATTTTCGGCTTCTTTTTCCCGCCCGTCACGGTAACGCCGTATGACGATGTAACTGATATATAACCGATGATTTAATCAAGTGCAGTCGCTTTAAATTTCGCCAATCTGTCGCCGCGAAACAATTAAAACGCGATAAACGCGTCCCCTTTTATCTTTAAAGTTCCATTCGGAAAATTCCACCCTCGGCACGTCAGTCCTGAACCTCTTGAAACTTCAAAATTACAGCACAATTATTCGTTTCAAGAATAAACTCGTAAACTTAACCGCCCGGCTCGATTCGAACCTGACGCGCGATCCTTCGGTCCCGGAGGGTTCTGGCGTCCCTTTTTTAAGGAAGACCCCGTGCACAACCGGGACCCCATTTGGTCCTCCTGCAGAACAACGGCCGGGTGCGACGCGCGAAACGATTCGAAACGGCAATTTCGTAGAGGGTCGCAACGGCGCTCCTAAAGAAACATAATCTCTTTGAGTGCGCGTCCCGGAATCTAAACGGTTTTCGAAAGAGAAAATTCTCGGAAAAAAACCGCGCTTTTAAACTAATTTCCCACGGACGTTCCGAAACTATCTGTGACCCGGAGGAGGGGAGTTCGCGTTCGCTTAAACGCGGGCGGACGGACGATCGAAATCTTATGTTAGCCCTTGTCGCTTGAAAAACGGGGCGCTCCGCATAGACGGCCGCCTCCGAAAACTCGAATTTCCGAGCGAGACGGCGTTTTTCGATGCTTCCGCACGAACCGCAGTCGACGTGCCTTCGAACGATCTCCGAGCGCCCACGTTTAACCATATTTACTTCCAAATTTTGATTCCAAAAATTTGATTACGGCACAAGGTAAAACGACAAAGACGGCGTCACGGCTGGGTAGTTGTTTTGGACGGCGCCGCGCGCGTGGCGCGGCGAAGATATGGCGCGTCGTTAAAACCGCAAACGAAAAAAAAATTGAGGCGATCGTTTGCGTTTTGTTTGCGCGCGATATAAAAATTTTGCACGACACGTCGTTTTCGAGTTATTCAAAAATCAAAATGACAGTGCCAACTTCGCGCCCGGCACGTCATTTGGTAGCACAAACGAAAACAATTGTGCCGATCGTTTTTGCGTTTTGTTTGCGGACGTTTGTGCACGATACAAAATATTTGCGCGACACGCCGTTTTCGAGTTATTCAAAAATCAAAATGAAAAATCATTTGAAAATACAAACGAAGACAATTGTTTGAAATCGTTACAATTAACAATTTATTTAGCCACTTTGACACGATAGCGATAACAAGTGAGCGCATATCACGGCCTCCTCGGCTCTACTTAATAGAACATGCAAAGGTAAAAGTGTACATTGTTTACACTGTACGTGTTAAACGCGTTCGATTATTTATTCTATTACGCCTTTAATTAATGAAATAAGTATAACATGTGATATACCGTTGTAAAATAAATTCTTGTAGTTTCAGAATATGTAATAATACTGGGTACGTTCCATTTAAAATGTTAAATTTATTTGCATTATCTGAATTATTTGATGTTCGATTGTTTTTCTGATTTTGACGCATTATTAAGAATAAATAATCTAATAACTTTCGTATATAACATTTTTTACTAATTCATACAATAGCCGAGATATTTGCCGTGACACGTAAAATCTAACACACTGTATATACAATCAAAAACAACAATACGGCATTAATTAGTGGGTATCTAAATACTTCTTGGAATATTTGTAACCGTCGGGAATTTTACAATCGGCACGTCAAAAAAATAGTAACTATTTATACAAGGTCGTTCAAAAGTTACGTAAACGTACTGTTTTACTGAAAGTGGTTGATTGTCGTACAAGTACAAAAATGCAGATCGTATCATATCTATATTCTTAAAACTTGTGTGTGTAGGTATGCCTACTGTCTTTTTGAAAGGAGATCCTGTTTTCGATAGTAACGTTATCTTTAAATTTTAAATAATCAGGAGAGAAGCTGGAAATTTTAAAAACAATATAAAGTAAGATAGTTCAGGACTATCTGGATTAAACATAATAATTTAAAAACACTCATCATATAAACACTTATATTTACCATATAACATAGGTACAAAAAATTATTAATATTAACGATAAGATTAAATCTAAATATAAGTTACTAACGATAAGATGCACTGTTCTACTTCATCCTAGTCTGAGAAGATTTCTAATTAGGTAGTACCTATAATCGAAGGTAGCACACATACCTATAGTCTCGACATCTTACTAATTATTATATTTACCACGTTTAAATCTAATTATAATAATAAAATACAAAAACAATGAAATAGCTACACCTATAACATAATCAAATACCTAACAAATAAAAAAATACATTTAACGTAAAAGCCGTGCATTTATTTTATGCACAAGTAGATTAACTTAACCCAGATATGCCTAGGCGATGTTTTGACATTAAAACAAAAATAATTTTTTGAAAATATTATTCATTAGCATATAAGAAAAACGTAAAAATTTATAAACATAAAGTTTTTTTCCAAAAAGTAAGTAATTTAGACCGTACTATATATAGGACATTAGAAAAATACACCTCTATTTAAGCGAAATTATTTATTTGTATGAAACGATAGAAAACATGATACGTTTTTTTTTTCTAAATTCAAATTCAATTTCGGCAAAAGAGGAGTTGGCTGGCGTAGATTTTCGATTATTAAGGGCGGTCGTTTAAAAACGAGTTAGTGGGAGAATAACAAGAAAGATAGAAAAGTCACATCTTTAATTTCCGATATAGATATTCCGTTAATCTTCGTTCATTTTTTTATAGTTTGAGTTATATTTATCGCTTTAGAGCGGACAATACGAAGAATATCGGCCAGGGTGTTTAAGACCCACCGACGTAGTCGGATCATCTAAAATATATATATATCGTAACATCGTGGAAATAATAGGACCTGCGTCCTATTAGTCCTAGATTTGGTTTTCCTTTTTCTATTTTGGATTACATTTTCTCTTTTTGGATTTAATTGTGTTACTGTTTTTTGGATTGGATTTACTGTTTGGATTTACTTTGGACTTGGATTTTGTTACCGGAGGTTGACTTGAAAGATCGATTCGAGTTACCACGCGGAGACAGCTAAGTTTAATCAATTGTCGTTCGGAATAATTTATATTTTTGGTTATTGTTTATATTATATATTGTTAACGAAGTGTTTCTCGAGAAGCATTAACGTATTTACATACCTATATATAAATTTGTTAGTATTAAATTTTGAATTCATTTAAGCCTCATACGAAAATTACATATTGTATTTTACGTTCCTTAATAACTTACCTACATATCCATATTGTAAATATCTAACATCTTATAATTTTAGAAATTTTCCCCTTCGATAGTTATTGGTGAAAGGAAAATTACTTGGCGCCCTTTATTTTTTTTATTTTATTTGAACCCGGCCGCACTCCACTGCCTAAAGGCTAGCCGACAGGCCTCTAAATTTTGTTAAGTGCTATTTTAAGTTTTCTTATTATTAAATAATTATTTTGTTTGTTTTTTCCTCTGAAAGAAAATGGCGAATGATGTTGGTAGTCGCATATTGTCCTAATGTACTACATATAGTACACCTCTCTTTCCCCCTCATAAATTACCACTTATTTTAGAAATAATGAAAATTCGGCAATAGTAGCCAGTAATATAAATGTTTATTGATACGCTATTCGCTAATTTAAAAATTTATCATAATTTTTAGTATTTAAAATTTACTTACTTTTCAAATTGCACTTGGTAATTTATTCATTTTTGAATTTTCACACTTTCGAAGTTAACGCACAATCAAATTGAAACTTCGAAATCGCGAATAATCTCGCTTCCCGCAAAGCTTTGGGTATAACGAACGATTTTGTGGGATAAAAACTTTCAATTATATCTTAAACTTTGCAGGCATGAACATGTTTATTCCGTCCTAAATATAGTACATTAGGCATATCTGGGTTAATATTTACTTACAAACTAATAAAAATTTTAAAAAAATAAAACAAATGAGAAATAATGTATATAATTTGATGGTCATTGCAATATTTTGCACATAAACAAAGGTAAACATCAAGGATAATAGATTATTTTCGTTGGACCGTTCATTTCTCGCTCTGTCAATGGAAGAAAAACAAACGCTTCGTTTCGGATGCAGTAACGGCGGAAATTTTAAAATAACGTAATTTAGGTTAATTTTATTATTAGTCTTATAAGTGTTTATTGTGCCCGTATCGACTTTATAATATAATTTTGTCTATTTATTATCAATAGAACTGAATAACTTCAGCGTTCATTGAAAAAATATAATCATGATTAATACTGTAATTTTAAAAATGTCTTTTTGTCGTGTCATTTTTTAGAAAAACACGATTTTTAAATAGGCAAGTATTATATTAAATGTAAATATCTATGTATGTACGTATAAAGTTTGTTCCAACACATCGCCAACTTGCGAACCGTCCGATACATGCTTTCGACCAATTGGAATTTTAGAATTTGACAGTTGAGTAAATTCTAAAATTTTGATTAGTCGAAGGCATGTACGTACCAGACAGTTCGCAAAGTGGTTTGGTGATGTATTGAAAAAAAAAACCTGTATCTGTACCCCAGAATAAAAGTGTACTAAGGGCCGATCTATCCGTCTCCCGATAAATTTATCTGACAGATATCGGAATCAAGTTCCTGAATTGGTGTTCGATAGATTTGTTTGGCAAAGCATTTTTGCAGGATCACGTCAAGGATGTCCGGCCGATGATCAGCTCGGCAGGGATAATATGTGCGTTCTGTAGGGGATGACATCTGAAAATTGTACGAGGCCGAGCAGTTAAGGTTAGTTGTATTCCCGCAGGGTTGGTGGCTCTGCAGCCCCGGGCAGTATTTTTGCTGTTGAGGTCTCCAATCGCGAGGGTGGGCTCGTTGGTGTTTAGAAGAATTCGCGTGTCATCGTCTATAAGCTTTTTATTTGGTTGTTTGTATGCGCTAATTATGGTAACCTGATTATTATTACGAAGTGCGACCTTTACTGCAGTCGTTTCTATTGTGGTCTTCTCCATTATTATCGGGTGATGAGCGATTGATTTTTTAACTAGTACTGCAACTCCCCCGGTAGCGACTCTGGTATCTCTGTCTCTTCTGTAAATGGTGTAGCCTGAGATTTTAACCTGTTCGCGACGGACTTAGGTATCGCTTGGCGCTCGTACCAGCCGGCGTCGGGAGAAATCTTCAAAAATACATTTTTTTACTTTTTCATTATCCTGGTTATTATTTACTGTTACGTACTTCAACAATAAGGATAAAAAATTATTGAAATAGAAAAATATCAAAATTTATTAAAAAAATTAAATTTAACATTCTAAAAAAATAAAATAATATTTCAGTAATGTAAACAAAAAATTAAAACTTTTTCAACGTATGGTAATTCTTGAAGCAGGGAACTACACAAAGGGCTACATCACACTCTTTGCAGCAAATGGTAGTATCTTTGCGTTTTCTCGGGCCTAAACTTGTATTAGAGCATACATGGCATCTTCTTTGCGATCGACCTTTTTTTGCTGTTTGTGGAATTAGTTCTGGAAAATGTCTTTGAACAAGTCTCAAAGGATTGTCAGCATTCTTCTTTGTCCGTCCTGCTGTCCACGTCTTGTGCTTCTCGATGAGTTGTTCAACAACTTTTCTTCGAAATTCGTAGATTGATGGTTTTTTTCCGGTGTTTGTTTGGTATACAACAAATGCGTTGTATAAAGTGAGATCTATCAGATGAAAAAATAGCTTCTTGTACCATTTTATCGTTTTTCTAGTTATCTGAACAAAACTCACTTGCATATCAGACTTATCTACAGCACCCATGTTGTTGTTGTAATCAATAATGCATTCCGGTTTTTGAAGTGGCATTCCAGTTTCGCGACTTTTTTTCTCAGTGTCTGTCATTGAAGCTGTAGATACTGTTGTGATCATATGTACATCACGTCTATCATGCCACTTTACAGCAAGCTGAGTTGGGGTACAAAATACATCTACTTCGTCTTTTTTCATCTTTTGTCTAAATTTGGGCAAATGTTTTCGGTTATTACGAACTGTTCCACAAGTTCCAGTGTTGTTCTCGTGGAGATATTGGACTAACAAAGGACTTGTGTACCAGTTGTCTATATACAGGATATGTCCTTGATTTAGAAAATTATGTAATAATGTTCGAACAACAGCTCCTGATATACCACAACTTCGATCTTCAATAATATTTGTCGTAGCACCTGTATAGACAATTATTTTCAAAATGTATCCCGTTTCTGCATCGCATAGAACAAAGAGCTTTATTCCAAACCTATTTCTCTTAGAAGGTATAAATTGTTTGAATTTTAGTCGTCCTTTCCAAAGAAGCAAGCTTTCGTCGACACATAACTTTTGAAATGGTTGGAATATATCACGGAATTTTTCCATCAGTGAGTCAAAGATTGGTCTAATTTTTTGTAACGAGTCTACGTCTTGTAAGGTAGCATTATTCACAAAATGCAACTCATACAATATTGCCTCAAATCTGTCCCTGGCAAAAATTGTACCAAAAAAAGGAGTTGCGATAGTGGATTTTGTAGACCAATAATCTCTTATAGTTTTTTTCTCCACTAATCCGAAAAGAATGTTTGCTGCAAGAAAGCAGTACACCTCTGATGTATCAACATCTTGATACTTAGCAAACATTTTTAGAGGCTTACTGCTATTTTTATTCTCATTTACGTATCTATTAGTTTCAGTTACAATTTGTGAACTTAGAGCGTCGTCAAAAAATAGCTGAAAGTACTCTGCTTCACACGCATCTTCTGGTAATTTGAAAATAGACCGAATACCAGAATTGGTGGCATTAAAATTGTAATCAAATGGTGTAAAATTGGCATTGTGTGCCCACTTGGAACGAACATCGTCCTGATCATTGACTACAATTTCATCAGTAACTGATAACTCATCAACTACAAAAGAGAATTGAAAACACGTGCATTACTACAAAAAATATTTCCTACCGTCAACAATATTGTCGGCAATATCACTTCCTCCACTTTCCGTATATTCGGAACCACTGTCAATGTAATCTGATAGTTCTGCATAACTGTCATTATCAGATTGATTAGCCAACTCTTCCAGTTCTCGTTGTCTCAGTTTACGCTTTCTATCCATTATAACACATATAACAATCGCAGTCAACAAAGCAACACGTACTAGTAAACAGCTGGAGTGTCTGCGCAAGCATGTAAGTCTTACACATGCGCGCAAATTCCAAGTGACGTACTAGTACGGCAGGCGGCTCTCAGCTACCGCACATTAGTAACATGACGTACCAGTACTTCAGAAAACAGTAGAGTGAGCAAAATTAAAAACGTATGTGTACGTCCGCAGGCTGGGCCAAATATGACAAATAACACAAGTACGTCAGTCGGCTGTTGATGTCGCTTTCAGAAATCGTACATGTACGTTAGTCGTCGTGAAAAGGTTAAAAATTTCATTTTCAGTGAGGTGAGTTTCTGATGGCATTTTATGGTCCATTGAAAATATTGGGAAGGATTGAAACGGAACCCTTAATTCGCCGAAACTTAATTAGTTCCGGTAGGCGTCGAAACGCGCGCGCGCGTCGCCGCTCGCAACAAATCGAACGCGGACGACGTCGAAATAGCGGCGCGACGTTCTAATTTACGCCGAACAATCGCCGATAACAACGAATCGGGGGGGGGAAGTTCGATCCGTTAAAACATAAACCCGAGAAAAACCGAATCGTCCCCGACACGCGACGAGATCGAGTCATTTCGAACATCATTTCGGAAAGGCGGCTTTGCGCGCCTGTAGTTCGAAAGCCGACGCGCGTAGAGCCGTTCGTACGGCCGCTTCGTTCGCCGAACCGCGACGCGTGCGCGCGCGACCGATCGTCGAACTTTAATCGAAACTAAGTGGACGAGCGCGCGAGCACGTTCTAAATTAAGTTTTCGCAATCCGAACGTCGACGTCACGTCGTAAATGCGAGTTTGGCGCGCGCGCCGCCGACTGAATGTCAATTAACGGCGCGCGTTAGGGAAAAGGGAAATCGGACGCGCGCCGCGTCGGCACCCCGATTAATCTCGTTCGTCCTGCACCTTCGAACTGCAAAATCATTCCACGACCTACTTTATTTCTTTTTTTTTATTCGCGAAACATCGGAGGATATGCGGAAACGATATAGCGCGCGACGACGCGCAATAAACGCCTCTCCGTGCCATTTATGAAATATAAACCGCAGCCGACGTTCGCCGGGAGCGAACGGGCACGCCATTATCGGCGGCACTAAAAGCCAGGACAAAGGGGGAAATTTCTAAAGATAAACAACAGACAAAAGAGAGAGCACCTCATTACGATTATTCCGTTTTAAATTAAAATCGAAACAAAGTTTTTAAAGAGCACTTAGTCGTCGAGTATAAAGTTTTAAAACGAATCGCCGAATCAATTAGAAAAGTCGGGATAAAACGATACCGAAAACGAAATTAATTGCATCCGTCGTAATTAAAGTGTAAATTGGAGATATCGTCGTCGACGATTAAAACGAATTTGTGTTTGCTCGGCAAATTGGACTAGCGCCCTCTTTTTTTTCTGACAAATTTCATTAATCACGGAGGTAATCGCTCGTCGGTCCGTCGACAATTTAAACGCAAAGTGGGCAGCGACGTATTTTTCTCGTCGACAAAAACGCGGAAATTAGTCGGATCGCTTGCGGCGCGTCGACGGACAATTAACGCGGATAACTTGCGCCTTATCGCGTTACGCGTTAAAGAAATTCAAGCGTACACGATTAAAAATGCGGAAAATCGCGAAGAAAAACGAACGAGGATAGAATAAACCGATCCGTGACGAGGCGTCCGCGTAAATCGGCTCGAGTGGCCCGCTCGACGCCCGCGCCCAAACCCGTTCGATTCGTTTAAAATATTCAAACGCGACCCCGCCTCTCCCCGTCATTAATAAAATTATTGTCGCGACGTTTTATCATCGTCGTAAAATTCTTCGTCGAACGTTTCCTTTATATGGCGGAAAGGGGCGTTCTCGGATCATTCGCTTGCGTGGCGCGCGCGCGTTCGGTTTCCACTAAAAATGTCGCTTCGCATTAAAAATGTTCGATTTGTATCTGGCGATACGACAAAAAAAAAACAACAGCGACAAAGGTTGTCGAGAGGTCGAGATTTTCCACCCATTTTTTCGAACGGTCGCGAGAAAAACGCGATACCTAATCACGATACGAACGATATTGAGGTAACAGTGCGAGACCCCCATTGCAACTATTCACTACCCGACGATTTTAATTAAAAGACATAACGTACAGTTCAATACAGTTTATGAAACAAAATGTAGTTTTTAAATTGTAAACCCAGATCATGACCGCCAACCCCTGCACTTTCGCGTAGTCGCAGGCGTCGTGCGTCCGAGACCTAACCTACTAATTAAATTTAAAACATTCAAAACGTTAAAAAATATAATTCGTCTTAAAGATATAATTAAAAAGTTAGCGATATTTTTAGACGTGAACATTAATGTAAACGAATCTCGTCAAATAAGTGCAATCAAAGTGAGCCGGTGTCGTGTCATTTAAGGGGATAAGTAGGCGGAGTTTGAAAACTATTGCCGTTGCGATGTCGCTAGTGTAGTTCCGCCGATCCTTCGTAATAACAGGCAACCGAAATTACTAATATCTTAGCACGGATGTTTTCTAAAAACTGCAGGTGGTTACGTTTCGGTCAAGTAATCATAACGGGTCCTCGACGTAATCCCTTCTCGTTGTCACTGAAAGTATTTACGTCCCTCTTTTCCAAAGATTTTTGGCGCCTGAATATTTTTTTTATATCTACTTTTTTTTGCTGATACTTTTTGATGCTTTTGTCTTTTTAAAATGTCTTTGCGACTCCCCTTTTGTTATTTTGCGCCTCACGACTCGAGAACCGTTGTGTTTCAGTAAACTGGTCATTTCAATTTCTTATAAAATTATAAAACATCAAATACATAATTGAAATTGGAAGGTGGAATTGGAATTGGAAGTGGAGGTCTTTATAACGGAAACTCTTAAAACGTTAATAAAATCAAACTAATCTTTATAGTTTATTTAAATATTTTTGATCGTCGTTTGCTAATTAGGTATGCGATGTAAATCTAATACTCCCTCTGTCCCAAATTAGTTGTCAGATTTTGAAAAAAATTACAAATAAAAAAATTTAGGCACACAAAAGCGGGTAAAGAAGAACTGAAGAACTGCATTTCGAGTAGTGTTCTTTATTTCCCTTTTTTTTATTAAATCTTCTTGACGAATCACTCATTTTGGGCACTTTTCACGCCGAATTAAAGTGGCAGCGGGTGCACATTCAAACCTTTGTTAGTTCTCAATCTGACACTAGCCTATTATATAACTTCTCTTTTGAGTATTTAATTTTTTAGAATATTGCTTCCGGGATTAAATTGTATTTGCCAATAATCGGCAGAAAAAAAGTCAAATGTGACAACTAACTTGGGACAGAAGGAGTATAATAAATTATTGACATAAGTCAATATCTACTCTCTCTATCTACTTATAACGAATCAAGTGAAACATAAAATGTTCAGGTTGCATTACCTAACCATTGTGAGATTAACTGTTAAAAATACCTTAATTTGTCATACTTTGATAACTTGTGATTATCAACTTACATTAGGTGTAATATTTCAAATAAAGATTCCTACAAAACGCCGATTTTGTTAATGTACGAAAAAGCAAAGTGGGTAACGTTTTATTTATTTTTAACATCATGATAAAAATTTGGCAATTTATAAAATACGATTTAAAAATTAATCACCAATTATCATGAATCACTTTGGCACGAAACAATAAAGGTACTTTATCTTTTTGTGGGAAATATTACTTTTAAAAAATTTACAGAAATGAAGAAGTCGAATTCTCAACTTTACCTCTTCATATCGACAAGAACGATCAATGAGGAATTTTTTAACAATTTTTCGGGATTCCTCGACAGTTCCCCTTCAATATACTAGAGAGCATATGCGCAATTTTCTTAAGACATACTTTACATTAAAGTTTTATTTTTTTTTCTCTTGAGGCGAATGTAACAAATTCAAATTTTACGATTCTTTTAAATTAAAACGATAAAGTATAAATTTTAGATGACCAGAAACCACACAATAAGTAAGGCAGTTATATAGTACGATATTTTATAATCTCTTTAGCTTAAAATTTCAAAAAAAGTATCGCTTTTTCCAGATTATCTCAAAAACGGTGCATTCTATCGAAAATTATAAAGAGATATGATAGACAGAGAATTTTATGCCGATCCCAAAACATATTTCATATTACCAATCAAATAATTAATAACGGAGATAACCGAGAATCGATTTAAAATCTTTGATTAGCCACCATTTTGAAACAGGTCGGTCAATTTGGCCGGTTAACGAACTCATTCTTTGTTTTCTTCAAGAAAATACACTATCTAACTTTCAGCCTCCTATGATCAAAATTGCGACTGGAATCGTGTCTACAAGATTTCATTATATATAAAAAACGAAACAAAACAAACGAACTATATTTTCGTAATCTACAGGTCGAGATCAGAAAAAATCCAAAACGGCACGTCAGAGTCTCGTCATCAGACAGGCTGCAATAGTTATATTTTCTATGAAAATTCGCTAAAAATTAATTTTGAACTATTCAACATTTTTACATATATACAAAATACCTACATCAGCTAAGTCCTTAACGACAAAACAAATTGTAAAGCAGAAATTACTACTTAATTTACTATTATTCGTTTCTTTGACATATTCCAAACAATGCCACCTTCGATATTCATGGTTGGGCTAATCTTCTGAGAAATACCTGCTTTCCGTTTCTATGCAAATAATTAAAAGTATTATTTAGCAGGTAAAAATTTCACGCTGTATTGTTGGTTGTCTACATTCGTAAAGACAATATTTTTGAAATAATAGGAATTTATCGATAATTTCTTCATTTCTAAATTGTTTTAGATGACCGTTGCTGTTCTAATATATGTGTTTTAGTTACTAGAAAGTTATAAAAAAACTTCAGAAGTTCATCTCTCATCAAATTGATTTAAACAACGAAAAACTACATTTTTTTATTAACAACATTAATTAAAATCGTTGTAAATACGAAACTATTGAAGTGTACGTGCCGATTTTATTTCTCAACCCGAAAAACACTATCGTCTATACGACTGCAAAAAGAACAAGTGAATATTGAAATTATTATTCAAGAAAATATCGGAAAACCTATTATTTTCGTTCGTCACTTTGAATAAAAATTAACATATGTAAGAGCAAGAATAATCTTTTATAATCACGTTTATAATAAAAAAAAAAGTTTCATCGATGTTCATCTTTTAGATTTATTAAGTTTTAAGTGACACTGCAAAACCGTCTACTATCCCCTTAATTATCAAAATGTGATTTCTCGTGACCGTGATAAATAAATGACAAAAACGATTTTAATCGTATTTCCGGTCAAATTTTCGCTGGCAGTCGTTGCGCGTTTCGTAAACGTCCGAGGGGGGGGGGAGGCAATTTTTTGACCGTTCGCAATTAGGCAACGTCGACGTAAATTTAAGATTTCGATTTTTGCAATTTTTGAGCGCAAAATCTCGTACACATAATTGCGAGCGGAACGAGGCCGGTTTTTTTTTTCACATACTTACGTCACGTGAATGTCGAGGTTAACTCGACGACGACGTTTACACGCGAATGCCGACGGAAATCCGCCGCGAAATTTGAAAATTGCCGGCAGGGTTTTCAAAACGATCGTCTTTTAAATAACGAAAGGTTGAAAATTATGTCAATCTGCGAAGGGCGTTGTGAACATTCAAGGAAATACGCGATTTCCTTCAATTGAGGCGGTCGACGGTCGCGATCGCGGCCTTGGACCTTCTTGTCGATCTTGAGGCTAAAGGGCATTAGAGGATGTTCGCGTTAAGCGATCGAAAAATCGACGAAAACGGGTCGGACGCGGCAACAATTTTCGACATACCGAACTTCATACTTTGGCCGCACCGAACCTAACCGGGCTTTAGGTTAGGTAACGACATAGCCTAATCGCGTTTCCCGTTTTAGATTAGGCACGTCCGCAGTTTCTTAGGCGAGATCTTAGCGCGCGAAGCGAGCCAACCTGCGAAGCAGGTTGCGCGGTCGGATTCGCGCCAAGCGCGAAATAATAATAATAGTAATTAATAGTAATAATAATAATAGTAATAGTAATTAATAATGTTCTAGCAATTTATTTAGATTTATAAAGCTTCAAGATGTTTGTTTTAGAAAAGTATTTTATTTTCAATTAGCAATTTTATGCACTCCACGACTTCCGACGAGTTTCTTGTTTTACTAAGAATTATGGCGATTCTAATTGTACCAAACGGAAAGGCCTGCAGAGTTAATTTGTCGAAATTCAGGCGTAAATCGTGCAGGTGGTACCGTCCCTAAAAGTAAGCACGAATTTACGATTTTTAATTTGGCATTTTCGAAATTCACCTTGCGAACAGGACAAGAGCCGGGTATCAATTGGGCGGCCCTTTCTATGTCGTACCACAACTCGCCCATGTATTTATTGAACTTGTCGCACGCACGGCCTTCCTCGATAGAAAGTATGTTGGTGTATCTTCCGCCGATGAATACGTCTGCGCGAGCGTTCAACTAAAAACGTGACGTAAGTATTAAAACATTGTAAATAGTTCGATATCTTTCGATCAAACTTACGTATAAATCGTTATCGAAAGGGACGCTTACAGAAAAATTGGCGTCCATGAACTGTTCTTGTCCGACCTGACGAAAAGTGGCGTAAAATTTTATGGGGTAATTTACCGTCGGATCACACATCTCACATTTCTTTATAATAAATTTGAGAGCAGCATTAATTATCTGCAAGTTGGAAAAATTAAAATTTTCGCAACGATAGTGCTAGTTGAAAAAATTCTTACAAACATTTTAAATAAAACGAACAACCCGAACACGCGCCGCCTCATGGTTAAATAACACAGCCAGTTACGTGAATCGACGAAACTACAATAATAAAAATCGAAACACGATACAGAGATGTCATCTCAAAAAATAGGTTTTATTTAATGTCGAACGACAATGTAGATAACATAGATAATTGTAGTGGTAATAAAAAAAAACTATACTTATGCAAAGTCATTTGACGCTCGAGTGCGTTACCTAAAGCGTCTCATTAAGCAGTATAAGGTCGTGCATGCAAATGTGACTCGTTCGCGATAAACACGGATTACGTCATACGCTTTTTTTTCTGTATTTTTCAATCACCTTGCATCTTATCGACGCGATTGTCGTTATTTTATATGAAACGCGGTGCCCTCGGATCGCCCGCGACGAGCACCCTAAACCCATGGTACGCATGAAACGTATTTTTACACGTCTACTAAGCTGACACAGCCACTGCGGCACAATCGAATGAAATCTATTTAGAAATTTAGTGCTAATTTGTTGCTCTATTCCCGATTTTGTTGCTCCAGTCGTTTCGCCAAAAACCGTGGCTGTGCTAATTTAACACTTAAGCTAGCACAGCTACTCGCAGAAAATTAAAACAAAAGTAAAAACGAGGTGGTATTTCTAAACTACTATTTTGTTGCTAATTTGTTGCTCTATTGCCGATATTATTGCTACACGAAAAAACCACCCCCACACCAACTGCAGTAAAACAATTACTTAAAAATTTCGATTTTCTTGATAAATTTACTGTAATGAATTAGTTGCTTTACATTATATTATTACATTATTATTATTATTATTACATTATACAATTTGGTTGCTTCACCTCTAATACGAAAATAACTACCCCTAGTATTTAAAAGCCAGCGCAACACTTTAAAACTTAAAAAATATCGATTTTTTCGATAGATTAGGCCTTTATGATTTAGTTGCTCCACGTTCTAGTATATCCCAATTTTTGTGCTCCACCCCAAGTACGAAAACAGCCACCACTAGTATTTAAAAGCCAGCACAAAACATTAAAACTTTAAAAATATCAATTTTTTCGATAGTTTAGGCCTTTATGATTTAGTTGCTCCACGTTCTAGTATATCCCAATTTTTGTGCTCCACCCCTAATACGAAAACAACCACCGCTAGTACATAAACGCCAGCACAACACATTAAAACTTAAAAAACATCGATTTTTTAGAAAGATTAGGCCTTTATGATTTAGTTGCTCCACGTTCTAGTTTATCCCGATTTTTGTGCTCCACCCCTAATACGAAAACAACCACCGCTAGTACATAAACGCCAGCACAACACATTAAAACTTAAAAAACATCGATTTTTTAGAAAGATTAGGCCTTTATGATTTAGTTGCTCCACGTTTTAGTTTATCCCGATTTTTGTGCTCCACTCCTAATACGAAAACAACCTCCGCTAGTACATAAACGCCAGCACAACACATTAAAACTTAAAAAACATCGATTTTTTAGAAAGATTAGGCCTTTATGATTTAGTTGGTCCACGTTTTAGTTTATCCCGATTTTTGTGCTCCACCCCTAATACGAAAACAACCACCGCTAGTACATAAACGCCAGCACAACACATTAAAACTTAAAAACATCGATTTTTAGAAAGATTAGGCCTTTATGATTTAGTTGCTCCACGTTTTAGTTTATCCCGATTTTTGTGCTCCACCCTAATACGAAAACAACCACCGCTAGTACATAAACGCCAGCACAACACATTAAAACTTAAAAACATCGATTTTTAGAAAGATTAGGCCTTTATGATTTAGTTGCTCCACGTTTTAGTTTATCCCGATTTTTGTGCTCCACTCCTAATACGAAAACAACCTCCGCTAGTACATAAACGCCAGCACAACACATTAAAACTTAAAAAACATCGATTTTTTAGAAAGATTAGGCCTTTATGATTTAGTTGGTCCACGTTTTAGTTTATCCCGATTTTTGTGCTCCACCCCTAATACGAAAACAACCACCGCTAGTACATAAACGCCAGCACAACACATTAAAACTTAAAAAACATCGATTTTTTAGAAAGATTAGGCCTTTATGATTTAGTTGCTCCACGTTCTAGTTTATCCCGATTTTTGTGCTCCACTCCTAATACGAAAACAACCTCCGCTAGTACATAAACGCCAGCACAACACATTAAAACTTAAAAAACATCGATTTTTTAGAAAGATTAGGCCTTTATGATTTAGTTGCTCCACGTTCTAGTTTATCCCGATTTTTGTGCTCCACCCCTAATACGAAAACAACCACCGCTAGTACATAAACGCCAGCACAACACATTAAAACTTAAAAACATCGATTTTTAGAAAGATTAGGCCTTTATGATTTAGTTGGTCCACGTTTTAGTTTATCCGATTTTTGTGCTCCACCCTAATACGAAAACAACCACCGCTAGTACATAAACGCCAGCACAACACATTAAAACTTAAAAACATCGATTTTTAGAAAGATTAGGCCTTTATGATTTAGTTGCTCCACGTTCTAGTTTATCCCGATTTTTGTGCTCCACCCCTAATACGAAAACAACCACCGCTAGTACATAAACGCCAGCACAACACATTAAAACTTAAAAACATCGATTTTTAGAAAGATTAGGCCTTTATGATTTAGTTGGTCCACGTTTTAGTTTATCCCGATTTTTGTGCTCCACCCTAATACGAAAACAACCACCGCTAGTACATAAACGCCAGCACAACACATTAAAACTTAAAAACATCGATTTTTAGAAAGATTAGGCCTTTATGATTTAGTTGCTCCACGTTCTAGTTTATCCCGATTTTGTGCTCCACCCTAATACGAAAACAACCACCGCTAGTACATAAACGCCAGCACAACACATTAAAACTTAAAAACATCGATTTTTAGAAAGATTAGGCCTTTATGATTTAGTTGGTCCACGTTTTAGTTTATCCCGATTTTTGTGCTCCACCCTAATACGAAAACAACCACCGCTAGTACATAAACGCCAGCACAACACATTAAAACTTAAAAACATCGATTTTTAGAAAGATTAGGCCTTTATGATTTAGTTGCTCCACGTTCTAGTTTATCCCGATTTTTGTGCTCCACCCTAATACGAAAACAACCACCGCTAGTACATAAACGCCAGCACAACACATTAAAACTTAAAAACATCGATTTTTAGAAAGATTAGGCCTTTATGATTTAGTTGCTCCACGTTTTAGTTTATCCCGATTTTTGTGCTCCACCCTAATACGAAAACAACCACCGCTAGTACATAAACGCCAGCACAACACATTAAAACTTAAAAACATCGATTTTTAGAAAGATTAGGCCTTTATGATTTAGTTGCTCCACGTTCTAGTTTATCCCGATTTTTGTGCTCCACCCTAATACGAAAACAACCACCGCTAGTACATAAACGCCAGCACAACACATTAAAACTTAAAAACATCGATTTTTAGAAAGATTAGGCCTTTATGATTTAGTTGGTCCACGTTTTAGTTTATCCCGATTTTTGTGCTCCACCCCTAATACGAAAACAACCACCGCTAGTACATAAACGCCAGCACAACACATTAAAACTTAAAAAACATCGATTTTTTAGAAAGATTAGGCCTTTATGATTTAGTTGGTCCACGTTTTAGTTTATCCCGATTTTTGTGCTCCACTCCTAATACGAAAACAACCACCGCTAGTACATAAACGCCAGCACAACACATTAAAACTTAAAAAACATCGATTTTTTAGAAAGATTAGGCCTTTATGATTTAGTTGCTCCACGTTTTAGTTTATCCCGATTTTTGTGCTCCACCCCTAATACGAAAACAACCACCGCTAGTACATAAACGCCAGCACAACACATTAAAACTTAAAAAACATCGATTTTTTAGAAAGATTAGGCCTTTATGATTTAGTTGCTCCACGTTCTAGTTTATCCCGATTTTTGTGCTCCACCCCTAATACGAAAACAACCACCGCTAGTACATAAACGCCAGCACAACACATTAAAACTTAAAAAACATCGATTTTTTAGAAAGATTAGGCCTTTATGATTTAGTTGCTCCACGTTTTAGTTTATCCCGATTTTTGTGCTCCACCCCTAATACGAAAACAACCACCGCTAGTACATAAACGCCAGCACAACACATTAAAACTTAAAAAACATCGATTTTTTCGATAGATTAGGGCTTTATGATTTAGTTGCTCCACGTTCTAGTATATCCCGATTTTTGTGCTCCACCCCTAATACGAAAACAGCCACCGCTAGTACTTAAAAGCCAGCACAACACATTAAAACTTAAAAAACATCGATTTTTTAGAAAGATTAGGCCTTTATGATTTAGTTGCTCCACGTTTTAGTTTATCCCGATTTTTGTGCTCCACCCCTAATACGAAAACAGCCACCCCTAGTACTTAAAAGCCAGCACAACACATTAAAACTTTAAAAATATCGATTTTTTCGATAGTTTAGACCTTTATGATTTAGTTGCTCCACGTTCTAGTAATCCCGATTTTTGTGCTCCACCCCTAATACGAAAACAGCCACCCCTAGTACTTAAAAGCCAGCACAACACATTAAAACTTTAAAAATATCAATTTTTTCGATAGTTTAGGCCTTTATGATTTAGTTGCTCCACGTTCTAGTATATCCCGATTTTTGTGCTCCACCCCTAATACGAAAACAGCCACCCCTAGTACTTAAAAGCCAGCACAACACATTAAAACTTAAAAAATATCGATTTTTTCGATAGTTTAGGCCTTTATGATTTAGTTGCTCCACGTTCTAGTAATCCCGATTTTTGTGCTCCACCCCTAATACGAAAACAGCCACCCCTAGTACTTAAAAGCCAGCACAACACATTAAAACTTTAAAAATATCAATTTTTCGATAGTTTAGACCTTTATGATTTAGTTGCTCCACGTTCTAGTATATCCCGATTTTTGTGCTCCACCCCTAATACGAAAACAGCCACCCCTAGTACTTAAAAGCCAGCACAACACATTAAAACTTAAAAAACATCGATTTTTTCGATAGATTAGGGCTTTATGATTTAGTTGCTCCACGTTCTAGTACATCCCGATGTTTGTGCTCCACCCCTAATACGAAAACAGCCACCCCTAGTACTTAAAAGCCAGCACAACACCTTAAAACATAAAAAAAATTATTTTTTTCGATAGATTAGGCCTTTATGATTTAGTTGCTCCACGTTCTAGTACATCCCGATATTTGTGCTCCACCCCTAGTACGAAAACAACCACCCCTAGTACAAAAATCTGGATATACTAGAATGTGGAGCAACTAAATTATAAAGGTCTAAACTATCGATAAAATCGATAGTTTTTAAGTTTTAATGTGTTGTGCTGGTTTACTAGGTGGCTATTTCGTATTAGTAGAACACAAAAATCGGGATATACTAGAACGTGGAATAACTAAATCATAAAGGCTAATCTATCGAAAAAATCGATATTTAAGTTTTAAGTGTTGCTGCTAAGACTGTTATTCGTATTAGGTAGCAAATTGGGATATAATATAATGTAAAGCAACTAATTCATTACAGGAAATTTATCAAGAAAATCGAAATTTTTAAATAGTTGTTTTACTGCAGTTCGTGTGGGGGTGGTTTTTTCGTGTTAAGGGTGTAGCAATAATATCAGCAATAGAGCAACAAATTAACAACAAAATAGTAGTTAAGAAATACCTCCTCGTTTTTACTTTTTTTTTGATTTTGTGCGAATGGCTGTGCTAACTTAACACTTAAGCTAGTTGGCGAAACGACTGGAGCAACAAAATCGGGAATAGAGCAACAAATTAGCACTAAATTTCTAAATAGGTTTCATTCGATTGTGCCGTAGCGGCCGTGTCAGCTTAATAGACGTTATTTTACGCGTTCCGACGTCAAATAGAACTACCAAACATCGATGATCTAAATTTTCGAAAAAACAAAACGTTTCGTATCGTTAGGCTACACTCGCGGGACGGTTTAAGCGGCGGACAAGAGTTTTGCACACGAGTGTACGCCCAGTTTCGTCCGTAAAATGTGTAATGACAATTCGCCTGTCATAATGTTAGATTAGGAGATGTTAATTAGAGTGGCGGAACACGTGCGAGCGAGCAAACTAGAGCGTGGAGAGGACGATCAATAAAAAAACAAACAAACAAACAACGGCAAGTAACAAAGAAACAGTAAAGGCTCCCAAAATGAGACTTAATTTTCGAGCTTATTTATTTACGCGTAGTTGGGCGCATTTTCCGATGATCCAAACGTCGACGCGGTGTCGTTGTCGTAAATTATTCAAAAACCGAGGGGGCATCACGGCGCCCGTTAGCCCCCGTACATAATTTTTCACCGAATAAATAATAAAGTTTAACGCCCGTCGCGTTTCATAAAACAAACGTCTTTTTTATTATCCGCCGATACGTTTAATACGCGATCCCGTGACGTGTTGGCACGCGAAAAACATTGTACGTATCACACGTGACGGCATGTGCGCCCACCCGTTCGGACGCGCCGTCCGGATTTAGATATTCGCCGTCCGAAAGTGACTCGAAATAAATTGCCGAGTTTACTACGATGATATGACGCCCCGCCCGCGGCGCGTATTTATTTTTACCGCTATCGTTTTACCGGTTTCGCGCAAAATTTATGGGACGTCGCGTATAGCACGTACTACACTACACATAAGCGTACAAGAGAATCTGCATTATCGATTCGCCAACTCCGGCCGTTGTTCAATTGCGCCACCGTAAGTGTGCTTTGGTTCTTCCGCATCAATAAAACGAGTCACGAGCCGAGAGCGAGTGGTCCGAATATCGATCACGGTGCGGGTACAGCGTTGGACGTAAGTATTGGCCACGCCCCGTGTTTCTCATCGATCGCGTTCGATGGGGTGGGGCGGGGGCCGGGGGGGACGATTGTGGGTCTGCACGGTGCCGGAACGCCGTTTCGCAAGATCGCCCGCCTTATTGGTCGCGATTCTCGCGACTGTCGTCCGAACTTGGCGAGCTTCGAGTGCTTAACGAAGAAGCGATGCAACGCCAGAAGCTGGACGGCCTCGTGGTACAACAGAACGCGAGATCGCGTTTCATCGCGCGCCGCGTCGTGGTCCGCGAGGCGAGAAGGACCAAGTGTCCCCGACGCACTGTACGCCGACGATTGCGCAAAACGGGAGCGAATTCCGCTGATTTCGAAACGACAACAGCACATCTCTCGTCGAGTACCATGGGGACATGTACGGTCAGAGGGTTCGGCGTTGTCCCAGTTCCTCCCGCTAGGGAGGAGAGACGAGATTGGAGACGAGATAGGTCGTCCCACGACGCGCCATCCTCGACTCCCTGCCTTGTCTCACCACGCTCGGCAATCAAGCTTCTCGAAACGTTTCCCAAACCGAATTTCGTCAAATTCGACGTCTATTAAGCTGACACAGCCACTACGGAACAATCGAATTTAGAAATTTAGTGCTAATTTGTTGCTCCATTCCCGATTTTGTTGCTCCAGTCGTTTCGCCAAAAACCATGGCTGTGCTAACTTAACACTTAAGCTAGCACAGTCACTCGCAGATAATGAAAAAGTAAAAACGAGGAGGTATTTCTAAACCACTATTTTGTTGCTAATTTGTTGCTCTATTGCCGATATTATTGCTACACCCTTAACACGAAAAAACCACCCCCTCTACAACCGCAGTAAAACGACTACTTAAAAATTTCGATTTTCTTGATAAATTTTTCTGTAATGAATTAGTTGCTTTACATTATATTATATCCCAATTATGTTGCTCCGCCCCTAATACGAAAATAACTACCCCTAGTACTTAAAAGCCAGCACAAAACTTAAAACTTAAAAACTAACGATTTTTTCGATAGTTTAGGCCTTAATGATTTAGTTGCTCCACGTTCTAACAAATCCCGATTTTTGTGCGCCACCCCTAATACGGAAACAGCCACCCCTAGTACTTAAAAGCCAGCAAAACACCTTAAAACTTTAAAAATATAAATTTTTTCGATAGTTTCGGCCTTTATGATTTAGTTGCTTCATGTTCTAGCATATCCCGATTTTTGTGCTCCACCCTAATACGGAAACAGCCACCCCTAGTACTTAAAGGCCAGCAAAACACATTAAAACTTTAAAAATATAAATTTTTTCGATAGTTTAGGCCTTTATGATTTAGTTGCTTCACGTTCTAGCATATCCCGATTTTTGTGCTCCACCCTAGTACGGAAACAGCCACCCCTAGTACTTAAAAGCCAGCAAAACACCTTAAAACTTTAAAAATATAAATTTTTTCGATAGTTTAGGGCTTTATGATTTAGTTGCTCCACGTTCTAGTATATCCCGATTTTTATGCTTCACCCCTAATACGAAAACTGCGACCCCTAGCACTTAAAATCCAGCACAACACAGTAAAACTTAAAAACTATCGATTTTTTCGATAGTTTAGGCCTTTATGATTTAGTTGCTCCACGTTCTAACATATCCCGATTTTTGTGCTCCAACCCTAATACGGAAACAGCCACCCCTAGTACTTAAAAGCCAGCAAAACACCTTAAAACTTTAAAAATATCAATTTTTTCGATAGTTTAGGCTTTTATGATTTAGTTGCTTCATGTTCTAGCATATCCCGATTTTTGTGCTCCACCCCTAATACGAAAACTGCGACCCCTAGTACTTAAAATCCAGCACAACACATTAAAACTTAAAAACTATCGATTTTTTCGATAGTTTAGGCCTTTATGATTTAGTTGTTCCACGTTATGCTGTATCCTGATTTTGTTATCTTCAACTCTGGTACGAAAACAATTTCTGGTAATAGGGATCGACGTTAGGTAGATGTTTGGAAAAATATGTATTGCTTAAGGTATTTTATGAACAATTTATTTTATTTGGTATCAGTGACAAAAATGTATTATTAATGTTTTTAATGATATTTTCGCCAGATGTCATACTGAACAATATCGTTTAATATAACAGGCAGTTAAAATTTTATTAAATTGCGTGTTATACGTATCTGCTATAGAACAAAACTGTTCTTTTGGGAATAAATTATACATGAAACAATTGTTTTTAAATGTTAGGTAGGTATAAGTGCAACTAGGTTATATAATATATTGAAGAATTATTACCCAAGGTAGGTATTTTAAGAGTATGTTATTTTGAGTTATATCGGTGAACTATAAGACGTATATTTAATTTAAACATGTCCTCCTTTAACTTAGCTTCGCTGATTTTTGGAAATTTTTCTTTTATGTATTGAAAACTTCTTTCGCCACGGTCCATACCTTTTATAAAATTCATTATCAGCCCTAACTTTATATGCAAAGGGGGCAAATCGATATTGTTTCTATCCACAAAGCTTTCATGTAAAATATTTTTTTATTAAATATTCCCAAAACTTTTCATGGCTAATCCGTAATTATCACTGAAGATAGCCCCAAACAAAGCCGAAATATATGGTTTTATTCATTTAAAGTTATTTTATTCATCGGCTTATTACCACTATCTTAACAGAAGAAATAATACATTTTTGTTCCTGATACTAAATAAAATACATTGTTCATAAAATACCTTAAGTAATACATATTTTTGCAAACATCTACCTAACGTGGGTCCCTACTACCAGAAATTGTTTTCGTATTAGAGGTGGAGATAACAAAATCAGGATATAGCATAAAATCGATAGTTTTAAAGTTTTAATGTGTTGTGCTGGTTTTTATGTACTAGGGGTGGTTGTTTTCGTACTAGGGGTGGAGCACAAAAATCGGGATATGCTAGAACATGGAGCAACTAAATCATAAAGGTCTAATCTATCGAAAAAATCGATATTTTTAAAGTTTTAAAGTATTGTGCTTGCTTTTAAGTACTAGGGGTGGCTGTTTTCGTACTAGGGGTGGAGCACAAAAATCGGGATATGCTAGAACATGGAGCAACTAAATCATAAAGGCCTAAACTATCGAAAAAATCGAAATTTTTAAAGTTTTAAGGTGTTGTGCTGGCTTTTAAATACTAGGGGTGGCTGTTTTCGTACTAGGGGTGGGGCACAAAAATCGGGATATGCTAGAACGTGGAGCAACTAAATCATAAAGGCCTAAACTATCAAAAAAATTAATATTTTTAAAGTTTTAAGTTGTTGTGCTGGCTTTTAAGTACTAGGGGTGGCTGTTTTCGTACTAGGGGTGGGGCACAAAAATCGGGATATGCTAGAACGTGGAGCAACTAAATCATAAAGGCCTAAACTATCAAAAAAATTAATATTTTTAAAGTTTTAAGGTGTTGTGCTTGCTTTTAAGTGCTAGGGGTGACTGTTTTCGTACTAGGGGTGGAGCACAAAAATCGGGATACGCTAAAATGTGGAGCAACTAAATCATAAAGACCTGAATTATCGAAAAAATCGATATTTTTTAAGTTTTAAGGTGTTGTGCTGGCTTTTAAGTACTAGGGGTAGTTATTTTCGTATTAGGGGTGGAGCAACAAAATTGTATAATAAATATAAAATTAATATATAAATAATATAAATATAATAAATATAAATTGTATAATAAAATATAATGTAAAGCAACTAATTCATTACAGTAAATTTATCAAGAAAATCGAAATTTTTAAGTAGTTGTTTTACTGCAGTTGGTGTGGTGGTGGTTTTTTCCTGTTAAGGGTGTAGCAATAATATCGGCAATAGACCAACAAAATAGTAGTTTAGAAATACCTCCCCGTTTTTACTTTTTTTTTTAATTTTCTGCGAGTGACTGTGCTAGCTTAAGTGTTAAGTTAGCACAGCCATGGTTTTTGGCGAAGCGGCAAAATCGGGAATAGAGTAACAAATTAGCAACAAATTGGCACTAAATTTCTAAATAGGTTTTATTCGATTGTGCCGTAGTGGCTGTGTCGGCTTAATAGACGTTCAAATTCGGGACTGCGCGTTGCCGAGGTGCGAGGCGTGGTCAAGACTTTTGGCCAGCGGTGTACTTGCGAGTTGTCCTCGCGATTAAAAATTAATTTCGCGCGGACTAAAAGTTAACAACTGAAGACGCGACTTGTCCACTCGAACGAGAAATTTCCACGTCCTCCCCCCACCCGCCCCGTAATGACCGAATTCGGTTCGTTTAGGCCCCCACGCCCCCGTTCTGCTATGTTCCATTAATTTAGCAAACGCAAACGTTACGGGCCTCTTACGACGTGTTTATCGTTGTCTTTTGTTAACTGCCGTCACCTAAATATGTCTGCTTGTGCTCTTAGCGTAATTTCCGAGACGCCGCATAGTTATTTGACGGCGTCGCCCGGTTGCCGCCCGGAAAAACGGGACCTACTTAAAAACGCCGGAGTTATTGCACCGGGAGGCAGTTTTTTTTGCGGTTGTCCGCGCATAAAACCGACCCTCTCGTCGTCGAGTGGACTTACTTATATTACTTTTTATGGTTTTTCCCTTTTACGTGCGGAGGCGGAATGGAAAGAAAATTATGCCAATTAGTCCGGCACTATCGGCGCAATTCAACTATTCCGGATTGAGGAAACAAACAACGTCGACGTATAATTTTCCGGACTTTTAGTGTTCTTTCTTTTACCGTATGGGATCGTAAACTAGTTTCCCGTTCCGGTTCGGGCGTTTTATCGCGCGGCCGACGTTTCGATATTGATGTAAACACGAGCTCGTCGACGATTAGCTTTCGAAACGAGCGGGGGGCCGCCCCCTTAATGAGCCCGATGACAATCGATTTCCACGAAGGTCGTCGATTCATTGGAATTGAGCGCGCCGAAAAAAAACCTTTTAGGGCGCGCGCATTTTTTCGAAAAACAATCGTAAAATATCGAAAAAAAAAACAAAGCACTAACTCGGAGGAGTCACAAAAGCAAATCTACTAAAATATATATATATATATATATATATAATACGAGAAATAAAATAAAAATTGAAAAAAGAGATCAAGGAGACAGTCGAAACGAGAGGGTTTTTTTGGACGTTAATTTAATAAAGAAATATCAAAAATAAAATAAAAATAGGGAAATAAATACAAATTGTTTGGGAGAAATTAAGAGGGGAATAAAAGTGTAAAAGACTGCAAATAAAGTGGCAGGGGAGCGAAGAAAATTGGAGGGAGCGCGGAGGGAAATGAAGATTGGAAGTGTTGAAAGAAAAGAACAACGAGTTGAAGTACAACGTGGGGCTGTAGCGAATAAAATGGCGCCCAACGTAAAAAGTTGGAGATTATAAAAATAATCAACATGGAAACTCGAAGCAAGATGAGGAAAATATGTGGACGCGGGAGAATTACGGGAAGAATAAAAAGCTAACCGATCAATAGGCATTAAGACACAGTTAAAAGCAATGTTAGAACAAAATAGGGAAAAAGACAGGGAAGAACTAAAAAGTATAATAGAACAGAATAGGGAACATGAACAAGAAGCACTAAAAAGCGTAATAGAGCATCTTAGGGAACAAGAAAAGGAAGAAAACAGAAAAATTAGGGAACAAGACAGAGAGGAACTGAAAGGTATAATCGAAAAAGACCTATATGAACAAGAAGAGGAAATGCACGAAAACATTAGAATACAGATGAGAAACGAACAATAGAATTACAAAAAGACACGAGAGAAGAGCATGATAAAATAAAAGGAGAGATGAGAAATTTAAAAGAAGGACAAAAAATAAGTTAGACAGGAACAACCAAAGAGATGAAAAAAATAACTGACAATAATATGGAAGAAAAATTATTATTATGTAACAATTAGATTATAAAATAGGTAGATTTAGCAGATAAGGTGGAAGAAAACGGAGAGAAGCCCATAAGGGAAAATAAAATGCAGCATAAGAACGATGAAGATATTGATGTAATTAATAAAGAACCAAGAATTGCGTTCGTGAATTATGTTCGTAAATTAAAAATTATTAAAAACGAAACATTTAAATGTAAAATAGATATGAAAATGAAACGGAAAATTGATAGTAGGCTAATAAATAAAATAATTGAAAATAGGGATAGGCATCGTCAGAATCAAGCAAAGAAAAATTATAATAGAAACATATGGAGAAAGAAAACAGAAAAATTAAAAAGAAGGTTAAATTAAGAGTAAACCAAAAAGTGAGAGTTAAAAAAAAAACAATTGGATTTAATTAAAAATTAAAAATTTCATAAAATTCTAAATTTAAGTTAATTAAAATGGGGGGGGGGGGAGAAATGCTATGATACGTGATGCGAGAAATAAAATAAAAATTGATCAAAAGAGATCAAGGAGACGGTCGAAACGAGATGTTTTTTTTTGTCGGATGGTGATTTAATGAGAACGGTCAAAAATAAAAAAAAATAATTTAGGGGAATAAATACAAATTGCAAGGGAGAAATTAAGAGGGAACAAAAGTGTAAAACGCTGTAAATAAAAGTGGCAGAGGAACGAGTGAAGTTGGGAGGGAGCGCGGATGGAAATGGACGTGTCGAAAGAAAAGAAACCGTTGAATAATTATTAAACAAAGCGAGACTGTTACGTGTAGGAGGAACTGAAATAGAAATAATATAAAATTAAGAGTAGATGAGATAGTTTAAAATAAATAATTAATAACTTAGTATTAGTTTAAAAATAAGGGTAGATAATATAATTAAAATAATAATAATAATATTAAAAGAACCAAAGTGGGGCTGTACCGTAGCAATATGTATATATTTTCTTTCTTTCTCTTTCTTTTTTAGATTTTATTTTATTATTATTATTATTAGTATTACTGTTTAGTTTGTATTATTATTATTATTATATCATTAATTATTACTTGTATATTGTTTAGTTCACTTCATATTTAGTTCATTCGGTTACGGGTTGATTAATTATTTGTTTTATTTATTATTATTATAGTATGGTTAGTTTATTATTTATCTTTTTTTTTTATTATTATTTTTTTTTTATTTGATAACCGGTTTATTTACAATCTGCCATACACTATACAGCATTCAGTAAATTGTATTGAACTTGCAAATGTCTTGGGGGCTATTGTCGTACAGACAATTACCCTAAAAATAACCTAAGTAGATAGGTGAGATAGTGAGCGAGATATTTAACCCAAATATGTGCTTATCTGCGGTGCGACTATAAAATGATTGTCGGACGTGGTAATTTCTTATTCCAAAAATGTTGGCACCTCCACATGCGCGCGGTGCGTTTCACCATAAATAGTTTTCTGCAGTACTTTTCGAAGGGCAGTGACTAGGCGAATCTGTTTGGTAGCTCTAAGGGGGTGATTCGCTTTAGTCGGATCATTATTTTTACTGCATTTTATGTAGTATTTGTTTTACCATAGTTCAACGGTTAGTTTTAGTTTATTATTATTATTTACTGTATTTTATTTAGTTTTTAGTATTTTTTTAATTTTATTTTATACCAGCCTTAACACCTGTACTGTGACGGCGGTGAAGGGTTTGTTCTTCACCGACGTCATCAAACTCGCAGCCCCGCCGAAGTAATGTCTAACGACGGTTCCGGCGGGGGTGGAAACTAATAAAGCTGCGGCAAAAAATATATACACCGTGTCCAAGATAAGAATGCACAGCATGGGGATCTTGAAAACGGTAGAAGATACAGGGTGGCTTAAATTAGAAAAAAGTTGCGCTATTTAGAGTATGTTCACATGCTGGTCGCAAAAGTTCATTATTGTTTATCGTTTTCAAAATTCTCAAAAAAATGTGATTTTCTGGATTTTCGTTTCTTTTCATTTTTTTATTTATTTTAAATGATATTAAAAAACTACCGGCACTTTCTCGTTGACACTTTTTAAGCTCTACAAAATGGCGTGTTCAAATTTTTAATCCGACGTTTCGTATCCGAGAACCCATCATCAACTTTATTTTTTTATATGGCCACAAACAAAGAGACACCCTGTATTCGGTAGCATTATTCATTACAAATTCAACGATGTATCACACATTATGGTTTTGAAGCCAAAAAAGGGAAAAACAATAACCAACAATGGCATTTTCAACCGGCGTAACAAACATTATTGGGCAACAGACAATCTTCATTTAATAAAAGAAACAAGGCATCAACATCGATTTGGATTTAATCTGTGGGTAGGCATTTTGGATGGCAGAATAATAGGACCTTTTATTTATCACAACAATTTAAATTCCGAACGATATCTCGACCTACTGCAGACTGATTTGGAGAATGCCTAGGATGAATTATCATTACTTATAGTTAACAACTGCTGGTTTCGGCAAGATGGTGCCCCAGCGCATAATTCAACAACTGTGCGGGAATATTTGTCCCAGAGGTTTCCTGAAAAATGCATTGGAACTCACAGTGAAGTAGCCTGGCCAGCCCGATCACCTGACTTAACTCCGTTGGATTTTTTCCTGTGGGGTCATTTAAAAAACCAAGTGTATGACGCCACTTTTGAAACTGAAGAACAGTTATTGGCATTGGTTTTAGCAGCAGTTAATACAATCACACCAGAAATGTTAGACCATGTTTTGAATTCTTCTGTAGACAGAGCATACTTGTGTCTAGAAAATAATGGCAACCTATTTGAGCAATTATTATAATTTTTTGACATTTTGTTTCTGTTATTGTACCAGCGCCTACTAATTTAAAAAATAAAAAGCCTTATAACTCACGTTTTTCCCCTTTTTTGTCTTCAAAACCATAATGTGTGATACATCGTTGAATTTGTAATGAATAATGCTACCGAATACAGGGTGTCTCTTTGTTTGTGGCCATATAAAAAAATAAAGTTGATGATGGGTTCTCGGATACGAAACGTCGGATTAAAAATTTGAACACGCCATTTTGTAGAGCTTAAAAAGTGGCAACGAGAAAGTGCCGGTAGTTTTTTAATATCATTTAAAATAAATAAAAAAATGAAAAGAAACGAAAATCCAAAAAATCACATTTTTTGAGAATTTTCAAAACGATAAACAATAATGAACTTTTGCGACCAGCATGTGAACATACTCTAAATAGCGCAACTTTTTTCTAATTTAAGCCACCCTGTATCTTCTACCATTTTCAAGATCCCCATGCTGTGCATTCTTATCTTGGACACGGTGTATATGTATATATAGATACGGATATGACGTCACTTAAATTAAATCGACGATTGAACGTGCATCGAAACGTAATAACGCGGCACAAAATCAAACTTTCAAACTAGGCTGCGATGGCCTAGAAAACTAGGCGCCTGCGACCGCGCTGCGGGTTCGAATCCCGCAATGTAAAAATATAAATGGGGAAAAGCAACGGCTAGGTTACGCTACCGTGCCAGCACCTGGGCGTTAAAACGCTTCGCGAACAAGCGCCGAAGTCGATTAGTATCCAGGAGTTATCCTCCTGGGGGGGGGAACGTCGCCACAAAACGCATTCCTGGACACCGTTGCCATATAAAAACAAAAACGCTTCGTGATCGAAAACAATCGAAAAGAAAAATTTCCAAGAACAACGATAGATGGCGCGAAACGCCCAATAGATTATTTTTTCGCGCAACCAAAAGATGGCGCGACTATGTCTCGCAATCGGCACCAGACAAACAATCCATCGCACACGGATCGTAATCTGTCGTGACTGTTTAAAAAAAAAAGAAACGGTCGTCCGTTTGAAGAATTTTATATTAAATTCGATGTTTAAGTTGAGATACTGCCTACGCCCGTAAAACGGAAGCATCGAAGCGACGAAAAAATCGGGATAATTAAATTTCGCAAGGACGACGAAGCCCCCGATAAACTAATAGAACGGATCCCGATTTGTATCGTCGATATCGCGTCTGGCGCCGCGACGCGGCGCGTCCCGACGATCGCCCAAAGTTATTCGGCAGTTCCGCTTGTTTTTCTTTTGCTTTGATATATAAATCCGGTCGCGTAACGGACGACAAAATTTAGACGTTCAAGAGGAAGTTTCGATCGCGCGCCGCGAGTCGTGCCGAATCGTAAAAAAAAAAACAAGAAAGGGAGAACGTCGCCTCCGGATTGATTTGTCGCGGCGCCGATGCTGGAAGACAAAGGGCCGCGCCGTTGTTTTTTTTTCTCTTTGATTTACCACGAGAAGCGCGTCGTAAATAAATTTGCGTTATTGCCGCGCGGGCGACGCAGCGTCGACGAGATAAATCTCACTCGCGCCCCCCCCACCACCTCCCGGCCCCCCGGGCGCCCCCCCGACGTCTTCCGGAGAAACGAAGGCCATCTGACGCGACTCGAATCGCGATCGGAATTGGTTAAACGACTCGCAAAAAGCGTCGGTGGTTATTTTACGTGCTGTAACGTCGAATACGTTTCTTATGACTTATTAAGCGCTCGCGACTACGACGGCGACAGAACTTGTTGGACATATAGTACGCGACGCGTCGCGTTCACACGTATTTAACGACGAAACGAACGATCTACGTGCATAATTCAAAATGTCGTCATTATTCGTCGCCTATTAATCTTACAAATAAGACGTGCGAAGTAGCCCTGGCTCGCCGACAGGCCGATGAATAATAATAATAAACGAGAAACGAGCCGTAAATGATTATAAAAACGAATCGGCCCGGAGCCGGCCAACGTTTATAGAGCCCAAACATAATTTATGTCTGTTTTTTTTTTTGGTCGGACTTCGCGAACTCTCCCGTTTAATGGATCGCGCCATATATTTAGGGGTCGGGGGCGACTTAGAATGCGGGACGTTTCGTCTCTGGCGGCCAAATGTCTGGCCGGGCCCCGGATAATTTCCCGAATGTCGTCTCCTATTGATTTTCCGTTTTCCTAGTTTCTATTTGTAGATATCTGTTTCGAAGTAGGCCGCCGTTTCCGTTTTTTTCCTCGGATCAAATGGGCAATCCGAAAGTCGCGGGCTTATTCTTACCCGCGAATTTCGAACTTTCGAAGAAAAACGAAACGATTAACGGAGTTCGAAGTAGGTAACCTAACTAAAGCGAGCGAGCGAGTCGAGTTGTATAAAATTCGTACTCGATCGGTACGATTGGCGAAAACCTGTAAATAGACAATGTGCCCGCGCGAGCCCGCCGACTTCCTCCAAATTTTCTAATCCGTTAAACGCGAAATGGCGAAAGGGCCAAAATATCGGACGAATATTAAATTACCGGTTTCGAAGGCGACTAAATCATAAAATCGAAAGATTTCTACTCGATTTGCTGCACGAGTGCGGCGCCCCGCGTGCATTAAGCACCGAACTTCCCGAAACTCCCCCGTAATTGGACGACTTCGCTCGAGATCTAAAATTCGAGCGGGCGCCGCTATTGGGTGCGGGTCGACTCTCCGGTGTGGCCGACGAACGTGCTTTTTCAAATTTCTCGGCCTCGGATCGGCGGGGAAAAGATTGCAGAGGGACGTATAAAACGATTTTTGCCGCACAGATTTTATTGCGTTCAATTGGTAAAGGGCGGCGTTTTAATTAACGGTTAAATAAAACTAATTCACCGCGCGGTAACGTGAACTTAAATACTCCTACTACATATTTGAAATTCAATTCGGCACGCGACAACGCCGCGATAACGAAAAGAAACGTTTCCAAGGACTAATCTTAAGTGGTAAATAGTTTTGCGATTATTGCCTAATTATGTATCTACGGTGATTGGAGCAAGTACTCGAAAATGTTTCGAATAAATGAAAATATCTACTACACACGCGCAATCGGGGCTTCTAGCGATACACCCCATTAAAAAAAAAGTAAATAGAGTAAATATTTCTTAAACTTAAAGTAAATAAAAGCCAAATAAAAATGAAACAAAGCCAAGCAAAGAAATGACAAACTACGCGTTTTTAAATCGATTTGAAAATTTTCGCGAAATCTCGAAAAAATCGTTTAGGTTTTTTTGGGCTAAATTTCGACCGCAACGCTTTGAGACGCAACGTTCACAACAAGTCGGAAACGATTAGAAAACTCGCATTTCCGGAATAACAACACAAGAAATGACGAACTGCGGACGTTTAAATAGATTAGAAATTTTGCATAACTCCATAAAATGACACTACCCGATACGAATAGAATAGGTCCGGAATTACCTGAACAGTAGCTTTTTTTAGGCGCATTTCCGGCGATTTAAAATTTTTGCGAAATCTCGAAAAAATCCCTTAGTATTTCGGGGGGGGGGAGTAAAATTTTATCAGACCGTTTTGCGACGCAACGTTCAAAACAAGTCGCAAACTAGTAGAAAACTCGTATTTCTGGTATAACAAAGCAAAAAATGACGAACTGCGGGCGTTTAAATAGAGTACAAGTTTTGCATAATCTCGATAAAATGGCACTACCTGATACGCAAAGAACAGGTCCGGAATTACTTGAAAAGTAGTTTTTCTAAAATAACAAACCAATAAATGACGAACTAAGCGCGTTTCCGGCGATTTAAAATTTTTGCGAAATCTCGATAAAATCCCTTAGTATTATTCAGGTATTTTTTTGATCGGGGGGGGGGGGGCAAAATTTTTATCAGAACGTTTTGCAACGCAACGCTCAGAACAAGTCCGGAACGACTAAAAAACTCACTTTTCTAATATAACAAAGCAAAAATGACGAACTGCGGGCGTTTAAATAGAGTACAAGTTTTGCATAATCTCGATAAAATGGCACTACCTGATACGCAAAGAACAGGTCCGGAATTACTTGAAAAGTAGTTTTTCTAAAATAACAAACCGATAAATGACGAACTAAGCGCGTTTCCGGCGATTTAAAACGTTTGCGAAATCTCGAAGTCCCCTTTGGCAAAATTTCGACTCGAATGTTTAGAGATAGTGCGTTCAGAACAAGTCCGGAACGACTAAAAAGCTCGATTTTCTAGTATAATAAAGTGAGAAATGACAACTGCGGACATTTAAATATATAATCATTTTTGCATAATCACGATAAAATGACACTACCTGATACGCATAGAACAGGTCCGGAATTACTTGAAAAGTAGTTTTTCTAAAATAACAAACCGATAAATGACGAACGAAGCGCGCTTCCGGCAATTTAACATTTTTGCGAAATTTCGAAGTCCCTTTTGGGAAAATTTTGACTCGAATGTTTAGAGATAGAACGTTCAGAACATGTCCGGAACGACTAAAACAACTCGCTTTTCTAGTATAATAAAGTGAGAAATGACAACTGCGGACATTTAAATATATAATCATTTTTGCATAATCACGATAAAATGACACTACCTGATACGCATAAAACAGGTCCGGAATTACTTGAAAAGTAGTTTTTCAAATATAACAAACAAACTAAACGTTTTTATAATTTAATATGTGAAATACTAGCGATCATAAAGCGTAAAGCGATCATAACAAGATACAACAGCAGTTAAACACATTCATACATCTGATAATGCCCGCGTATCACTAAAAAATCAAACCGCCATTACAACTTCACCAGAAACCAAATCACCGAGAAAAGGACCTCCCGTACACAGTCTACTTTTTTCTCAGATTCGTGAATAAATCAAAAAAAAAGTAAGTAAAGTGAATATCTAGGCTAAAAAGTAAATAAAAGTAAATCCGTAAAAAAAAGCAAATAAAAGTAAATCACCGGAAGCACTGTACAATCGATAACCTCACACAACGACGGCCATAAACTACAGATGCAGCAGTTGGGATGTTGTGGGTAACTTTAACTTTACGAGTTCTTAAAAGTTTTTAAAAGGGGACGACGATTATTGCATTAATAATCGTAATAACTCGTAAATTGTTTACTTAGGAAAACATTTTTATTTAGGTTTTTTGTTCCGTTCGGTCTCGCACATTCGTCGACGTCAATTCAAAAACGTCCTGCGTAATAGTCGAAAAACGAAGCAACTTTTTATTTTATAAACAAGTGTAGATTTAAATTAAAACTATGGGGAATGTAAAATAAACGATGAATCGATTGAAAATCAATTTTATTTAACCATTTAACAATCTACTGTTTGCGCGCGGCGAAAAAATACGAATTTACAGCGAAAACATTTTTTACGTCCGTCTGCAACGCGGATTGATATTTAGCTCAAAACTATAGATAATGATATTCGCCGACCGCTTGGAGCAATTGACGACTTCACCACAAACATTCGGCCCGTTTTCCCCCAAAATTGCGCAACTCTCGCGTCGATTATTTTTTTTTAATTTCATTTTCTCCCAAAAAAGCAAAACTCCCGAACGACGGGGGCCGCTAAATCCCAAACAGAATTGCGGGCAACCAACGACGAACTGTTTCGTTTATCGAACAAAAATCAGAATCTTCAACGGATTTGGACCAAAAAAGTTATTTGTCTTATGAACTGATGCTCTTCCGTTTTTTTTTGCGTTCTGTAAATCGTACAATTTCCCTCAAAACAACGTGTCAAATAAAGCCGTTTCCGCGATAGATTATCAAAGCGCGTTTATCCGCATCTAGAAACAGGAGAGAATCGCGTCACTTTTAAAACGTGCACTGTTATCAAGGCGGCGCGAGCCGTTTTCAAAAGAGCCACCGAACGCGAGTCGCGCGACGACGGCTCATTTTGAAAATCGCGCCCAGATCGAAAAAATCCACAAATTCGAACGCGAAACTTTATTTCCGATTTATCCGGTAATATATAGTGGCCCGCGAAATTTCCGTGTTCGAATCCTTTGGATTTGTTTTAAAATTACAGAATTGCGACAGTTTTCGAAGTCGTGACGTGCGAATTCAGGTCTTATCAAGGACGTAATTCGCCGATCGTAGGTGTTGGACGCGACCATTTTTGAAAAAAAACGAAGCGCTCCCCGTTTCGAACTACATTTTTCTTAAAAAATAAAATAAACGCTTAATTTAATTCGGAAAGCACTTACTTAAGAAGCTGTCGATAACGAAATCGGGACTGGCGTACTTACCTGGAACAAAAAAAGAAAAAATCAAATTAAATCAGTTTAATCAAATCGAATCAAAAAGCGAAAAAACGCGACGCGACGCGCGCCCTCTCGCCCGTCCGCGTCAACCGCTGCGCTAATGCGATTATCGTTCATTTGAAACGTTTGCGCGACAAGGGGCGCCTTACATAGATGAACATTTTAAATAAATTCCCACTTTATCTCCAGAGAAAGGTCTGCACGCGCGCCAAATGTTCCGACCCGATATCGTTATCCGTTCCCTCGCACCTATCGGGAGTTTATAACGTAATTTGAATTTTTCCCCGAACGAGTAAACGCGCGTTGTTCGCGCGTTTCTAACGAGAAACGGTTTGCTCGTACGTAAAAATTTCAAATTGCCCCTGCGACGTCCCCTCGACTTAAAAAGGCGACGTCTCGAAACCGAAAATTTCCTAAAATTTCCTAAAATTTCTCCTAAAAATTGCGCGAACGCCGGATTTTTTTTTTTTATATCGGGATTCGTCGTCGGAAATTACCGTTGGCGGTTCTTTTGACTTTAAATCGTGCCTAACGTTTTTTAATCTACGCCAAAAGGTCGTTTATTTCCTCGCCGTATTTGAAAATAATTCGGAAACGCCGGCAATTCGTTAACGCATTACGTCGGGGCGCAGCGGGTCGCGTCGCAGCGCGCAATCGTTGCCGAGCAACGGAGATCCCGGCATTCCCACGTTTAAGAGGGCGACCTCTTTGTCGTCAATGGATGGCGGCAGCTTCGAAAATTAAGCATTTATTTTACTTTCGAAAAACGTCATTTATATTTATAATAAACTAGAGCTCGCCGATAAACTTTAAAATCGGAAATTAACTTCATTAGTGCACGTTTTAAAATTAGAACGTTCGTAAAATAACTCAGGCGCTCGTATAAAAAAAGTTGAACGTTACACAAAATTTAATTGGCAGTAAATTTTTAAAAACAGTTACGGTCGCGACGCGAGAGATTTTGCGATACCTTAAATTGACGTATTGCAATCTCTAAAAATTTCGACGTTTTTCGAAAGTTTTCCGTTCGTGAAATAATGCTCAATTTTCGTAGCTGCCGCCATCTTTTTTTTTTTAGTAGCACACCCCGAAAGACACCAGGAACCGCCGTTAGGCATTACTTCTAGTGTCCTCCGGGACATCCATGCCTACCAGGGGGATATTCCACCACCCGTACCGGGATTCGAACCCAGGACCCGTCAGGCGAGAGGTTAGTCTCCTAACCACTCGACCACCAAGTAGCTGCCGCCATCTATCGACAACAAACGCAACGGTCGCCCCCCTTAACGAACGCACGCACTTCCATTTATTCCACATAGCACGTATAAAACAATCAAACGATTTGGGGGGTTTTTTTTGCGCTTCGCGAACGACAAGGAAACGGAAGCCCGAGCGGCCTCGAATACACAATTAAGGGGCCAAATAATTTCGAAATGCGGCAGCGCGGTATAATCGCTGGTGCGGTCACGCGAGCTTCCATTGTGTATCGTTGACGTTTTCTGATTTATTTCGCGAATTCAGGCTCGGAACGGCAGTCCGCGCGCGGAACGGGGCCAATTTTCTTTTAATAGCCTCCCGGCCTAATTGTCGAAAATAATCGCCGATCGAAAATTGGACGCGGACGTTTCCCGAATTTCGGAATCACGACGCGCGTCGTGTTATAATACGCTAAAATCATACGGAGATATCTAGTAGGTGTATTTGATTACTAGGAGACGAGTTTAAGTTTTTTGTTTTCGTTAATAATAAGTTTGATTGATGAAATGTACAAAATATAAAATCATAAATTTAAAACAAGAGGTTATGGGCCCAGGGTAAAACAATCACGAATAATAATAAAAATAATTTTAATATAGAACTATTAACGTCAAAAAATTATCAGAATGCTAATGTTATTAGAAAAGAAAGAAGTCGTCGAATTCACAAGAAAAGAATTTAAAGAGGAAGATTACACCGCAGAAAAATATAATGAAGCAAAGAAAAAAGAAAATAAATGTGAATCGATAATCGTACAATGTTCGGAAGACGAACAGCTAGATGTTGTAAGAGAAAAAAATACGGCGTATAGAATGTGGAGAAGTCTGAAAGACGGGTATGAAAAAAAAAGAAATTTCGAGGCAATTAATATTAAGGAAAGAACTAACGACTTTAAAACTTAAAGAAATGAGCGAACTAGAAATATTTTTAGCGGAATTTGAGGAAATAATAAGAAAATTAAAGGCCACAGGGGCAGAGATAAAGGATGTAATGCCATCCTCATTTGAAACAGTGATAGCGATACTAGAAAATATGCCCTCTAGGAGTTAAGTTTCGATATTGTTAAAATGAAGTTAAGGTCTGACGTGGAAAGGCGAAATGCAATGGCAGAAAACAGCGATAAAGGACAAGAAAACATAAACCCGGCAGCGTTTTTGTTTAATCAAAATAGCGGTGAACGCAACGACAGGTTTAGTAAACGTCAAGGTGTGAGACATGAAAGTAGAGGACATAATTCATATAGAGGTCAAGAAATATACAATATAGAGATGAATTGGATACAATCGAGGTGGATATGGTGTAACAGGATACAACAGAAATGGATATGGTCATAGTGGAAGTAGCAGAGGAAGAGGATACGCAAGAAATGGTTATGGTGGAAATATAGGAAGAAATCAATTCCCTAGGAGTAACCATGTGGAGATTGATCAAGAGGAAACGAGAAATATAAAAAGTGCGTGTTTTATGGGACAAAAGAATTATGTGGAGAAACAAGGAAACGAATTGACATTTTATATATAGACACATAGGTTTTTCAGGTTTAGAAAAGTTAATAAAGAGTAATACGGTGAATGGGATAGACAATAATGTAAAAATTCAAAAGGTGGAATTTTGCGAACCACGCATAAAAGGAAAAATGACAAGAATACCATTTAGTGCTCGTACGAAAAGCAAAAGAGTTTTAGAAACAGTACATTCAGACGTGCGCGGTCCAATAACGCCCGAGTCTTGTGATAAATGTAGGCATTTTGTTACATTTATAGATGATTTTTCGAATTTTACCGTGGTATATTTAATTAAACATAAAAGCGAAGTTTGCGATAAATCTAGAGAATATTCTAATATGACGCAATCGAAATTTAATTGCAAAATTTCAAAATTGAAATGTGACAATGGTGGAGAGTATGTTTCAATTGAACAAAGTCGCGCTATAATGAGTGAATCTGAAGTTCCGAAAAAATTTTGGGGGGGGAAGCAATTAGAACTGTGGCGTATGTTATGAATAGAGCAATTACGTCTAATTTAAATGGGATCGCTCCTTCAGAAATTTGGTACGAAAACAAGCCAGATGTTAGTAATCTTGGAATTTTTGGCAGTTTAGCTTAAAGTCGGTCACGTTAGAAGTGAGATTAGAAATAAATTTGGTTCAAAAGCTGAAAAATGTATAACGATGGGTTATGCGCCAACAGGTTACAGATTATGGAGCATAGAAAGAAGGACAATTATTATATCTAGAGATGTTGAGTTTGACGAAAGTGATTATTGGTTTAAAAGGAAAGTAATAGGGATAGACGATCGTGAAAGTAATTTTGAACAAGATTTAGAAAAAATCATAGAAGGAGAGAGTAGTAATAAATTTAGTAAACAAGAAAGTGATTGTGAGATTGTGTGATAAGGACATGATTATGATAAATAATAAAAAAGAAAAACGCGAGATTAGGTTACCTTCGAAATACGAAGAATATGAATTATACACCGTGTCCAAGATAAGAATGCACAGCATGGGGATCTTGAAAACGGTAGAAGATACAGGGTGGCTTAAATTAGAAAAAAGTTGCGCTATTTAGAGTATGTTCACATGCTGGTCGCAAAAGTTCATTATTGTTTATCGTTTTCAAAATTCTCAAAAAAATGTGATTTTTTGGATTTTCGTTTCTTTTCGTTTTTTTATTTATTTTAAATGATATTAAAAAACTACCGGCACTTTCTCGTTGCCACTTTTTAAGCTCTACAAAATGGCGTGTTCAAATTTTTAATCCGACGTTTCGTATCCGAGAACCCATCATCAACTTTTTTTTTTTATATGGCCACAAACAAAGAGTCACCCTGTATTCGGTAGCATTATTCATTACAAATTCAACGATGTATCACATTATGGTTTTGAAGCCAAAAAAGAGGAAAAACGTGAGTTATAAGGTTTTTTATTTTTTAAATTAGTAGGCGCTGGTACAATAACAGAAACAAAATGTCAAAAAATTATAATAATTGCTCAAATAGGTTGCCATTATTTTCTAGACACAAGTATGCTCTGTATACAGAAGAATTCAAAACATGGTCTAACATTTCTGGTGTGATTGTATTAACTGCTGCTAAAACCAATGCCAATAACTGTTCTTCAGTTTCAAAAGTGGCGTTATACACTTGGTTTTTTAAATAACCCCACAGGAAAAAATCCAACGGAGTTAAGTCAGGTGATTGGGCTGGCCAGGCTACTTCACTGTGAGTTTCAATGCATTTTTCAGGAAACCTCTGGAACAAATATTCCCGCACATTTCTTGAATTATGCGCTGGGGCACCATCTTGCTGAAACCAGCAGTTGTCAACTATAAGTAATGGTAATTCGTCCGAGGCATTCTCCAAATCAGTCTGCAGTAGGTCGAGATATCGTTCGGAATTTAAATTGTTGTGATAAATAAAAGGTCCTATTATTCTGCCACCCAAAATGCCTACCCACAGATTAAATCCAAATCGATGTTGATGCCTTGTTTCTTTTATTAAATGAAGATTGTCTGTTGCTCAATAATGTTTGTTACGCCGGTCGAAAATGCCATTGTTGGTTATCATGCTTTCATCAGACCAAATTACTTTAAAAGGAAAATTTCGATCTTCTTCACATTTTCTGGTATACCATTCGCAAAAACTTGCTCGCCTTCTCTCGCCACCAGGTCTAAGACCCTGGCAAATTCTAAATTTATAGGGATGAAATTTATTCTTTTGTAAAATGAACTGGGCTGTAGATCTAGCTAGTCCAGTTCAGATATTTCAGGATTTTCAACAACGGTTTGTAAAACAGTAGTCGCTTTTTCTTCGTTGGATTGTTTTTTACGAGTACAACAGGTTTTTTAAATGAACCAAATTCCTTTAAATTAGATACCAAACGTCTAAAAATGGATTTTTGAGGTTGTCTTCGTTCAGGATAATTATCAGAGTACATCTGCTCGGCAGCTACACAATTTTTGCGGCACAAAATGTAACACGTCGACATATCAAATTTTTCTTCGTTTGTGAAACTTTCTCTTTCCATGGTAACGCTTGTAAATAAATTGAAAGCACGAAGCAACAAACTAACGAATAAGTAACTTTAATAAGAACAAAAGTTAAAACACTTCAAATTCACGTAACAACAACTTACACAACACCAAATTGCGTTTTCAACAATAATGTGACAGATAAAACAAAAATATTGCGATTGTTCCAATGCCTACTAATTTAAAAAATAAAAAACCTTATAACTCACGTTTTTCCCCTTTTTTGGCTTCAAAACCATAATGTGTGATACATCGTTGAATTTGTAATGAATAATGCTACCGAATACAGGGCGTCTCTTTGTTTGTGGCCATATAAAAAAATAAAGTTGATGATGGGTTCTCGGATACGAAACGTCGGATTAAAAATTTGAACACGCCATTTTGTAGAGCTTAAAAAGTGGCAACGAGAAAGTGCCGGTAGTTTTTTAATATCATTTAAAATAAATAAAAAAACGAAAAGAAACGAAAATCCAAAAAATCACATTTTTTTGAGAATTTTGAAAACGATAAACAATAATGAACTTTTGCGACCAGCATGTGAACATACTCTAAATAGCGCAACTTTTTTCTAATTTAAGCCACCCTGTATCTTCTACCGTTTTCAAGATCCCCATGCTGTGCATTCTTATCTTGGTCACGGTGTATATGGCCTTCGATGCTACAAGTTTTGTTGAAAACGTACCGCAAAGCTATGACGAGTTAAAATTTAGAACGGATGGGAAATATTGGTTGGAAGCAGTAGATAGAGAAAAAACTTGGGAAAAGATAAATAGACCGAAGGATGTAAACATTTTAGATACAAGATGGGTGTTTACGTATAAAATGTTAGAAACAGCAAAAACAGATAAATTGAAAACTAGATTAGTAGTAAGAGGTTTTGCTCGAGAAAAATATAAAGATTATGACGATATTTATTCCACCGGTGGCGAAGATGACAAGTATTCGAATGCTATTAATAATAGGAAATCAAATTAAAATTTTATTTTCAACAACTAGTCGTAAAAACTGCATTTTTAAATGGTATATTAAATGAAGAGGTTTACATATTTCCTCCGTGCGGTATAAATTGTGAGATAAAGAAAGTTTTTAAATTAAACAAATCATTATACGGACTCGAACAATCTTCAAAATGTTGGAACGATAGGTTGAAATAATTACTTATTAGATATTGGATTTGTTAGATCAGAAAACGATTATTGTTTATATCGGGTGTTTTTTATAGAGTGACACAAGTTTAAATCATAATAAAACAAGGAAATATATTTTTAATATCAATGAAACGGGCCTTATTGGAAAGAAAATTTTATGAAATTAATGTTTAAATATGATTTCTGCCATGTGGCCGCCACGGCTGGCGCGTAGAAGGTGCAATCTGGAACACCAATTTTCAACAACTTTTATTTCGCCGATAACTCTTCGAATGTTGATTTCCAGGTGTTCAATTGTTTGTGGTTTATCGACGTAGACACGTGACTTAACGTAACCCCAAAGAAAATCATCCAATGGGGTTAAATCACACGATCTTGGTGGCCAATTACGTGAAATTATTTTTTCATCAAAAGTTTCTTTGAGTAAATCAATTGTAGCGTGCGCCGTGCGGCACGTGGCTCCGTCCTGTTGGAACCGCATATCAGCAAGATTAATGCCACGTAATTGAGGTACGAAAAAATTTCGAATCACGTTCCTATACCGTTCACCGTTGACGGTAACATTCTGACCATCATCGTTTTTGAAGACGTATGGGCCAATATGACTCCGCCAGCCCATAAAGCGCACCAAACAGTAATTTTCTGTGTTTCGACAAAAGCTTGTGGATTCTCCTCACTCCAAATGCGACATTTCTGCTTATTTACGTACCCATTCGACCAGAAATGGGCTTCGTCGGAAAATAAAATTTTGAATGGAAATTCAAAATCAATATCGATTTGTGTTTCAGCCCATTCGCCGTATTGGCGGCGCGTACGATGGTCGTTTGGCTTTAATTCCTGCACGAGTTGAATCTTGAAAGCTTTTAAGCCAAGATCCTTTCGTAGAATCTTCCATAAAGTGGAAGGACGCGACCCCAGTTGCTGAAAACGGCGACGAATTGATCGATTAGGATCATCTTCGATGCTTTCCTGTACAGCGGCTACAGCTTCTTCAGTGCGCACTGTTCGGCGTCTCACGGGATGCACATTATCAGTAACAGTAGATGTGGTCCGAAAACGATCTATTGTTCTTCGAATTAGCCGCTCTGAAGGACGATTATGTACGCCATAAAATGGAAGAAGTGCACGATGAGTTTGACGAATAGAACAATTATTTTGATTAAAAATTTCAACAATTTGCACGCGTTGCTCCGGTGTAAGTCGATTCATAATGAAATTTCAAAGCAAACTAAACAAAAAGCAACTATCGACTGTTAAATGGGTGCTCGAATAAAACAGTGATGCCAACTCAAAGTTGTGACACTCTAAAAAAAACACGCTTTATATTATGAATAAGGAAGATATAAATGTTTATTTATTAACCCCTTGGGTACGGATTTATTTGAGAAAATATTTGCATGTGGAACGGATATAATTTTTGGTTGCTTGGAGTAGTATGTAAAGAGAATTTATTTGTTTCTAAAATATTGGTGACATATGTAGTATTAAGATGTCTTCCAAGTAATTAGAATTTGCAAAACAAAAATAAATTAATAACAACAAAATAAAACTAGATGAAATAAATTCAAGCTATAACAAAAAACCAATTACTAATAGTTATGCAGAGTGTGATATTTTTCAAAGCAAGTAGGTAAATGCAGTGCTACTTTGCATTGTTTGCACTGCCACGTGGTCTCTTTACTAATATTATGCTTATAACAAACACGGCACCTTTTTCCAGGGTGTTGGCTTAGACTTAGTTGACGGAATGTTCTCAGGAAAGTGTGCCCATATCGCTACTTGACGGACGTCCACGACGTTTATAATTTGGCAATGACAATTGCTCCAGCAATTCTTCGGCAATAGCTAAACGAAAGGAAGTAATGCCTGCCTTGGTTGTGCAGTTGATTTTAGAATATAAAACGTGAGCATTATAAAAGGCCATATCTATTAGATAAAAAAACATTTTCTTATGACCCTTTACACATTTTCTCGTAACTGGGAAGCGCGCTAGCAATTGGTCTTGTTTATCAACGCCTCCCATACCTTTATTATACTCAAGCGCAGATGCCGGTTTTATAATATTTTCGCTATCGCCACCTTCATTTTTTCTCCTTTTGCCTGTGTTTATCAAATCGGCATTTGAATGTTTCGTGCTAAGTACACGAACGTCTTTTTTATCTCTCCATTTCAAAGCCAATAAACCGTGACTGGATAAAGTTTTGACTTCAACTTCATCGAAGAAAACACCTTTGGCATATTCTTCCTGTTTTTCCGAACAGTTCCAACGGCATTCGTATCATTTTTTAGTAAGGTCAGAAATAAATGTGGTGATGAATAAAAATTATCCATATACGACGTGTAACCTTTTTTTTTAAAATAGGCCGTGCCACTTCCACAACTACACTCTCAGTAGCAGGTATATCACTTCCCCGGATTTTATCCTTGCCAACATAAATTTTGAAACGAATACAATGACCTGATGTAGATTCGCAAAGTTTATAAAATTTTATGCCAAAACGAGCTCTTTTGGAGGCAATAAATTGAATAAAACTCAATCGACCTTTGAATTTCATTAACGATTCATCAATAGCTACTTCACTATCAGGGGTATAAAGGTAAAAAAATTTAGTATTTAGGTAATCCACTATATTTCTAATCTTTCTTATTCTGCCATCTTTATTTTCCTTTTCATTGTCCGTAAAATGTAGAAAGCTTGAAATATCAAAAAACCTATCGCGTGGCATAGTGCTGGCAAAAATTGGAGTACTTATTGCATATATTTTTGACCAATCGGCTTCTTCATTTGCGACATCAAGATGCATAATGCAATATAAGCTTTCATTTCATCAGAACTTACAGGAAACCACCTTTGGTTTTTTTTTGTTACACAACCTTCTTTTTCTATCGCTTGTCTGGCATATCTATTCGTCTCTTCTACTATAGTGTCCCAAAAATCTTCATTCGAGACTTCTTTCACAACATCTAAAGGCGTAGGATTACCACCTAGTCTACGCAGGCTCGAAGGATTAATTCCAGATATTTCAGAAAAACTTTTTATATCGGCTACATTTTCTTCTTCTTCCCAAATCCATTCCTCTGATACTGGTTCACGAGAAGATTCACTATCACTGCTCGATAGACGTCTTGTGCGTCTTCGAAACCTCGGTTTTATATTACAATTGTCATCATTTTCTATTTCAATATCGTCTTCATCACCTTCGCCTTGTATTTCATTGTAATTGTCAATTTCAGGATCACTAAACGATTCTTCTTCAGATTTCTCAAAGTCACTTTCGCTATCACTATCATAAAATATATTCCTTGTTTTTGACATAATGGGGCAGTGTATCGCAAATAATGTTCACCGAAATACTGTATTATGACTGATACAAGCTACAATGAAATGAACAGAATTGTGCCTAACCTCAAATAACGTTTTAGACACGTCATCCGCTCCTAGGGAAAACAAGTGAATGACGTCTCTCAGACGTCAAATGTACCCAAGAGTTTAATTTTTGGTTTGACGTCTTAAACACGTCATTCGCTCCTAGGGGAAAAAAGTGAATGACGTGTCTCAGACGTCAAATGTATCCAAGGGGTTAATATATGTTGATGACATCATTTTAGCTGGAAAAACTTTAAGTCGAGTAGAGGAAGTTAAATCGAGATTATTAAAAGAATTTAAAATGAAAGATAAAGGTAACTTAAAACATTTCTTAGGGTTAGAAATCGATTGTGATAGGGATGAAGGAATTTTAAAAATCAATCAGGCTAAATATGCAAAAAGTATTTTGAAAAGATTTAATATGGATAATTGTAAAACTTCATCAATAGAGCCTAAACTTAAATTAGAAATACGTTTAACTCAAAACAAAATAACTAAAGAACCCTTTAGAGAACTAGTTGGTTGTTTGATGTACTTAATGTTGGGAACAAGAGCAGACATATGTTATGCATTAAATTGGTTTAGCAGATTTCAAGATTTTAAGATATTTAAAATTAACCATTAATGTAAGGTCTGGAATTTAAAAGAACGTAAGAAACAAGTTTACATTGTTTTGTAGATGCCGATTGGGGGCGGAGATTTAAACAATAGAAAATCTGTTACAGGATTTGTTTTTAAAACATTTAATAATACCATTATGTGGACTACAAGAAAACAAAATAGTGTTTCGTTATCAACTACTCTTTGTTCAGCACTATGCGAAGGTTTATTGGTTAAAGAAACTTATTGGGGATTTCAACATGAAAATAAAATCTATCGAAATTTTTGAAGACAACCAAGGTTGCATTGCTATAGTGAAAAAGCATAATTTCATTCATTTTCATAATTCATAATTTCATTCATGATAATTTTAAGAAAGCTTACATCAATTTAAATTATATAAAAACAAATAATCAACACGCGGATATGTCGACCAAAGGTTTGGCAACACTACAATTTAACAAATTGAAATGTATTTTGGGACTTGAAGATTTTAGCGAAGGGGGGTGTTATAATACGCTAAAATCATACGGAGATATCTAGTAAGTGTATTTGATTACTAGGAGACGAGTTTAAGTTTTTTGTTTTCGTTAATAATAAGCTTGATATAAAATTGATTGATTAACGAAATGTACAAAGTATAAAATCATAATAAATAACTATATAATAAAGTAAAAATTAAAACAAAACGTCGCGCAACGAAAAAATATTTTTACGAAACGCGACCGGCCCGCGGGCACCCGTTCCTCCAACCCCCGTCGATCCGTTAGCGAGCCGAGGAATCGCAACCGAACGAACGGCACGACGTTCGCGCGAAAAATGGCGCGGCGCGCCCGACACGGAACGTACGGACGCGCGCGCGTAAAATTACCGCCGCCGCCTCGCGCTCGTTTGTTTCGCGTCTTCGTTTCGGCGTGATTTTCCGAAATGAAAATTTAACGGTCGTTGCGCTAGCGACGTCGTAATTAACTTTGCCGGATTAAACTTCGCGTCGCATCATAAGTCGGTTTCGCTAATTCCCGGATCCTTTCCGCTCCGGCTCGAAAATGTTAGAGCGCACGTAGTGGGATAATGAAGAGCGCGCGCGACTCGCGTTCTTTTGTTTTTATTTTATTTTTTTTTGAAGCAATCGTTTTAATCTTTGGCTAAATCCGCTTGCGTGCGTGTGCGTGGGAGCGGTTATTAATTTGGCGCCCAACGCGGCGGGGGGGGGGCGAGTTTCTATTTGTTTTATGATCGCCAACGGTCGCGCTTCATTTTATGTCCAGACGTATTTCTGAGGTCCATTTCCCTGGAGTGCGACTTTTGCAAAACAAAACAAAAATTATGCCATCATTTTGTACAAGTTTTGTACAGTTTTGTACAACCTTTCATTTTTTTTGTACTCTTCCAAATAGTCAGCTATCGCAAATTGAAATTTCGCACTCCAGGGAAATGCTGGAGTGCAAAAGGTGAAAATGTCGTTTTTTTTCTTGTAATAGTAAGAACTCGTTTTGTACAGTTTTGTACAACCTTTAAAAAATTTTGTACCCTCCCAGAAATGCGTGAAAATGACCGCCAAAGTTCGCACTCCAGGGAAATGCTGGAATGCAAAAGTTAAAAATGTCGTTTTTTTTTCTTGTAATAGTAAGAACTCATTTTGTACAGTGTTGTACAATCTTTAAAAAATTTTGTACCCTCCCGGAAATGCTTGAAAATGACCGCCGAAGCTCGCACTCTCGATGTATTTTAGAATGCTCAAAATGTTTAGCCTTAAAAAACATTTTAAGAAGATAAATGTCTTTGTTTTTATATAAAATATGACTTATATTTTGTATTTGTTTAAATAATGTTAAACAAATATTATTCCTTCCAGATTTGTGGTTTCTTGAATTGTTGATAAAATTAACAGATGAAATTTATATGTAATAAATAAATTGAAATTCAAATAACATATATTTATTAGAATTTCAAAAAACAGGTATAAAAATACATTTTTTAAATATGATATATAAAAATATTGCGTACTAATTCACAATTTTATAACAGTATATATAAAAATGCCGTAGCTAAAACGCCGTGAACGAAAACGCCGTCAGTATCAAAAGTCAAATTAAATTGAACCTATTATTATAAGCATTACTATATAGCAGTAATAGGTATCTATTTAACTATATTTGTATGTAAATCGAAATGAATTTCAACAAACAGTGAGATGCGAAAATTTATTCTTAACAGATACCTGCTTACTTTTAAAGTACATAAGTATAAGCATAGTATAAATTCAGATTACTTATTATTATATTTGGCACATGCTAGATATAATATAATATGTATATGCTATATTTACGTGATACATGGTTGGGATAAAATAATGTTAAAAGTACTTTTTGTCTCTACACAAACTTTGTTAGTGGTAAACGTTCTTATGATGAGAGAAAATGAAGAATTGAAAATAACGAGCATAGAAAGAAGTTGTCTGGTTTTATGCAACAATTTAAATGATTAAAATATTATTCATAACACACATTGTATATTTATAATTATATAGCATGTGCCAAATATAACAATAATTAATCTGAATTTATACTAGGCTTACTTTAAAAGTAAGCAGGTATCTGTTAAGAATAAATTTTCGCATCTCACTGTTTGTTGAAATTCTGGAATTCACTGATTTCGATTTACATACAAATATAGTTAAATAGATACCTATTACTGCTATATACTAATGTTTATAATAATAGGTTCAATTGAATTTTACTTTTGAAACTGACGGTATTTTTGTTCACGGCGTTTTTGTCGATGGCCTTTTGACGTGATTCCACATTACTTATGTATATTTATATATATATATATATATACTCACTCAAAAAATTATTGTACATAATATCAATGAACACCAGTTATTGACTTTTTGATCATTGATATAATGAAAAGTTCATTAATACTAGTAATAGATGTTCATTTTTTTAATTTCCATGTTCGTAGTCCCAATGTTATTATGTTCATTAGAAACTGATGAACATATTTAATAATTTAATGGATATCTTGATTGCTTTAACGACTCTTTTTCATCAATCCAATCATTACTTGATTGTATCTACGAATTTCTACATTAACGTCATAACTTAAAGTTTATAAATTTAAAACATCACATTAATGTAAGGTCGGTTTGAAATAATAACTACATTTACCGTATCTATGACTAAGTTCACTAATATACAGTATAAATACAGTTGATTATGTATTTTTTTAATTCTATATATAGAATAATCTAGGAATATTAACGGCTTCGCAGAAATAGGATAAATTCAAGACAGTCCAGTTTGAAAAATGAAACTAAATAATTGCAAAAAAAATTATCACGACGTTTATATTAGAACTGTTATAGAAAAATATTTCTAAAAATGGTTTGTGTGTGTTATTACATATCAAATTCCAGAGAAACCTGTACAAATCGATTTTTTTCACCGGAAAAATCGATTTGTATTTCCTACAATCGACAACATTGAACAATAAAGAACTAATAATCAAATTTTCTATTTAGGTATATTCGAGCGATAATTAATTGAAACATTATAAAAAATAAATTTACTATAGAAACAATATATATAAACATTGTCCTATTTATTTTCAATGTGAAATAGTAACTGTACTCTTTTAATATGAATAGAAGTGTACATTGTAACAATGCAAGAATATTCTTTTATTTAATGAACACATTCATCGATACAATAAACAAACTTTGCATTTCAGTGGAATAATTTATTGAATTTATGTAAGAATATCGATAAAACTAATAAACACAGTTATTATCACTATAAATCAAAATTCATGTTATCTATATACTAATTTAATAAAAAAAAGAAAGCTTGTTCATTGGAGCAGTCAAATTATTCATTAACGTAATGAACTGCATTCGATATAGGAATGTCTAACGTCTTTGGACATACGTTGTAATGATGGAATCGTACTTCGGACGAACATTAATCAACGCCAGTTCTTAATATAATGATTTTTTATTGTATTTACGTACTTTTTTGGTTAAGTCCTGTTATAAAATTGTGAATTAGTTCACTACACAATATTTTTATATATCATTTAAAAAATGTATTTTTATACCTGTTTTTTGAAATTCTAATAAATATATGTTATTTGAATTTCAATTTATTTATTACATATAAATTTCATCTGTTAATTTTATCAACAATTCAAAAAACCACAAATCTGGAAGGAATAATATTTGTTTAACATTATTTAAACAAATACAAAATATAAGTCATTTTTTATATAAAAACAAAGACATTTATCTTCTTAAAATGTTTTTTAAGGCTATACATTTTTTTTTTTTTTTTTTTTAATACAACTTACCAGACCAGCATTAAGTAAACGCTATACATGGTAGCTATAAATACAATAAATAAGGTTTAACATAATTAAATAGGTGGCGTGTAAATTCGACGCTCTTACTAAATCACATTTTTGTCTTTGATATAGAAATGACTGTTTTTTTTTTTTTTCCTTAAAATAAACTGAACGCTGATAAACGAGTATCGTTAATTACTGTCTTCTTCACTGGTTGCACTTATGATATCTTGCGGGAGGTTTCGTTTTAGTCTGACATGGGTTCGTCGGAATCCCAATTGATAATGTCGGGCGCCACTGCATGAGTTAAGTTTTTTAAAGTATCTTTTGTTTAAATCTTTGACGTGCTTGACAATCACTGGTATGCCGAGTTCACGGTGGATTTGTGAATTTCTGATGAACCAAGGAGAGTTCGTTATTGTGCGCAGGATTTTATTTTGCATCACTTGAATTTTTTTAACATTGGAGTTAGATGTGGCTCCCCATATGTTGCATCCATATGTCAGAATAGGTCTGATAATTGTTTTGTATATTAATATCCCGCATTTAATTTTTAGTGGTGATTTTTTATTTATCAATGGGAATAGCATATTTATTCTTGTATGGCACTGGTTTAGCTTTTTATTAATATGGATTTTCCAACTTAGTTTTCTATCGAGGTATAGGCCTAAGTATTTAACTGCATCATCTTTACGATTCCACTGTATTTGGTGTGCGCCTATGTTAATATTGGGTGGGTCATCAGGCCTTCGTAGGGTGAAGATTTTAGTTTCGCACTTTTCTGCATTTAGAGACAGGTTCCATGATCTGAACCAGTTACTTAGAACGTTAACAGCAGCCTGTAGCTTTGACGCGGCTTCGTTAATTTGAGAGTCCTGTGAGATAACGGCTGTATCATCAGCATACATTGCAATGTCTGCATTATTGACGTAGGGAATATCGCTCATAAAGATGTTGAAGAGTATTGGTCCTAGAATTGATCCTTGTGGTACTCCGGCATTTATATCTTTCTCCTCAGAATAACAATTATTTATGCGGACTTTAAATTTACGGTTTGAGAGGAAGGACTTTATGGTGTTGGTTAAATAAATAGGAACATTCTGGCTGATTAGTTTGTATATCAACCCTTTAATCCAAATTCGGTCGAATGCTTGAGCCAGATCGAGAAAGGCAATTAGAGTATGTTTTTTGTTTTCGTACCCTCTTTCGATCATTTCGGAAAGCCTTGTCAATTGGTGATTTGTTGAATGAGAATTTCGAAAACCAAACTGAAAGGGTGGAAGAATATTGTTGATCTCAAGAAATTCGGTAAGGCGGCTATGGATTACTCGCTCAAATAGTTTAGATAATGTGGGTAGAAGGCTGATTGGTCGGTAGCTGCTAACATGCTTTGGGTTTTTTCCGGGCTTATTAAACATTAGAATTATAGCTTGTTTCCAATTTGTTGGAAAATGGCCTAGTCTCAAACAAACATTAAAAATTGAAGCAATATATGCCAGAATTTTTGTAGGTAAATTTTTTAACACTATGTTTGGAATTAAGTCGTTTCAGGGCTTTCCTATTTTTAATTTATGAATATGTTCCAGTAGTTCAGAGGGCGAAGTTGGGGGGAATACATCATCTCTCGAGGTAGCTGCTATGTGAATTGCATGATTGATGTTGTCAACGTTATTATTATTTGTTGGTGTTGTGAATACAGTCTCAAGATAACTTGCAAATAGGTTGCATTTATCTTGCTCTGTTATTATTTGATTGTTATTATGTGAGATAGTGGGTATTATTGTTGGTAATCGCAGTATTTGTTTCGTAGTTTTCCACATGTTATGGTCATTTTCGTCAAGTGTTTCAATAAATTTATGGTAAGTATTAATCCTGAATTGGTCTAGTGCCAGTTTTACTTGTCTGATTAGACGATTTAGTATAGGTTTATATATGGCGTTTCGGGTGTTTTGCCAAAGCCTTCTAATTCGATGTTTTTCTTTGATGAGTCTTAGGATATGCATCGGAGGGGAACTGTATGAGTTTTGTTTACGCCTATATTTGCTTATTGTCGCGTAATGAATAGATTGCTTAATACGATCTGTTAAATTTGCGAGATTGAGATCTATTTGTTCTTTGGTATCAATTCTTATGGGGCAGTCTATTAAATTAACAAGGTAATGCTTGAAAACATCCCAATCTATGGGGCCATTAATAAGATTTGGGGATCTTGTGATATTCATTGGGGATACATTAAAAGTTATTAAGATAGGAAGATGGTCGGAGTCCAGTTCAGTTTTGACTATTTGTGATATTGGGTGTTTGAAGTTTTTGTGGATTGCAATGTCAAGTATGTCCGAATTATGGTCGGCTCTGTATGGTACATATGTGTGGTCTTCTGGCGCAGATATTTGTAGTGCTAGTTGAGATGTGAACTCGTAAAGTTTGACTCCGTTCGGATTTGTTGCTCTACAACCCCACATTATATTTTTACAGTTAAGATCTCCGAGTAGCAGTGTGGGTTCGTCGCTGTTAAATATTTCCCGTAGGTCTCGATTATTAATTTGTTTATTTGGGGCTTTATAAGCACTTACTATGTTTAATTTGTTATTGTCAGATAGAGTAATTTGGATTTTTGTGGCTTCGATATTTTGTAAATTGTTAATGTCCAGTTGAGATGAGTTAATTGATCGTTTGACTAATATTGCTACCCCACCGGATGCAATTGGGGCATCTCTATCCTTACGGTATATATTGTATTTTGGAATGGAAAAAGATTGACTATTTATAAAATGGGTTTCAGTTATACACGCTACGTCTACTTGATATTTTTGTAAAAATTCGATAAATATTGATCGTTGGTTTTTTAATCCATTAGCATTCCAATTTGCTATTGTTAGGTTACGAAAAATTATTTGATTATTTACAGGCATTTAATAAAAGTGTTGGAAGTAATGACATTAAAAAGGATTTAATCTGATCCATATATGGGGCAATCAAATCTAAAAGAGTTTGTAATAGAGGGGAACTGGGAGAGCTAGTCGAATTGTTTTCGGCCATTTGAGTGTTTGAGATAGATGAATTATTATTCTTTAATGCGTCCGCATAGGTGGGTTTGGAAAGAATTTTTCCTGTTATGAGAGCGTCCGGATTGGTATTTCGGAGGGTAGTAGGAAGTGTATTTCTTTGATTGTTACTCGATGATGATTGGGACTTGAATTTTTGAAAATATGAACAGCCTTTATAGTTTGCACTGTGATCACCTTCGCAGTTAATGCATTGTGGTTTAGTTTCTTTGTTTTTTTTGCAATCGGAGTAGTGATGGTTTCCTGTGCATTTAACACATCTGGGTGGGAGTTTGCAGTAGTTTTTGGTGTGTCCGTATCTTTGACATCGAGTACATTGAGGCGCGTCTTGGCTTTTACGACGAGGTTCGACTTTAATTATGCAGTGAAATAGACAGTTTATATTAAAGATGTCATTAACCTGCTCGTTTTTTTTTTAATTCTATAGCGATTATAGGTATAGGTTGTTTATCTTTAATGATAAGGCGTATTGCGGAGACAATGTCATAACCTCGGCAAATTAATTCTTCTGTAATTTCATCGGGAGAGATTGATAAAGGGATATGTCGAATGATTACTGAGAGATTACTTATGGCTGGGTTTTGAAAAGTGTGATAATGAACTTGGTTATCATCATAGAATTTTGTGAGCGCTCTATAATCATCCGTGGTGTTTAAATTAATTCTTAGTTGTGTACCTTTATATGCAGTGAAAAAATCAGATTTAACGTATTTCTTTATATCTTTGATTACCTCTTGATAATTAGAGCCGTTATGAAGGAAAATTGGAGGGATTTTTGGTGATTTTGGATTATTTTGTGTCCCGTCTTGTTCAGATACCGGAGTACGTGGATTGGATTGTAAAACAGAATATCTGTTGTTATTTATTAGAGCCTCAGCGTCAAATGTGTAGCGTTTATTTACATCAGCTTCTAAAGGAGAAGTGCACTGTCTTTTTTTACCCCTTATTGATGGTTGATAACTATCCGAATCCTCTGCGATTTCAATTGCTTCTATTTCGGATTGTGAAATTTGTACGGTATTATTTATCGACATTGTGTTAAGAATAGCTTTCGTTCCACGTTAATAAATACAGCCGTGCTGGTGTTGGCAGATACCGAGGCATCTGCATATGGGCGACAGCCCGGTTTGGTGATAAGTTGTTATTGCGATTAAGTAGGTGTTATTTCGCAAGATACTTATAGTTTAAGTATTATTGTATAAAAATAAATTATTATTCACTTATGAATAGTAAATTTAAATAATTCGTACCTCTAGCGTGTGCACTTGTACACGTTCACGGACGAACTCTTGAGCATTCTAAAATACATCGAGAGTACGAGCTTTGGCGGTCATTTTCACGCATTTCCGGGAGGGTACAAAATTTTTTAAAGGTTGTACAAAACTGTACAAAACTTGTACAAAATGATGGCGTAATTTTTGTTTTGTTTTGCAAAAGTCGCACTCCAGGGAAATGGACCCTGGAAAGACGACAACCCTGAGGTTATCTCGACGTCGGTTCGTTTGTTTTTTTTCCGTTCCTTTCGTCGCGAACGTCAGTTCCATTGGCGCGCATATTTACGTCGACCTATTAATTTAAATTTGGGCGCGTCCGTTAAACGTATCGGGTGGGGGGAACATTAATCGTCTCGCCGAACATATTTTTTTATTGGAACGTTTCGCGAGTATCGCAGAGATTTAGGTGGGTAGTTGTGCCGATATGCAACGATAACATAATTCACCGCGTAGACGCGGGGACGCCGTCTATCGGCGAACCTCATTCCGCACCGCCACTCCAGGATTAAACCGGGCGCAGTTGTGCGTTAAGATCTCGTTCGTTCGATCGATCATGATGTTTGACGCGACGCTATTTATCGCTTTCCATTATAACTGATAACGCGACAAGTAAGCCAAGCGTTTATGTCGAACGCTCGCGCGCGGGCCTGGGGCTCGGCGTCGTCGGTCGCAAAATTTTTCGCCGTTTTATTATTTCGCAGTTCGTTCCCGCGCCTAATCGTACGTTTTACAGTACAGAAGTCTCCATTAGACGCGGTCTAAGCAGTTATTACACCGAGATGGTCCTCGAACTTAACACTTAACAGTCACCCGTTAAACGCTTTTATTGCGTTGGCTCGAATTTCGGCTCGCTTAAGTTCGACCTTACGTGTTTTATTGACGTCCCCTCCGTGCGTCAAGCATACGAGGTGCAGATAATCGAATGAATGCTTAACGTAATCCTTGAACGTAACGACGCCGACACGGTCGAGTGGAATTTCTGTTCGCAACAACGTTCGCCCAAAACAACTTTAATTAACATCGACGCGCTCTTGGCGGATCGACTTAAACTGCAAAAAGTCAATTTTACGTTTTACGGAGACACAAACCGATTTTTCCGGTGCCAAAAAAAAATCGGAACGTCGCACAGCGGGACACGTTGTGTGGAGGTGCGGAAACAATTATTTTTGAAGTGGATATACGTTGATAGTTTTTTATTTGGATTAAATAAATCTTTTATGATCTATAAATAAATAAAATATTTTTATTCAGAAAATAGTTTAAAAGATGCATAAACTACTAATTTATTATATTTATTACAATAAACTTTATAACACTAATAATAATTAGATCCTTTAAACGCAAAGCAGGTCCGTATTTATTCCTATTATTTGATATAAATTTCAACCGAAATTGTTAAAATTCGATAAACATATAAGACGTTCGTCGTCTTGTTTAATGGTCACGTCACACACTCCTCTTTCGCTCCTTAAGTGCTTTCGAGTTATTTTAGTTCCACCCTGTATAGTAAATATATACATTATATACAAATAAAAAAATCATATACAATTTTCAACTACTATATAACTACATAAATAAAGATACGACTTCGTTGTCTATGGCTCCCTTTTTTTGTAAGTTTGGGCCCTTAAACTAGTAATAAATGGAGAGCTTGTTAGAGCTTAAAGGTCCATGTATTTACACTTTATAAATACATGGAGAGTTAGTCGACAAAGAAAAATCCTACCTTTCCTCACTTTCGTCGTATTAATCCTTTTAGAGAACACAACACAACACACAACTCTCGCGCACTCACACGCAAAAAGGCCTTATTAACCGAACGAGCACTCCTCGCACACACGAACAATGCCACGCCGTAATTTAAAATTCGAACTACCGAAACAAGCACCGCCGCTCTGTACCACTAACATGAAAATCTGAAGCGGTTTTGCCAGAATTCTATGTATAAATGCGTTGGATACTAGGTCAGACTTTTATTTAAAAACATTTTGAATGCTTAAGGGCACGCGAACAGTTTTTAAATTAAAAATAGAATAAATTTATAATTCTACGGTATAAAGGCAATAGATGGTGATTATTCAAATAATTTTACTGTACAAAAAACACATAATTTTAGAACACATTTCCTAAAAGGTACATATTTTAAAAATTTTCGGTCATTATCTGCCAATTATTTTTTTTTTATCAAACTCCACCACGACCCCCGTAATAGCCCAAGCTCCCATCGCGCAAAAACCTACCTCACAGCACTACTAAAATTTTCTTAGAGTGTTTAAGAGATAATATGGAAATATTAAAATGGATATATTAATTATTATGGTGGGAAATACCCTGCCGGTGGCGAACAATTGAATTTTTGTTTTAATCGTTTTTGATAAACTTGACACTGGATAAAATTTATTATCAACTTTAGAGAAATATCAATTATTTAGAATTATTGTGGTGGTCTGTCTCGCAAACCTGGCGGTCCTCCCTCCAAATGAATAAATTTTCGATGTGTCGCCTACTGTATAAAACTACTCGCGTTGTTTTTTTCAAATTATAGTTTTAATTGTCCTTGTAAAATTGATGTAAAAATGTACCTAAGTATGACAAAATTAGGGCATGAAAATTGGAAGGAATGACGCCCCTTAGGATTTCCATCTCTAATTTTTGTATGATAACGTAGGTCTTGAGCGGCCATTTACAAAAATATATAGTTTGTCGACGATAGCTCTTGTCGTTTCGCAGGTAATAAGCAAAATCGAAAAAAGTTCCAATTTTCAAGGGTGGATTTCGCCCTCTTAAACCGCGTAAGGACACGAACGGAATACGACCCTTGATTAGGTACTACAATCCTGCAAAGTTTCAAATTTTTCCGAGTTTTCCACCTGCCTAACCTTTCTTGTTAGTTAGTAACTGAATAAATCTGTTTCTGGTCGTATATTTTGAAAAAAAATCCATAACAATCATAGGATTTTTCGACCGATTACCGAAGAACAAATCTATTATTTGTTTGTAATGCCAGAATCTGCTGCAGAATGTCTAAATTCGCAATATCGACTTAAAGGACTTAAAAGGAAACGTTTCGCCTGATTTATACTTTAAAGTGACTGTGCTCGCGTTAAATTTTCAGGTTGTAAAAAATACATAATTGACCTTTGACCTTAGGTTTGACCTTGGGAAAATGTGTGACCTTTTAAAATAAAAATAGGGAGGTCTAGTCGTATTGCCCAGTATTTAACAATATTTGTGGGACCGCCCGCGACCATCGTCCGATATTGGGCGTCAACGTTTAAACCAAAAATTCAAACTTCCAAATTCCCGCTTTTGATTATTTATGAAAAATTGACGTAAAAACGAAAATGATCATCAGGAGTGATTTTTAACGGCTAGACTTCTCCAATTTATTCAAACGATCGTTAAAAACACACATTGATATTTTAAAAAAATTGTAAAGCAATTAATTATTAATTTGCAAATTTGCATTTGCATTTGATTAACCCAATTTTGACTTACGATTGCCGTAAAATTGTACTTTTTACCCAACCATTAAGTTTTTTAAAGGTGTTATGGGAACGATAGATTTTTTTTAAGTATTTTTTTCGCGAATCGGAACATCGTAAACTATGGAAAACGTAATTTATTTCATAAAAACATCAAAACACTAAATTAAATATCAATTTTTTAATTTCAAAATAATCGACGGAAGCAAACGAACAATTTTATAAAAGTCGACACGGCGCACAATCGGGGAGAATTCGTGTAACTACAGTAGATGCCGCTTAATAGAATCACGTTGGTACTCCAATATCCGGCCACAAAATAATTAGTTAAATCATTTCCTTCAGACAATAATGAGCACATTAAGCGGGCAATTGTAATAATCGGTGAACACAATAAGCGACGACCGCTGTATACATATGTATTACATTTAGGAGAGCAAAACAAGCTCGAAGATCTTTTACCATATCGTGGAGCAATGATGCTCACGCACACTGCAATCGATACGATTGTTTAACAATTATTATTAACAAATATTACAAGTAATTGCGACAAATTATTGATTTATTACGGGCGAATGCGATAACAGAACATTAATCGACACTCAAAGAAAGCACATTTTCACTACAGTAATCGCGAAAGTCGTCGAGGTCGTCCTGTAACAATTCGACATCCGAAATAAAATTTATTTTCTTAACGATTTTAACGTCATCTAACGTCAAAACTTTACGGGGGGGGGGGACAGAGCGCAGCTATACGAGCAATATTCGTCGTAGAATGTACGGCCGGAACGCGAGCGACGAGAAGCGGAAAAGTAGTTTTCCACTGTCACATTTAAAGAATTAACGCAAGAATGAGAGGAGATTGCCCAGAAGAGCAATTAAAGTTTGCCCGCTTGCTGTTTCGTAAAGTTTCGTCCACTTTTTCGGATTCGCCCTGTATTAAATAGAAGTGGCCCCGTGCGACTGCCCCGCGGCACTCCAGAAGTGATCTCGACAACTCTCAAAAAACAAATCGCGATCTGCTACTAATATAGGCAATAATCCAGCGTAAAAGACGAATCACGCGCGCCGACCTCCCCCGCCCCTCAAAATTGTCAAATTTGTCAATATAATCAATAACAATCGCGTCTATATTTCTACTACCGGATGTGCAAGACGAATAAGGCTAAACTGAGACAACTAATCTAACCCGAAGCCGTGAGAGTGCCAGAAGACCCTTCCAAGCCGTTTCGATTGTATCTGCAAAAAACGGGCATATCGAGCGCAAACCTCTTAGGAGCAAACATGGCAACGCAAAGGTTAACTTCATTGTAAAAACTTGCCTACTTGTAGTTGAAAACGCTAACAAAGCGACCTTCGATTTCGATGATTTTATTAAATGAAACTAGACACAAAGTGGTGACCGGATTTAAACCCCTACGGGGGGGGTATTGTGCTCGAAGGGTTAAAAAAATTAAGAAAAATGCGGCTCGGCACGGCAGGCGATTCGTAAACAAAACTCGAAAACGTCACAATTTCGACGGCAGATTCGAATCGGACACGAAAAAAATTAGTGTGGTAACGTCCACTAAACTAACCTCCTATCTTTTGAAGAACGCGGAGAAAATTGTGGACAACGGCCTTCGACGCGACAAGCGTTTATAAATGTCGTATTTTATTCGCAAATTATAAACGTCCAGAGTATATTAATTTAATAACATCAAATCGTTGCCCGAAATGCCAAAATGTATAAACGTATTTTCTTAACACGAAAAAACCACCCCCACACGCACCGCAGTAACACAACTACTTAAAAATTTCGATTTTCTTGATAAATTTACTGTTATGAATTAGTTGCTTTACATTATATTATATTCCAAATTTGTTGCTCCACCCCTAGTACGAAAACAACTACCCCTAGTACTTAAAAGCCGGCACAACACTTTAAAACTTTAAACACAAAGACACAACTTAGACACAAAGTGGAGACGGGATTTAAACCCCTACAGGGGGGGGTATTGTACTCGAAGGGTTAAAAAATTAAGAAAAATCCGGCTCGGCACGGCAGGCGAATCGTAAACAAAACTCGAAAACGTCACAATTTCGACGACAGATTCGAATCGAGCACGAAAAAAATTAGAGCGGAAACGTCCACTAAACCAACCTCCTATCTTTTGAAGAACGCGGAGAAAATTGTGGACAAACGGCCTTCGACGCGACAAGCGTTTATAAATGTCGTATTTTATTCGCAAATTATAAACGACCACAGTATATTAATTTAACAACGTCAAATCGTCGCCCGAAATTCCAAAACGTATAAACGTATTTTCTTAACACGAAAAAACCACCCCCCACACGCACCGCAGTGACACAACTACTTAAAAATTTCGATTTTCTCGATACATTTGCTGTTATGAATTAGTTGCTTTACATTATATTATATTCCAAATTTGTTGCTCCACCCCTAGTACTTAAAAGTCGGCACAACGTTTTAAAACTTTAAAAATATCGATTTTTTTTAATAGTTTAGGGCTTTACGACTTATAATCTTAAAATTGTTCATTTTTATGTTAACAACTAATGGTAACTAAGAAAACTTCTGGTTTCGGCTACGATCAAAATAAAACCTATATTGAGAAATTGGTCCTAACAGTCGATAGCCTTAATCTAAATTAAATTAAATTTTCATTAAGAACGTTTATATGTATGTATAACTATATTATTACAACCCAATTTCATAAAAATCTAATCGACTGTTAAATTAAACGATACTGTTCGCTTTACGATTTTTAAATTCAATCCGATAGCGATTGTTTAGTTAAATCTTAAACTAACGGTTAAAATAAGCTTTTCTCTATAAAATCGGGCGTAAATATCATTAATAATATCAATAATGCATTTTTAATGAAGATAAATTATTTGGACGAATTTTTTTTTAATTTTCTCAAGTCCTTTTTATTCTCCCGAAACGAAACTTCTTTACGATTTTAATTTTGATAATATTACGATTTTAGACATTGAAAAAAAATTATAACAAAAGATTTTGCCTAAACATTTCAATCAAATGTTAAACGATTTATAATAATTAATTATTTAGGGGGCTATTAAATTTTGTTTTTAAATGTCATATTTTGATGTTTTAAATGTATTTTTGTTTTAACAATTGTTAATTGTTTTCCGTCGTTTGTTTAATTGTTACCACTGAAGATAGTCTCCAACCAATTCATTTAAAGTTGTTTATATTGGCTTATTGCCACGATCTTAGTAGTATAACAATGAGTTCTACGCCAAAATTCCCATAAAAATACATGGGGCCAAAAAGATAGCATTTCAAGGTCATTTGTGATGACGTCATCGCTTACCTGTGAAGTTAGTTACAACAGTCGACGAGGACATACCTGTGAAGTTAGTCGCGATGACACGGGGGACATCTATCGATAAAATTGCGAAGATAATTTGTATCTCGAATAAGGGTTTGGTTTGAAACATGGATAAATTGTAAGATATCATTTAACGATACAGGTTCTGTTTCTAAAAACCTGTTTAAACGATACAGGTTCTGTTTCTAAACCTGTTTAAACGATACAGGTTCTGTTTCTAAACCTGTTTAAACGATACAGGTTCGTTTAGAAACAGAACCTGTATCGTTTAAACAGGTTTAGAAACAGAACTTGTATCGTTAAATATCTTACCATTTATCCATGTTTCAAACCAAACCCTTATCCGAGATACAAATTATCTTCGCAATTTTATCGATAGATGTCCCCCGTGTCATCGCGACTAACTTCACAGGTTTGTCCTCGTCGACTGTTGTAACTTACTTCACAGGTAAGCGATTACGTCATCGCAAATGACCTTGAAATGCTATCTTTTTGGCCCCATGTATTTCTTATGGGGATTTTGGCGTAGAACTCTCATTGTTATACTACTGATGTTAAAAGAAGAAATAATACATTTTTGTCAGTGATACCAAATAAAATAAATTGTTCGAAAAATACCTTAAGTAATACATATTTTTTCAACATCCACCTAACGTGAATCCCTAAAACCATAAGTTGTTCACTATACAAGAGTTTGCTAAGCGAAAACGGACTTAAAGTTGTTTAGTTAAATCTTAAACTAACGGTTAAAATAAGCTTTTCTCTACGAAATCGGGCGTAAATGTCATTAATAATATCAATAATACATTTTTAATAAAGATAAATTATTTGGACGAATTTTTTTTTAATTTTCTCAAGTCCTTTTTATTCTTCCGGAACGAAACTTCTTTATGATTTTAGACATTAAAAAAAATTATAACAAAAGATTTTGACGGACGAATGGCGTTTTCTGGAAAGTGTCCGGGACGATAGTGGGATGAAAAAACGTCTACGACAGTGGCGGAGGTCGCGTTGTTTTGCCCGCGGGGACTCGAAAAGTAAAAAATCCTAAAGTTTACCGTATATTGTGCCTTTATAACTCGAACGGGGTGCGAGATGGAAATAAAATCGTAGCGGCCTTTTTTGTAGTACGCGAAGAGGTCCATCCGAAAATATATCGTTTGACGTCGCGACGTCAAGGTCGTCCGTAATTCGTTTAAAACGCGTTTCCGACGTCGCAAACGATAGAATTTCGGGCCGTTGCGACCCTTATAATTCGTTTAAGATTGTCACAGAGAAAAAATCCTCATAAACCGTTTTTGAAGGACATCGATTGCTCTATCTATCGATTTATAATTCTTGACGCTACGACGCACATCGCCGTCGTCGCATAAGCGCTTAAAATACGAAAGAACGATTTTGACATTTCCTTGCAGTTTATTTTTTTCTTCTGGAAATCTAGAATGGAAGACAAAAGGATCTTTTCGTTTGGGACATCGTCTCCCCGCGAGTTTTGCGAACAGATGGCGACGTCGTCGATGTTTGTACGACGCTTTAGTCGCCACCCGTGGCGGCTTTTGCGTCGAAAAGGGTGCGCGCCGAAAATTCTAGAATTTTTTTAGGGTAGTTAAAAAATTGCGGGGGTGGAAACATTCGTCGCTCGTGGGTTCCCGAGTGCCCTTCTTCCGTTTTCCGGCATAAAATCGCTAAATTTTGGGCTTGACTCACGGCGATTATTTTCACTCCATAAGAGCCTATAAGATAACACACGACGGTAGATCATAGGAATTACGTGCGTCGAACTGCGAGGGGAGATGCACGTTTCAAATTTGGGTCCGTTTTTCCAAAATCGTCGAAAAAAGAGGTGGACGAACGCCGTTTTCTGAAAAGTGTCCGGGACGATAAAGGGATGGAAAAACATCTACGACAGTGGCGGAGGTCGCGTTATTTTGCCCGCGGGGACTCGAAATGTAAAACATCGTAAAGTTTCTGCATTTTACGCCTCCGTAACTCGAACGGGGTGCGAGATTTAAATAAAATTCTAACGGCCTTTTTTGTTGTACGTGAAATGGTCCATCCGGTAATACATATTTCGTACGCGTCGCGACGTCAAAATCAACACGTTTCGAACGTTGCAAACACTGCTTATAATAACAATGCGTCGTGTTTCACGAATTGTTTTAATAAACGCGCATTTAAATTTTTACGTTAGGCCAACCTCCCTTTTAGACTACCGTGCGGTAAATAAAGGCGTCGCGACGCTTTCTTGGCTTCATTTTTATGGGGAAAATGGAAGACTGTTCGTTCTCGGTAGAGAATCTTTTAGAGTAAACCAGACAAAAATTTATTAAATACGCTTAATACGATTTACTGCTATATACGGGGGTGTTTATCGAGTACAGAGTGTAGACGCATTAAGAGGCGGGCAACTACAAAATAACCTCTCGGGTTAACGCCGTTTAATAGCGATTTCGACCCAAATCGATTCACGAGTCTCATTAGCGATGCCTAAAAAGTTGCCGAAGCAATTTCGCAAATTCAAAATGGCGGACGCAAGATGATCGCTGTTTATCGACCGAACGCGACCAAAATGTGTATGTGGGCAATATAGATGTTGCCCGAAAGGGTGCTACGAGAATTTGTAAGATTAAAAATGGCGAACGCGAAATGTCCACATCGTTATTTGGTGTAGCCAAGGTCCTACTAGATAACGTTAAAAGCGATAGCGATTTCTTTGATGGAAAAAAAAAGATGAGTAGGTTCGACGCGAACGGCGACAACCGACTTCGAAAACGACCGCCGGTAATCGTAATAGTTCGCGGAGCGAGCCGTCGGTTTCGTGCGAAGCACGAACGCCAACAAAGGAGGGCCGCCAAGGCCCGACTGGTCCGTGAAGTTAGCAGCACATGAACCTGGTCCATTCGTTTGTGCCGATTTGTGCCGTAATCAGTTTTTCGGCAACACGAACCGTTCTCGAGTTATCGCGATTTTTAGATGTGCTGCAAACTTCGCACCTGATTGATCGCACAAATCTTGGGACCTAATCTAACCGTTAGTGCTCGTTTTTACTAGTTTAAATTTTAAGTAGTTTTAATTAGTAGTATTTTAATTGCTAGTTTAGTATTTTAAATGAGGTAGTTTATTGGTTTGACATTACATAAAAAAAATTTATTGGTTAACGCGATAACTTCTTTATAGTTATCTTGCAACTTTAATTTTAATATACGCTTTATCGTCATTTACGAATAAATGACCCTAATACAAGTTCATGTTTGCCCATTTGCGGTAAACAACATGTGTAGCGGTAGATGGACAAAACAAATTATATGTTTAAATAAAAATGTTTAATGTTGAGTTATAAATTCAAAAACGGTTGAAAAACTAATTAGGTACTTATGACGTAAACTAGCAAAAACGAGTACTAACGGTTAGATTAGGTCCCAAGATTTGTGCGATCAATCAGGTGCGAAGTTTGCAGCACATCTAAAAATCGCGATAACTCGAGAACGGTTCGTGTTGCCGAAAAACTGATTACGGCACAAATCGGCACAAACGAATGGATCAGGTCCCGAGATTTGTGCCGAAAATAGGGTGTGAAGTTGGCAGCACATCTAAAAATCGCGATAACTCGGGAACGGTTCGTGTTGCCGAAAAACTGATTACGGCACAAATCGGCACAAACGAAGCACAAACGAATGGATCAGGTCCCGAGATTTGTGCCGTTCATGTGCTGCTAACTTCACGGACCCAGGCCCGACTGGTTTTTGTACTGGCAGTGGAACAACAAAATCGGGATGTAGTAGAACGTGGAGCAACTAAATCATAAAGGCCTAAACTATCTAAAAAAAAATTGATATTTTTTTAAGTTTTAAAGCGTTGTGCTGGCTTTTAAGTATTAGGGGGTGGTTGTTTTCGTATTAGGGGTGGAACAACAAAATCGGGATATAATATAATGTAATGTAACTAATTCGTAACGGTGAATTTATCGAGAAAACCGAAATTTTTAAGCAGTCGCGTTACTGCGGTGGGCGTGGGGGATGGTTTTTTCGCGTTAAGGGTGTAGCAACAATATCGGCAATAGAGCAACAAATTAGCAACAAAATAGTAGTTTAGAAATACCTCCTCGTTTTTACTTTTTTTTTTAATTTTCTGCGTGTGACTGTGTTAAGCTTAAGTGTTAAGTTAGCACAGCCGTGGTTTTTGACGAAATGACTGGAACAACAAATTAGCACTAAATTTCTAAGTAGGTTTCATTCGATTGCGCCGCAGTGGCCGTGTCAGCTTAATAGACGTAAATACAATAATTATCGCAACCCGGAAATATCGACAGACGTTCGTGTAACGCGAACCTCCGGATAATTAACCGGCTCGTCTGTGTAATGTGCAGTTGTATGCAAAAGTTTCCGACCAAACAAAATTTTGTGATTAAGTGATGTATGAAGGATGCAAAGAGGAAACAAAAATATATCATCGTGAAGTACCTTTACTATACAATCAAAACGTGTAATTCAAAATTTTTATGTAATGATTAATAAATATTTATAACAAAAATAACAATTTTTGCCTTTTCATAAGTGTCCGGCCAAATATAAATTTTCCACTAAACATGAAAAAAAAAACACGATAACTTGAGAACAAATTCCAAAAATGGTAACAAATGTAATATTTTCATCAGTACTCAGTAGCCATACCCTTCGAAGCTATCACGGCGACACATCGGTGAGGCATTGACTCGATGAGTTTGACGATTCGATCTTGTGAGATATTTTTCCACTCTTCCTGAACTTTCTCCCACAAAACAGTTTTATTACTATGATTTTCAACTCCTATTCTTAGTTTGAGTTCTTGCCACAAATGTTCTATTGGATTCAAGTCTGGGGATTGACTCGGCCACTCCAAAACACGAATATTTTTCTTCCTGAAAAATTCTTGGAGTAGCTTCGATCGATGTTTTGGTTCATTATCTTGCTGAAAAATCCAATTTCGTGGCAAATTTCGACGAGCATAAGGTAGCATTTGTACTGATAGAATGTCTCTATACATATCAGCGTTCATGTTTCCTTCAATTTTGTGAAGTGGACCGACGCCTTTCCATGAAAATGCACCCCAAAGCATAATACCACCTCCACCATGTTTTACTGTTGGTATTTGATACCTAGAAGAATTTCTAGTACCTTTTGGTCGACGAACATATCTTCTCCCAACATTTCCAAACAAATTAATTTTAGTTTCGTCTGAAAATAGCACTTTTTTCCATTCTTCAGTAGTCCAGTACTGGTGTGCTTTTGCAAATTCCAATCTGGTCTTCTTATTTTTTTTACTAATTAGTGGTTTTTTAGTTCCAACGCGTCCAAAAGGTCCCACTTTATTTAATCTACGTGAAACAGTACTTTGACTAATGTCAGCTAAATTTTCCTCGCGTAATTCACGTGCGATGATCGCAGCATTCTTTTTTACGTCTACGACAGCCTTTCTTTTAATAATTTTATCGGCACGATTCGTTGTTTTTCTGGGCCTTCCAGGACAAGGTTTATCTTTTAGATCACCTGTAGTCTTCCACTTATTTATAATATCGTTAACAGTGGATTTTCCCAATGACAAAAGATTGGCTATTACACGTGAAACGTTCCCTTCGTTGTGTAAGTTAATTACTATTTCGCGTATGTCTAAAGACGTGCGTTTAGGCATCTTAACCGATTAATACTAAAGGTAGAAATATGAAAGAAATATAGTTCTCGATGTTTACATACCTTTGTAACCGATAACATAAACGAAACAGAGCGAATTGTAGCTTCTTGGAATTTGGCCGGACACTTATGAAAAGGTGAAAATTGTTATTTTTGTTTGTAAATATTTATTAACTGTTACTTGAAAATATTTAGTTGCACATTTTGGTTCTATAATAAAGATATTTTGTGATGATATATTTGTGTTTCCACTTCGCATCCTTTATAAAGGGTGTCCCAAAATTTACGCAAGATTTGAATTTGCTGCCATTTGTGCAGTAAAGTGTTGGCAACCCTGAAAAATAAACAGTTTAACAGCTGACAGTCTAGGGTTAGTAAAAATGGAGCGTTACACGACAGAACAACGTGTTTTCATTGTTGAAGAATATCTCAAAAATAATGAAAGTTTGGCGGCCACAGTTCGAAAATTTCGTACAAAATACGGTCGGAATGTTCATTTAACTTCGTCAACTGTGAAGAGAGTAATTGAAAAATTCAGGAAGACTGGATCTACTGGTGATGCTAAACATTCTGGTCGTCCAAAAACAAGCCGTTCAGATGTCAATATCGAAGCAGTGCGTGACAGTGTTGGTGAAAACCCAAGAACATCAATTCGACGATGTGGACAAGAACTGCAAATTTCAAGAAGCTCTGTACAGCGTATACTCACTGAAGATCTGCGGCTCCATGCCTACAAAGTTCAATTAGCACAAGAACATAAGCCTAATGACCATGCCCAGCGAAGAGAGTTTGTTGAATGGATTATCGAACATCAACAAGTGGACCCTGATTTTTCGAAAAAAATCATCCTAAGCGACGAAGCACATTTTCACCTTGATGGCTTTGTTAATCGACAAAATTGCCGCATTTGGGGTTCAGAGAACCCACATGTGATTGTCGAAAAAAAAATGCATCCACAACGTGTCACTGTTTGGTGTGGATTTTGGGCTGGAGGCATTATTGGACCATACTTCTTCGAAAATGAGGCTGGTCAAGCAGTGACTGTTACTGGTACTCGATATCGCGACATGATAAGAGAGTTCTTTCTCCCTCAATTGGATGATATTGATGTGGAGAACATGTGGTTTCAACAAGACGGTGCCACATGCCATACAGCCCGTGAAACAATCCAATTACTGAATGAGACATTTCCTGGTCGTGTTCTCTCTCGTTTCGGTGATCAGAATTGGCCCCCTAGATCATGCGATTTAACGCCATTGGATTTCTTTTTATGGGGTTATTTGAAATCAAAGGTCTACGCCAACAAGCCCACAACAATCCGTGCCTTGAAGGAGGAAATTCAACGCTGCATTACTGAAATTGGGCCACATTTATGCACAATTGTCATGGAAAATTTCGACAAAAGAGTGCGTATGTGCCAGCAAAGCCGTGGAGGGCATTTGCCCGATGTGTTATTTCATACATAACCCTATTGTGTGTACTTTATGATTCATTAAGAAAATAATAATTTAAAGAAAAATAAATGTGTTTTATATTTAATTCAAATCTTGCGTAAATTTTGGGACTCCCGTTACATTACTTAATCGCAAAATTTTGTTTGGCCGGAAACTTTTGCGTACAACCGTATGTAAAATCCCGAAATTCACTTTCACCGGCGGCGGCCTCGCGGAGAACGCAACGAACGCCCCGCCCCCCACTTAAAACCGTTTATTCTGTGTTAAACGAGTTTCGGAGATAAACTCGCGCGGAAATCGCTCGCGACGATAACGCTGCGGCCGCGGCCCTCGTTTTCTCGACAAATATTTAGCGTCCGCCGCATACCGCAGTCCCCGGTCGTCTTCCTTCTTCGTCGTCTCGACTCCGGTTTGCGCTTGGGGACGACTCGAACCCTCTAAGCTTTTCGAATAGGCCGCCGCTTTCCCGCGTGAAAGGAACTAAACGCCGCCCGCACGGGGCCGACGATAATTAAAACTTGTAGTAATGGTACGTGGCGCGTGTCTTCGCCGACAATAATTGCTAAATCGACGACATCGTTCCGGTGCTTTTTGCCGACAAACTGATAAATCGACGACAGGCCCGGCCGAGGAACCGCGCGTTGCGTTCACGTGCACACGTAAATGCGATATCCCCCAAATAGATCTAGGAAATAAAAGTCGCCCTGAATATTTCATTCCTCAGTAAAATACCGTTGCTTTCGGCGAGGTTCATCTCTTAGGTTATTAAATATTTACCGATCGCGTTGCTTTACGGCGGTTTTCTTTACGATTTCCCCGCGCCCCCTCCCGAATACGTAAGAAATATTTGATGTTCGGGGCGCGTTCGGCTAAGCACAAAGACCGCATTTTCCCCGGTACGACACTTTTTCTGTTTTTTGTTTTTTGTTTTTTTTTGACGGGGCCATTTAACGATTTCGTTTATATTAGCGTTACATCTATTGTACATAGATAGATTATGTCGAATATTAAATTCTAACGTCCCGGACGGGGCTTTTGTAATGAACGCACGGCTCCGGAACGGATAGCGTCCAATTTTATCACTTCCGGCAATCATCGGCCGGAAACTTCCAATATGTGCACAGCTTGCGCCCCGTTTTGTCTCGGCTTTAATATTGGAAACTCCGGTACGTTTGGCGACCGAAAGAAATACGTTTTCCATTGTTTTCGAGTAGTTCTTCGCGCTTAATGGCGCGAAAAAATGCGCATCGCTAGATTGGGCGTTGCTAATCGGCATTTTTTCGCGGACAGTATCTGACGACGAAATTTAATCAACCAAGGAAATTGCGGAGCGACGACTCTCGACCGGCAGGCGCACGCTTTTGGTGCCGAAGACGTCGGTCCGTAATTTCGTTTTAATTGCAAGACCGGCTCGAGTGGCTGGCTTGCGATGGGCGCTTGTTTTAAGGTAGTAATTACACGTAGTAATTATTAACGAAGCCAGTTTCCGTCGTCGCGAAGTGGAATCGATGTTTACTTATTTACGCCGCGTCTATGTCGCGCAGAAAACCGACGGTAATTGTTAGAACAAATATTGTTAGAACTAGAGCCGCGTCAAAGACAGGATAAGACGTCTCGCATTATTAATTCCCGCGCTTCTCGTCAGATCTAACGTCGTAAATATGCCGCATATAAATTGCTGAGCGACGCGTATATCACCAATACCGGTCGCGCGGTAGTTCAAGGGCGGTAAAAGACCCCCAAATTCTGAAAATGGTATTTTTTGTATTAACGATATTTTTACAATAGCACACGTATCGTAGTAGCATTAACTGTAACAGGTGGGCTGAAAAGTTCGTAGGCTGACACATAGATAGCGTTACTAGGATTAGATTCGTATGATTTTTTGTTAGTACTAACCTTTGAAAGACACGTGTATAAACTTCACAACTTCCGGTCAATTGTTTCGTGAGTACAGCATTGTAAATAAAGCAACTTTTGTTATTGTTTAAAAATGGATAAGAACATTGCTTTTTGACGAAAAAAAATACTGTCGAAGCCAAGGATTGGCTTGATAAGCATCATTCGGACTCTGCGCCGGGCAAATCAACCGTCGAGAAGTGGTTTGCTAAGTTTAAACGAGGCGAAATGAGCATCGAAGACGATTCACGCAGTGGACGCCCCAAAGAGGCTGTTACCGAAGAAAATATCAAAAAAGTCCACAAAATAATTTTGAATGATCGCAAAGCGAAGATTTCAAGATTCAAGATTTAAGACAAAGGAACGTGTTAGAATGTCGTGCATGAATATTTGGACATGCGAAAGCTGTATGCAAAGTGGGTGCCGCGCGTGCTCACAATCGATCGAAAGCAGCAACGTTTTGATGATTCGGAGCAATGTTTAGTGATATTAAATCGTAATAAAGACGAATTTTTCCGTCGATATATCACAATGGACGAAATATGGCTCCATCACTACACTCCAGGGTCAAATCGACAGTCGGCCGAGTGGACTGCACGCGACGAACCGGCTCCAAAGCGTGGAAAGACGCAACAGTCGGCTAAGAAGGTTATGGCATCAGTATTCTGGGACGCGCGTGGTATAATATTCATTGATTATCTCGAAAAGGGCCAGTCCATCAACAGCGATTATTACACAGCGTTATTGGAGCGTTTAAGGGATGAAATCGCGAAAAAAATTTGAAGAAGAAAAAGTTCTGTTTCATCAAGACAATGCGCCGTGTCGCAAGTCAAGGAAAACGATGGCAAAATTACACGAACTAGGCTACGAATTGCTTTCCCAACCACCGCATTCTCCAGATCTGGCCCCCAGTGACTTTTTCTTGTTTGCAGACCTCAAAAGAATGCTCGCTGGAAAGAAATTTAGCACTGATGAAGAGCTAATCGCCGAAACTGAGGCCTATTTTAAGGATAACGAGAAATCTTACTTTAAAAATGGTATCGAAAAATTGTATGACCGCTATAATCGTTGTATCGCCCACGAAGGCAACTATGTTGAATAAAAAAAATTTTATCAAAAAATATGTTTTACTATGTTAGCCTACGAATTTTTCAGCCCACCTGTTATATCAGCATATTTTATTCGTCTTAGTTAATGAAAACAATGCGTCTCGAGTGGACCATTACCACTATAATAATATGCTAATTCAACTGTCGTGACGAAAACATCGACGTTTTCGGTCGATTTAAGACCGAATCGGTACGGATGGTAACTTAATGACCGAACGCGAATACGTATTCGATCTAAGACGTTTTGGCAACGAGGCAACGAGCTAAAAAAATTAAGTAAATCTATCGAATACGGACCGATGTCCGTTGATATTTACGTCGTCGTAAATATCCATTTCAGGAACAACTCGACATTTTCTGTTCCAGATAAATTAATTTGTTTTCACGTTGGTAACGTTAATTTCACCGGCTGTGACAGTTCTTACACCGGACAGTCTGTTGTGTAGTTCTAGGTTAACGTATCCCCGAAGACAACAAATGTAGTTTCGCCAATAAATGTCTATTTTGGATGGTAATTAATGACGAAACGAAACGCACGTGTTTCTGTATAAGCACGCGGACAGGTTATAAAATTGGAACGGTTTTCTTCGGTAACAATAAGTCGACTTAATTTAAGATGTTTCGGCACCATCCATCCGAGGAAATAAAAGTGGTATTTAAATTGTTCGCTACAATTTTGACTAGTAACTTACGATTTTAACGAAGAATTCGTGTGTGACGACACTTCGACGTTACCTAAACGAGAACTAATTCCAATCGGGCTAATTTTAGAGGCAACGTTTATTGGAACAAAAAGCCGTGCAAATTTTTGTATTATTGTATTATATAATTTTTGTACTGGTCAAAGTTAAGGGCGACGTCGAACAAAGGCGACTTCAAACAAATTTCGATAAAAACGCCGTTAAAAGCACTTACGGCCGCCACCGCGCCACGTCAAACAAAATTGGACGGCGTCGGTGTAGGAACAAAAAAGATCGTTTGCAACACCCCCGCATCGTTGCCATGTAACATGCGTACGGTCATTAATTTCCGCCACCTACACTTCCGACATTTTCAATAGAAAATTCCTAGACAGGTTTGGTGGTTACTTTATTAAATTCTATTGTTGGAACGTCGGCGTGTTCATGACGTGATTTTTATAAAAGAAAAACAAACCAACGTTATTTTCGTTTGAATCAGAAAAAAAAACATCGTCTATCCATATGGATGTCTAGTACGCGATTACCCCTAATCATTTATCTCCCCCCCCCCCCAAATACGAAACGACAACAACAAATCGGCAACTAGAGCTCGAAGTGCAGTTTTCCGCAGTTTCGCGCCCCGGAAAATCGATGCCGCATCACACAAAGCCTACTACACCTGCACGTTATTTTCCCATTTGAACGATGCGCGACGAACGCGAGCGAAGAAAAACAAAAACGCATCGAGGTCCGCTTCGTCCGCAGTAACACGTTTCGACTTTATTTTTGCATTTTTACGGCGTCGCCGCCGCGACACAAAAATATCTAGCTTTTAAATTTCCATTTTCGCTCGCTCGTCGAGATTTAATTTCGAACTAAAATCAAATCGACGGGGGGGGGGAGATGACGAATTAAATCTAATTCGAGTTCTGAGCGCAATTTAAATTCAATTAAACCGCCGGAACTTGCGCGGCGATAAAGTTCCTCGCGATACGTTAATTAAGGCCTAAAATGCAGTTCGCCGCCTATCCGGCGCAATTCCAAGGCGCGCGTGCGCGTCGCAATTAACCGCCGCTAATTAATTACGAATCCTCACCTTCGTCGCAATTTACACCGGCATTTTAATCGGTCTGGTTTGAATCAAAAAAAAAAATAACAATCGCTTATTCGCGCGAATAAGACGCGCGTCGGTGGAAATTCCCAGAACGTCTTCGTAGACCGTAAAAAAAAAGGCCGCGATCTGCTGCAAAATTGCTATTCCAAATAAAATTGAAAACTAAAGCCGATCCCCCCTCCCCTCCCGCCGACTGAAAATTTAACGAAAACCGATGCGACCGACGCGCTTTAAACCTATTTATATCGATGAAGTATTTTCAAAAGGGCGTAACCCGCACTTTTTGCGAAGACGCGTTGTTCCGACTATCTTATGCATGTAAAGCGAGGGCATCATCTGTTAAAATCCGGTAACAATATCGATTTGTATTTCTCGCACGTGAACCGCATACGGCCTTCGGGATTTATTTGGACAAACCCGGCAACGATGCCGGTATTTCGCTTCCGCCGCCAAATGTGAAAGGATCGAAGGAGACCAACAATTGCAAAATGGCCACCAAAGGCAGCGCTCGATGGTAAGTTTCGATAATAATAAAATTAAGTTCCGCGTGCGTATTATTAGAATACGTAGGGTAAAGGTGCTAACATCACGGGTGACGAGCACGTTGACGAGCAAGTTATTCATTATTGCTCTTCTACGTCGCTCAATGTGTCACTATAACCTAAAAATAAGCAATAATGTATACATGTATATGAATACAGGCGCTTGTAGCGCCATTTTGTTTTTAATCCGCGGTTTAAAACCGCGGTTCGATCCGCGGATCGACTGACTGCCGTGTTACGCCGCGATTCCGCGGTTCGATCGATCCAATTAATCGGCCGGGCGTGAATTGATCGAGCAATTTAATCCGCGGCTCGCGCCTCGACCGAAACGATCGACGATCGGGGGAGGTTCGCCGGTCTAATCGGTGATGGCGCACGTTAATACGCGATCTGATCGAACGGACCGCGGATTGAATTGCTCGATCGATTCACGCTCGGCCGATTAGATTGGATCGATCGAACCGCGAGAACGCGGCAGTCGGCCGATCCGCGGATCGAACCACGGTTTTAATCCGCGGATAAAAACAAAATGGCGCTACAAGCGCCCGTATTCCACTTACTTATATTGCAGCGCGTGCCACGTGCAAACCAACAACGCTCTCAAAAAAAAACACTAGCAAGGCATGTCGTACGTTCGGAGTAGGACGGGTTGTCCGTTGACCGGCTGTTAATCCGCATCGAAGAGATATCGATTCGCCGTAGAACACGGGGCGCTTCCATAAGTCGACGGCAGCGCTCGCGGAATCACTTTTGTCGACTGGGATAACGAACGTGGCCGGGCACGCCAACAACTTGTGTTGAGCACACTCGATATTTCCCAAAACACTATCCGATGTGTTCGTGTGTGACTCGGGTGCTAAGTTATTCGAGTTGACGATTCAGGCCAGATTGGTCGATGCAATAGAAGGTAGGGGCGGATTCCGTGAGATGCAATTTGGATTCAGGAGGGGTCGCTCGACCGTGGGAGTTGATGTGGTGAGGCTGGCCAGGGGGGGGGACGTGGCGCACGTCCGAGTAGTGCTCTATAGTACTGTTCGACGTGCGTGACGCCTTCAACTCGGCCGGCTGGAACCACATCGTGAGGGCTGCCGCGGATAGGGGGTTGCCGCCTTATCTATTGGCCATGCTGGCCAGCTACTTGAAGGATAGGTCGGTGAGGGTAGACGGGGAGGCTGGTCGATTTGAGTGGGTGGAGGTGACCCGTGGAGTTCCACGGGGCTCGGTCCTCGGACCAACCCTGTGGAACCTAATTTACGATGGGGTCCTGGGGGTCCAGTTGCCGAGGGGGGCCAAACTGGAGGCCTTCGCGGACGACCTGGCGCTGGTGGTCTCGTCGAGGGAACCGGGACACCTGCAGAGGGGACTGCAGATGGCGTCCGACGCAATCGTGACGTGGATGGGAGACCACGATCTACAAGTGGTCCCAGAGAAGACCGTTCTGCTGCTTCCCAACGGGCGCAGGGGGTCCTCCCGATCACCTTGGTGATCGAGGGACGGTCGTGCGACCAAGGGTCAGCGGGAGATACCTGGGCGTTACGTTGGACCGCCACTTGCGATTCGGTCTGCACGTGGGAGAGGTGGTGGCCAGGGCCAGGAGGCTGGGGGCGGCCTTGAGTAGGCTGATGCCCAGGATGGATGGATCTGCGGCTCCTGTCTGGGCGGACGTATGTGGGGTAGGGTCCACGCTAAGGCTCTCCAATCCCTGCAGCGGAGTCTTGGGATCAGCGTCTGCTGCGCCTACAGGACTGTCTCCTCGGAGGCAGTCGCTGTGCTGGCGGGCCTGATCCCTATCCGTCTGCTGGCGGTGGAGAGGGCTGAGGCGCGGAGAGGGGAGGGAGGTAGCAGGGCGGCCATGAGGCGGGCGACCCTGGAGCGGTGGACGCTGGAGTGGCAGCGAGCGAGGAAGGAGGAGTGGACGAGGAGACTCATCCCCGACCTCGTGAGCTGGTACTCCAGGGCCCACGGCTCAATGGGGTACTATCTGACACAGGCGTTCACCGGGCATGGTTCGTTCGGTGAATACCTGTGTCGGATAGGTAAGGTGGAGGTTGACTCCGCTGAGCACGCCCTGTTTGTCTGCCGCAGATGGGCCGCTCTGCGGGAGGGGGTGGAGAGGGAGGTGGGAGAGACCATGGCGGTAGAGGGAGTGGTGGCCGTCATGGTCGGCTCCAGAGAGGATGGATGGGATGGGTGGCCTCGTTCTTCGAGATGGTGATGCGCACCAGGTGTGAGGAAGAACGGGGCCGCCAGGAGGCATCCCAGGGGAGGGGAGGGGATAACCCTGAGAGTATTGTTTAGTTCATTTTGATTTTTTTTTTAATTTGTATTTTCTATTATATTTTGTTATTTTTAAGTATTATTATTAATCAGATTTTTTGTTTCTTTTTTATTATATATGATTTAGGATTGTTTTTTTTTGTTGTCTACATTTTTTGGAGTTATGTTATTTTTAAGCTGTTTATGTTCTGTTCTGTTTTGTTTTAACATCTGTACTGTGGCGGCGGTGAGGTGTGCCTCACTGCCGCCATCAACTTGCAGCCCCCCTGCCGAGGTTATGTTTAACGACGGTTCCGGAAGGGGACCACAATAAAGGCTGCGGAAAAAAAAGTCTGCAGCCAGGAGATATTGCCTCGGGGCCAGAAGAACGAGCCAGAGGTTGCGGGGAGCCGAGGGAGAAGTGGCCATCCAGGTCGTAGAGGACTACAAAGAGGCAAAGGCGACACTCCGAAAACTGACCAAGAGATCCGAAGAAGACAGCTGGCGGAGACTGTGCTGCGAGCTGGACGGCGATGTTTGGGGTATGGGGTATAGGATTGTGATGAAAAAATTGAGATGCCATCGAAGGGGCTCTCCCACATTGGAAGTAGCACTACAGGAGGCAAGAAGGCTCTTCCCGGCTGAGGTGCGAGATAAGACTGCATGCTAGTCGGCCGAGCCGTTCTCGGAGGGGGAATTGGCGACGGCCCTGGCCAGAACGAAGATGAAGAAGGCGGCCGGGCCTGACGGGGTTTCACCGGAGGTTCTGTAGACGGTCGCGGGAGATGACGCCTGGGACGATATTTGGGGGGTGATGAATGGCTTCCTTCGCACCGGCACCTTCCCGAGGGAGTGGAAGGGGGCTCGGTTGGTGCTGCTCGGCAAGGGGGAAGTGGCCGGGGCAAATAAGTACAGGCCTATCTGCGTAATTAATTCAGGCGCGAAGTTGTACGAGTTGCTACTCCATGATAGGTTGGTGGGTTACACAAGGCGCAATATGGATTCGCCAGAGGCAGGTCGACAATCGGTGCCATCGAGGAGGTCATAGGGAGGGTGAGGAGCGGGACATGGCGTACCCAGGAGTGGTGCGCCATAGTCTTGTTCGACGTCCAGAACGCATTTAACTCTGCAAGGTGGGATTTAGTGGTGGGGGCGCTGGAGGAGAAGGGGTGGCCGCGTACCTGGTGGAGTTGGTGGCCGACTACCTGAGCGACAGGGTCGTGAAGGACGAGGACGGCTCTGGTCGCTCCAGGGCGGTTCCGCAGGATTCGGTCCTTGGACCGTCCCTGTGGAACGTCCTCTACGACGGCGTGTTAAGGCTAGAGGTACCGGAGGGGGCCGGGACGGCGGCCTTCGCCGACGACCTCGCGTTAGTGGTCTCGGCGAGATCGCCGGGCGGGCTGTACATTTTACAAGAGGCGGTGGACCGGGCGTTGGGCTGGATGGGGAACCACGACCTCGTCGTGGTTGTCTCGAGGTCGGGTTGCGTCACCAACCTGGCGATCGTGTTTTCGATTCGAACTGAAAATTATTTTTTTTTTTAATTTCTCGCAATTAAACCTTAAACTGGCCCGATTCGTGTGGATTATTTAAAGTAATTTAAGCGTCGTTTTTGTTTGATGTAATAAAGTTAAAGTGTATTTAGCACGATTCCCTTTTTTTTAAGGGCTCTCGGCGCCAACTAGTCGACGAAATAAATTGTTTTTTCCCGCTGCACCACAACAAAATTACTTTTTTTCGGCCGACAAATTAATTAAAATTAGAGGGGCCCTTTCGGGGCCCGACATTATTTCCACCGTTTACTGCCGCGACCCCGAAAACGACGGGGCGGCCGGCGACAGTTTCGAAGCGCGACGACCGCATCCCGCAGCCCGACGATAAACCATTATTTAAATAAGGGTGCACGAATAATGAAAATTCATAACGACACGCGCCGAATTAGGTAGGGCCCAATTAACGCGAAAGTTGCGATAAACGAGCGAACGGATAAAGCCGCGTCGCGTCGGGGATAATCGTAATTTTAATTTATTAAGGCGTCGCGAGTTCGCAAACTCGAAAATCGTAAATAGAGGCGAGTCGGTCGTTGCCCGTACAACACACTTCACGCCCGATATTTAATTTCGACGCACAAAAGAATTGTTAGATTAAAGGCAAAAATCGAAAAGCCCTCGTCGCGGGATCAAAAAGACCCGCGCGCGCCTCCGCATGTTCCGAATTGAGAACTCAATTCTGTGTTTCGCACGTCAAAAGTTACACCTGCCCTCTGAGAATGCGTCGCACATCAAAAAGCCACCAGTTGAAATTGATTAAAACGATAAGAACGTCGCGAGTCCGCGCCCGATTAGGCGGAAACGTCGTCGTGAAAATCTCGCGTGCGAGGCAGAAAGAGAAAAAAAAAACGTCAACGCACGTAAACCGCGGGCGGCTCGTCGCCTTTTATCGGGGCTCGCGTCCGAAATTGATTTTAAACCAGGTAAACATTTACCACGTTTTGACGCTAATAACATGTTACTGTCGAACTGTTTCCGTGCGATCCGCCCCTCCCTCCCCCCCCCCATACGGCACGGCAGGACCGTCACGAAAGTCGCATCGATAGCCTTCTCGACGAATAACCTAAAATAAAAATAATAATAAAATCGAAATCGATACTTCGGCGCCTAAAATCGCCGTAGTTAAGTAGGGGGGGGGGGCGGTTGCGGCTCGGTCGGGGAATAATCGACTGTCCGCAAAAACCGGAAGCACTTCCGAACGCGCGACGACGTAAATCGATCGACTTCCAATGCGGATCGTAAATACACATATACAGGGTTAGTTAAAAGTATGGAGTCGGCGATTTATTGTCGTTAATATTCATTTTAGGAAATTATGTTCAATACAAAAGTTTGTTATGAAATTATTATCTACATTTGAGAATACTTGAATTTTTTTTTTCCTCAATTGTTTTTAAGTTACGACGTCGTCGATATTTTTTTGAAATGACAACCTATATTTCCGATTATTGATTTCGATAGTACATTCTATTCTCTTTTCAACGGTATACAATTTTCAATTATGTTACATTTGAAAAAAATTGAGAAAAGTGCCTTAAAGTTCAAATATTAAAGATCCATCAAATTAGCAGAATTAATTAACACGGTAACTAGACTCATTTATTTGCAATCAACTTATCAGTCACCGTCTTATCATTAAAAACAAATTAATAACTAACTACATTAAAGTAAGTGTTCAAATTGTTGTCCATTTCTAATTCGACAATGACCCAATCGATTTACAAAACCCTGAATAGAATTTTGTAAAAATTCTCGGGGAATTTCTTCTATCGTTCTGGTAATTCGGATTTTTAAATCTTCGACATTGTTGGGCTTATCTTTGTAAACCTTGTTTTTTACGTATCCCCCAAAGAAAAAAATCTAAAGGGCTTAAATCAGGCGAACGAGCCGGCCATTCAATAGTTCCTCGTCTCCCAATCCATCCGTTTGGAAAGACGTTCTCCAAATATCGACGAAAATTTACACCATAATGTGGTGGGGCGCCATCTTGCTGGAACCAGATACTGTTATTGGGAAGGTGTTCATTGTTTTCATCTGGATACAGCATAGCACAAGCAGGTATAATTTCATTTTGCAATAACTGCAAATACAGAGCCGAAGTTAAATTGCCATCGATGACAAAGGACCGATAATATGACCCCCTAGAATGCCAACCCAAACATTAACCTTTTGGGGGTACTGCGTATGGTGCTCCATAAACCAAAAAGGATTTTTCGATGTCTGTTTACTTCACCGGTAAGACAAAAGGTAGCTTCGTCAGAGAAAAGAATATTGTTGACGAAATTTGCATTATTATTGCAAATATTTGACATTTCTTCACAAAATTGTAGTCTCCTATCGAAATCGTCTTCCCTCAACTCGTGTAGAAGTTGTACTTTATAAGGTTTATACTTTTCACTTTTTAAAATTGAAACGACCGATGACCGTGAAATATTGTGATTGGCCGCTAATTGATTGTTTGATAAATGGGAATCTTCAGATACGGCCAATAGAACATTCAGTTTTTTATCATCGCTTGTCGCTGTTCTAGGTCTACCGCTCCTTGGCAAATCTTTAACACTACCGGTTTGTTCAAAGCGTTTTAAGGTTTTACCAACAACGGATTTAGAAATTGGATTTCTGTTTGGATGCATGTCATTAAATAAATTACAAACGTCTCGTAAACTTCCGCGTCTATTTCCATAACCCAGCATCATAAGTATTTCAATTCTTTCACGTTCACTTAAACTCGCCATTGCTAATATTAACAGCAACAAATTACACAATTGAAATATGTCAACTATTTGACATAAACAATAACCTTTTTCTCAATTTTTTTCAAATGTAACATATTGAAAATTGTATACCGTTGAAAAGAGAATAGAATGTACTATCGAAATCAATAATCGGAAATATAGGTTGTCATTTCAAAAAAATATCGATGACGTCGTAACTTAAAAACAATTGAGGAAAAAAAAATTCAAGTATTCTCAAATGTAGATAATAATTTCATAACGAACTTTTGTATTGAACATAATTTCCTAAAATGAATGTTAACGACAATAAATCGCCGTCTCCATACTTTTAACTAACCCTGTATATATACACACAACAAAAACGGACACCGCATGTACACGTTTATTGCGAGCCGACTTGATTTATGCGAACCGGCGTCGCGCTCCGCGAAATAAAGCCGCGCCGAATATGACGACGGCAGGTGCAATTTCGCGGATAAGAGCCGTGAATACGAAGTAGGTAAAGCGGTTTCACGTCTGTCGGAGAACAAATCCGCGCACGCGGCAGACGAGAGCCTTCGCCTTCCATCCGAAACGGCGTTTGTCAAAACTTCCGACAGATAAATTGAGTCGTTCGAGTTTAAAAAAACAAACACACACACACAGTCGTCGGACGATTAGCGCAAAATAAATTATCCGGGGGGTGGGGGGGGACATGTGCGTTTCGCGCCGTCGAGCGCGGATCCGACGAATTTTTCGACTCGTCCCCCGCGCGAAATTGGGAACAAGGTGTATTTTAGGCCCACCCGCGGCCGAGTTAATGGTGCCTAATTGATCTGATGTAGTGTCCGCTTTGTTTTTGGCGCGCCTCCAATTTATTTGCGGGCGCGCTTCATCATTCCCCGGCTTGTTTGCGTGCGTTATTTTGCGAGCCCGACGATGTTCGGGCGAAACGTTTCTTTTTTTTTTGGAGTTTTCGTTTGTCGTTGGGCGCGGGGCGCGGGCCGCGCGCGCATTTCGCGACTCGAAACGGACGGCCGTTTGTGCGAGCGCGACGGGGCGACCCCGCGATGCCGTTCGGTCCGTAAAATGCACCCCCCCGCGGCGTTTCGAACGTTAACAGATTGTTTCGGTTGTTGCGCGGGAGCTTCGAATTACGCAAAACAATTCGAAGCAAGCGGGCGAGCGTAAACAATTTTGGAGCCGACATTTCGAAAACGAAAAACGGTGGCAACCAAAAACGTACGGATATATCCGCGCGGGTTTGCCCCTCGCCGATTCGAATGAAATTTGACGTGCTCGTAGGTAGCGGTGGGAAACGTTGCCGGTCAAAATTTTATGAGCCGCCTTTCGAGCATTTTCGAGTAATTAATTTTTGAAAATTGACGCAATTCCCACAGTACATACCCACCAACTGCAAAGTCACGAAGGGGGGCTTCGCTTCTTCTGATTTTGAGTATTATTTTGTTTACGGCATTTGCCGGCGTACGAGACGCGCCCTCTTTTTTTGTACATATTTTTAATGGAAGGAACTTTTGTAAACAATAACAGACGTAAGTATTTTAAATAAAAACAAATATTCTAAATAATAATACTGAAAAAAGCACGTACCAGGGAATCGAACCCGCGACGATCTGCACGGCGATCGCTCACTCCACAATAAGTAGGCGGATATGTACCGTGGGAACTACATCAATTTTTTCTAAATCAAAATTAATTATCCTCGAGGGGGGTACTTGGGACAAAAAATTTGTTTTTGTTTTTCCCAGTTTCCCCGTGGAAGTTACAAAAACAAAATTGTTGCGACTTGGTATGTGAGACCTTGGTACATACCCACCAACTGCAAAGTCACAGGGGGGGTTTTGCTTCTTCTGATTTTGAGTATTATTTTGTTTACGGCATTTGCCGGCGTACGAGACGCGCCCTCTTTTTTTGTACATATTTTTAATGGAAGGAACTTTTGTTAACAATAACAGACGTAGGTATTTTAAATAAAAACAAATATTCTAAATAATAATACTGAAAAAAGCACGTACCAGGGAATCGAACCCGTGACGATCTGCACGGCGATCGCGCACTCCACAATAAGTAGGCGGATATGTACCGTGGGAACTACATCAATTTTTTCTAAATCAAAATTAATTACCCTCGAGGAGGGTACTTGGGACAAAAATTTTTTTTTTGTTTTTCCCAGTTTCCCCGTGCAAGTTACAAAAACAAAATTGTTGCGACTTGGTATGTGAGAAGCGCCCCATTTGGCGGTGCCGTTATTATAAAAATTTATTATTTTAGGAGTTACGGCCGTTTGTGGGCGCGCTATTCAATTTTTTTAAATTTTTAAGGGTGCTTAACTTTGCCTTTTTTCAGAGAAGAGCGGTATGGTTTGATGAAAATCCGGCAATGTCGCGTTGTAGAGTAACTAATTGGCGGTTACTGTACATGTTTGTTTTTTTGTCGCGAAAATGTTGTCAACTTCGCAAACGAAATTTTTCGTGTGTTCCAAATAGCCCCCTTATCCGCGTAAAAAAAGGGGGGCCACCTGGGACATCTATACAGATTTACTAAATCGTCGTTTTTTAGGCTTTTTTCATTATTATGCGTGCATGCAAGCGTAAAGCTGGCGTTAGAAAGTACAGGGATTTTTCCAGCCAATCATTGGCCGATGCTATATAATTACACAATTTGTGTATGGGTAAACCTGGTTATCAGACAGATTTATCAGTTGAAGAAGAAACAAAAATCTGTGTTGCCAACTGGGGGCTTTCCTGTGACTAAACGAGATTGTGAAAATTGATCGATCGATTGGAAAATTGATGGAAGCGCCATTCCCACTGGGAACAAGACACTTCACAACATCTCACGAATGCAGCTGTGTAATACGGGAAAAAAATTATGAAAAAATGGTGCAAATTTGATCCGCGATTTTTTGTGATTTTCCATTGTTTTTCTTTAAATTTCATTTGCTTTAATCTCGTATTTGTGGAAAATTTTTTTTAAAACGATGTTTTTGTCCCGTGTAACCCATTAGATTGTTACAATGGCGACAATAAAAAATAAACATATTTTTTTGTTTAAATAATGGTGAGTTTTTTTTTTTAACTTTTTCCTATTATAGCTGTGTTGCCGTGATTTTGTACACATATACTACAACCTTTTCTTTATATTTAAGGAAAGTTTCAAGCCGATTGGTCAGAAACTAGTCGAACGGCGGCCAAAGGAACAAGCAAAAATTGGTAAAATTGTCCCCCAAGTAACCCCCGTCCCCCTCGACGGTATTCGAAATTGCTCGAGAAGCGGGTCTTAAATTTTCACCAGAAACGTTTCTCAATATGATCTATACCAGGGGTGGCCAAGCTCCTCGATAGTCCGAGCCATTTTTCAAAATTTGAAATTTTTCGCGAGTCGCAAAATACGTATAAAAAATAAAATATAAAAAAAATATATAAATACGAGCCAATACGTATTTAAAAGGTATGCAAAAAAGATATTAAAAAAAATTTTTTTACAGAAATTATATTTATTAAATATAATAGCACAAAAATGAAAAGAGAACTCGAGTATATTTACCGAGAGCCACAAATAATCCTTCAAACAGACGCATGTGGCTCGCCAGCCGCAAGTTGCCCCCGATCTATACGTATGCCGAATTTCGTTCGAATCGGCGAAGGACAAACCTGAGCTTCCCTTTGTAAATTATTGAAAAATTAAAATCGGAAAATTATTTCGAATCACAACACGCACGCACGTACGTATACGTGTATATGCGCTTTGCTATATTAATAATTTAAAAAAATCGAGCGTGCACCCTACGCGCTATCAAAGGAATTTTAAATAGTAATTGATTGACTTTATTTGCAAGCGAACCCCCCTCCCCCCAAGATAATTTTTTTTTTGTTTTTTTTAAGGAGTTCGCGCGCTCCGATGCGAGTTTCGTCCGGTTCGTCTTCGTCAATTTCTTTATCGTAATAAAAAGTAATTTTCTACGCCCCTCAAATTAAAATTAATTCTAATCATTATCTCCTACTGCAAAACAAGCGGATTCGCCAGCTGCGACCCGATGTAAATAAATACGGTTCTTTCGCGAAGTTGCATTGCAATTTAGAGTGTTAGAATTAATTGCGCAGAGTTATGAATGTCGGCTTTGCGACAAAGAGCGACTTTTCAGAACGAGCCGGCGCGGCTCCAAAATAAAGTCGGCGCCGCACGACGCGTCGAAACGTCTTACGACGTGGGTCACGTGGTCGCGACGGCTGAGCGCGAGCGGTCGAATTGGCGCGTTCGTAAAAATTACCGTGTATTACCGAACAGAAATTCGCCCGCTGCACTCGACCGTTGGACGCGTCGTGTAGCGCCGACTTAACCCACTTACAACGGTAAAACTAAATGGCACGGCAGGCGACGCGGGAATCGCCCGACGCCCTCCCAACGCGCCACTAAAACAATTTCGAGAAATTAGAATGCATTTCTTTCGTTTGTCGTTGTTGGACCGAATCCAAAACGGATCGCCCCCACCCCAAGAACAAACAAAATAAGGAACGATAAAGCATCTTAACTATCCGTCCCGCCTCTTAATAAGATTGGAACTTTTGACGCCGAGGGTCGCGATCGATAACACCCCCCAGGATCGCTTTAGTGCCGCAAAAGAAACGAACTGCGCTTTCTTTATCGGGTCCAAACTTAATAAAATAAAAGCAAAAATTAGCTAATTGATCGTCCGCGTCTTTTCGCGCGACAATCGCAAAAACCGGCGCGATCGTCTAATTCTAATGGGTTTGTGTCCGAGATCTATGACGGCCGCTACGATCCGAACCGTTATTTTTTTTGGCTCTGTCGCGTCGGCGACCGTCTTGTTATCGACGTCGTTAATTCGAGTTGAATTACACGAAAATAAGGGATGAATAAAATGCGGCGGCGTTGGTTATCAGATTGTTTTCTAGAACCGGGGATCGAGTTTGCTAACGTTTAAACTCAATTTGGGGCGAGCACGCGTTCGAGTTGCAAGTTATCGGGCGGCCGTGCTCCGCTCGGCTCGATATCACGTCGGTCTCTGCGTAGCGTACATTTAAGCCAATAGGGGGGGGAAGGTTAATTTATGCTCAAATTATGCCCCCCCCCCATCGAAAACGTATCTAGACCAAGTCGCAGCCGACTGTTTAAGTTCAAGTTTAACGTCGCGATTCGATAACGAACTGAATGTTCCGTTTGGCGACCTTGAAAGTCCCTTTTTCGTGAAGTTTGCCCCCGTTCGGTGTTCGTTGGGGGGAGGGGGCGTCGGCGTCGGTTTGTTTCCTTGCGAGACGGAATTCAGTTGGATTCGTTTATGTCATTTATCGATTCGCGGCATTTAAAAAGACGCCGCCGTTTCCCGGATGTAAACTTATCGGCCTTCCTATTCGCCATCGCGTCCGAATCGATTTCCAAGTGCGTCTGCTTAAATAAAATTACAACAAAAAAACAACAAACGTAAGTCGCACTCGACGGCCAACTACCCACGACCGATCCCATTAATAACGCCAATATGCGGGCGACGACCTATTTTTAAATTCAAGCACAAGCGTCGCCTGCAATTGCCCCGTTCAAGTTCAATCGCAGGCGGTTTCGCTCGAATAAACGGCCGAACATAACGATAAAGGCGAATTAATCGTTTAATCTCGAACGCTGCTTTTGCCCGTTTCGTTCGCCATAATAAAAAGTCGCCCCCTACCCCAACAAAATTCGTTTAGCATCAGGCTGCTTAACGCACGCGATCGTCGGCAGCACAAAAAAAAGTCGATCTCGCGCGCTACTCGCCGAAATTACCTCTACCTATATAAATACACACACGCGCGCGAAATCGACCCCCCGCTCCAACCACGAAAACGTTTCGTACGCACGTACTCCACAAATAACAAGCGAATTATTTATGGCCCGCGCAGTATTAATTTCTTGGTCGTCAAAGTTCGTTCCGCCTAAACATTAATTAGCGCGCGCGCGCTTCCTTAACGACGGCGGAAAAAAATATATCCCGGAAACGACGCGCGCGCGCGCGAGCCAAAATCCCGACCGCCTTCGCAAAAGCTCGCTCGACGGGAGAGAGCCAAAAATACGCGCGGCACTAAACGAAATTCGCGTTAACCTCGTAAAACAGAAATAAAAATAAATCCCGGGTCCTTATGTTGCGTAAAGTATTTGCGCTGACAGTTCCGAAATATCGTCGAAATTTTACGATGTTTACGGGGACGGGGGGGGAGAGGGGGGGCGAAATGCGGGCGTGCACGCGCGCGACGATCGCGTAATTTAATTAATCGCGCACAAAACCGAGAAGGAGGCGACGAGTCGTTCATGCGGCGACGACTCAAAATGCTTAAATTTAATTATAACTTTAATTGTAATTTTGGGGCATATAGGCGACGCCCCGCCGTTTGTTGCCGCTTGTTTTATACAACGGACGGGACGACGACGGCGGCTCGTTGCGGTCGAAAAGCTTATAAAGCCCTTTCACGAACAGATACGTGCCCATTAAAATTCGTGCGGCGGAACGTTAGAGAGAGATAAGTCGGATATGATTAATGCCGGGACTTGGCGCGACCCAACCTAATCCCGCCACGTATTATATGTTTAGTTAACTGACTTGACCCGTATTTCACTTTTCCGAAACGGGCACGAAGTCGTATAATAAGGGCGGACGAGGGAGAAAGTGTTTAAACATACGTAGAAACGCGAAGATGAGGCTTTGCGGGAATTTATTGCCCATTTTACGCGGGCGTCAAGGCGATACGGCGCCGCTTTAACTAAATGTAAATTGTTCGAAGCAGGAGTCTTGAGTCGATAAAATAAGGTTTCGAACAACGAGACAACGAAAGTGCTTAATAAGTTTGCCCCCGCCGCCAACGGTTCGATCGTCGTCACGTCGGTCCCGTCAATTAAACAAACCGCACGTTTCAATGTGGCGCATCGGGCGAACGAACGAAATTTTTTAAAATTTCAAATCGAGCAAAATCGCAAAATTTCCAACGAACCGCAAAAAAATGGGCGTGTTTTCGGCCGCGACCGAGGGCCGACGTGTCGCACACGTCGTTCTCGCGCTTCGATTCATTTAAAAAGCGAAGTCGACAACCCAAAATGGCCTTGTATTGGCCGCAAACTGTAAACTATAGAAATTAATTACCTAAAGCGCGGGTATTCGCGCACCTGTGCAATTATTGCATAAATTTGAAACGCGTCGAAATCCGCGGCGACTCTATTTCGTGCAGTGCGCGCACAGCGGTTCAGAATTGATAAAAGTTGGCCAAAAGTAAAATTTAAAAATACTTTTATATTACGTTCAAATGTATTTAACTGCATAAACCGTGTCCAAGATAAGAATGCACAGCATGGGGATCTTGAAAACGGTAGAAGATACAGGGTGGCTTAAATTAGAAAAAAGTATGTTCACATGCTGGTCGCAAAAGTTCATTATTGTTTATGGTTTTCGAAATTCTCAAAAAAATGTGTTATTCTGGATTTTCGTTTCTTTTCATTTTTTTTATTTATTTTAAATGATATTAAAAAACTACCGGCACTTTCTCGTTGCCACTTTTTGAGCTCTACAAAATGGCGTGTTCAAATTTTTAATCCGACGTTTCGTATCCGAGAACCCATCATCGACTTTATTTTTTTATATGGCCACAAACAAAGAGACACCCTGTATTCGGTAGCATTATTCATTACAAATTCAACGATGTATCCACATTATGGTTTTGAAGCCAAAAAGGGAAAAACGTGAGTTATAAGGTTTTTATTTTTAAATTAGTAGGCGCTGGTACAATAACAGAAACAAAATGTCAAAAAATTAGAATAATTGCTCAAATAGGTTGCCATTATTTTCTAGACACAAGTATGCTCTGTCTACAGAAGAATTCAAAACATGGTCTAACATTTCTGGTGTGATTGTATTAACTGCTGCTAAAACCAATGCCAATAACTGTCCTTCAGTTTCAAAAGTGGCGTCATACACTTGGTTTTTTAAATAACCCCACAGGAAAAAATCCAACGGAGTTAAGTCAGGTGATCGGGCTGGCCAGGCTACTTCACTGTGAGTTCCAATGCATTTTTCAGGAAACCTCTGGGACAAATATTCCCGCACATTTCTTGAATTATGCGCTGGGGCACCATCTTGCTGAAACTAGTAGTTGTTAACTATAAGTAGACGAAGTAGAAGAAGTCATTCTTCTGTAGACAGAGCATACTTGTGTCTAGAAAATAATGGCAACCTATTTGAGCAATTATTCTAATTTTTTGACATTTTGTTTCTGTTATTGTACCAGCGCCTACTAATTTAAAAAATAAAAAACCTTATAACTCACGTTTTTCCCCTTTTTTGGCTTCAAAACCATAATGTGCGATACATCGTTGAATTTGTAATGAATAATGCTACCGAATACAGGGTGTCTCTTTGTTTGTGGCCATATAAAAAAATTAAGTCGATGATGGGTTCTCGGATACGAAACGTCGGATTAAAAATTTGAACACGCCATTTTGTAGAGCTTAAAAAGTGGCAACGAGAAAGTGCCGGTAGTTTTTTAATATCATTTAAAATAAATAAAAAAAATGAAAAGAAACGAAAATCCAAAAAATCACATTTTTTTGAGAATTTTGAAAACGATAAACAATAATGAACTTTTGCGACCAGCATGTGAACATACTCTAAATAGAGCAACTTTTTTCTAATTTAAGCCACCCTGTATCTTCTACCGTTTTCAAGATCCCCATGCTGTGCATTCTTATCTTGGACACGGTGTATAACTGGCCTGCAGACGTGGCGAAATCACCAGACCTACTAGACTTCTGTATCCTAAGGGGCATCAGTCCAAATTATTGCAAAACTGAGTCCTCTTTAGATCTGTCATCTGACCACTCACCTATAATAGTGACACTGTCTACTCGGGTGCTGCAGAAAGAGACCTCTCCTACTCTTAATAGGGGGAATGGGGAATTGTGAGACACCGCGATATTTCGGCTGTATGTTAAGATAAACACTCGAGTGAAACGGTCAATGTCATCTGTTGACCTAAACTTGTTTTCAAATTGTTTATTTACCAGCGCACGCGCATTTCTTACTCTCTGCGATACTCGCCCGAAAAAGAGTATTTGTAAAATTTTTTGTACGCTCTTGATTTGCATCAGTCTGGATCGTATTACTACGTACTAACAAAGGTAAATATGCTAATTATTATCGTTTGACCTTTGCCTTTCAACATACAAAAGAAATTTTGCACAACATTTCAACAAGTAACTAACATGTCGTCATGTTGCAAACTATAGCTTGTGGGGAATTGTGAGCCGCTTTCGATGGGTAATTGTGAGCCACCCGTGTTTTTATAATTTTCTACTTATTCGTGGTCATGATTGGACATGATTTGTTATGCAAAATGGAGGCTAATCCTTCAATAAATGAATAAGTAAATGAATTTTTCTTTATTTAAATTAATCAGATTGGAAAACCATGCCACGCTATTATGCAAGGCAAAATAAAAATGTTGATTATTCTGCGGTTTTGGAGGCGATTCGGCAGATTAAAATTTATAACAATTCGATTTGTGCCGTCGCGAAATTGACGAATATACCACGTGCCACATTGAGCCGTTACGTTAGCAAGTTGAGTGACGCAAATATTGATATTTCCACTGTTTCCGATGATGAAATAATCACGTTCTTCAAAAAAATCGCTGTGAGAGATGCAAAGCCGATGAATTTTCATTTTTCACTTAGAGTCAAATTGTTATTAATATCCTCAAATTTATATCAATCTCAATATTACAAAATATTGAAGAAAAAGTTTTTTTTCTCAAATTATTCTTCTTTCAATTTGATTTTTCTGAGAAATTTTACAAATATTCGACAATGAAGGGGGCAGAAGACGGAGGTGTTTGACGGGCACATATCCGTCTACTTTCCTTTCGATCGTTGAAATTTTTCATTTGCCGATAATTTTTGCATCAAAAACTAATAATTAACTGATTTCTATGACAGATTTTCAGTGTTGAAGAAGAACGGGTTTTGAAGAAATATCTTCTCAAGGCGACTGGCATTCACTATGGCCTAAGTATTTCGGAACTACAGAATTTGGCATTCCAATATGCGAAATCGATTAAATGCAGCTACCCTGAATCATGGAATGAAAATTCAAAAGCAAGTAAGGACTGGTACTACTGATGATTGGAAGCGAGCCAACGTCGGTGTAATGTTCGATCTTAACCACGTTCAACTTGTTGTTGACCAATGTCTCGATATTGCCGTCATACCAAATAACATAAAAAGCGGCTTCAAAACATGCGGAATTTCCCCATTTGATGCGGACGTATTTACTGAAGTTGATTTCATTTCTTCGGAACTAAGTAATGGGGATCGATGCAGTGGCAGTGATCGAGAGATTGTGGATGACGAATTATTGTCACTAATGCGACGACTGCGCACGAAGACGTCACAACTCCCGAGTCTGTGACAGTGGCTGGCAAATCTGGTTCTATCTCTTCTGCTTCTTTCACAGAAAAGTTGCGACAATTTGGCCCACTCAAACGAGGAACTCCAGCTAAAAAGTCCAATCGCGGTCGCAAGCCGACGAGGAGCGCCGTTGTAACATCGCCTGAATTGCGCCAGAAGGCCGAAATGAAGCGCAAAAAGCCGGGAAAAGGAATAGAAAAAGAAGCGAAAGAAGCACCTGCACCCAAAAAGCGTAAAACACGAACACAACGAGCGCTCCGCGAGTCTTCAGATCAAGAAGATGATGTGGACTTCTGCATACTGTGTTCGGAAGCTGTGCCGAAGAAACTGATCAAAAATAATTCTGTGAAATGCATTGAACGTGGTCGAGACGTACATGCGAAATGTGTTCGTACCTCCGCCAACACGTTCACGTGCCAAAATTGCGAATCTGATCGATCGTACATAATATTTTTTTCATTTTCTCAATTGAAATTACGTTATGAACCTTTTCCAGTTGTTTGAAAACGTTTTGCTTCATAATTATTTAGTTTTGACTTAATAAAGTCGGTGGCTCATAATTCCCCACAATTTTTCAAAATCCCCGAAACATTGATTTTTTATAAACAACCGAAACGTGATCAAAAAAATAAATGAATAAAAAACTGATATGGCCAAAAGTTGTCTTTTTCCATTTAGAATACCATACCATATTTCATTTTGCGAAATTATTAATATTTGATAAAGATATCGAGCAAAATAAAAACGTGGCTCACAATACCCCACTCTCCCCTAACAGATTCACGAACTGGGATCGATACAGAGAAATAGTAAATGAAACATTAGCACTAGACGCACCTTTAAAAACTGATACGGATACAGTAGAAGCAGTAGAAAACTTCAACGAAGTAATCCAGCAGGCGGCCTGGAAGTCAACGCCAAAGAAAATGACAAATAACATAAGCCCAATATGTCCGGTGGAAGTCGAAAAGAAAATAGCCGAAAAACGCAAGCAAAGAAGAAGATGGCAAACAAGCAAACGCCCCGAAGACAAAAGAAAACCTTAATCGACTTACTCGAGAACTCAAAAATTTGCTTTCCAGCATAAAAAACAATTCGATGCAAAACTACCCAAAGAGCCTTTCTCCAACCGAGGCAGCGAAATACTCACTTTGGAAAGCGACAAGGAAACTAAAGCAACCTCAGCAGCACGTATCACCGATAAGACTAGAGAACAATAGCTGGGCCAGAAGTGACATTGACAAAGCGGTCGCCTTTGCGAACCACTTAACAGAGGTGTTTAGTCCGTTCGAATCGCAAACAACCGCAGCCGAAGGAGGCAATATTCGTCAATATCTCGATGTATCATTTCAAATGTGCTCACCAATTAAGACCACAGAATTTCCGTGTTGGGACACTTCTTGCTGATGAGATGGCGTTGGTCACACTTTCGCTACATTGTATTAAAATAACTAAAATGCCTGTCGCTAAATAGCCGAATTACGTATCATAGATTTAAACCTGCAGCTGCAGAGAAGAAAAAGAAATCTGTATTATTGCAATTTTAAAACCGACAACACCGAACCGTCGACTACTTGCAATTTTCAAATATTTATTAAATTTTTGCTACCTTAGCATTTCTATTTGTATATAGGGATAAATTTGTTAACTTGCCAATATGCAAAAACCTGTAGGTACCTGAAGCGAGAAGTACGAGATTGAATGAAACATTCCTATTACTGAATTCCTAAGTAATTAAATATACATAGAAATTAATTGTCATTATTTAATATTAAAGCTTTACTAACTTAATAAAATTAGTACAAATACAATAAGTAATAACTTAATACAATTAAAAAGGCATAATAAAAAGGTCATAATGAACTAATTATCGCTGATGAAGTGTGTTTATATTTGTTATATACACAGTGACTAATATGAAAATACCTACAAATAGATTAAAGAAATATTCGGCGAATACACGAATGAAACAATAAATACTCTATAGTTCTATTTATGACAGGACTCGATATATCAGCTGACAAATTACATAGTTTAAGAATAGTATAGCTTATCCAAACTTATATGATGTTCACGTCATCAACAAAGAATTGCTAGATTGTTTATTTGTAATTCGGTTTAAAGTTTGGAAAGTGACATATTCTATAGATGATTTACCTGCGCACATATTAAATGATATAAAGAAAGACTACAATTTATTAGAACTGTCAAAATACGAGGTACGAGGCGACAGCACCGTGTGAAACGTCATCATCAGTAACTTTGTATTGATGACGTAATCATCATAAAGGTTTGGATAAGCTATATATATTGGGAATGTTGACTAATAGATTTTTGTGCTGAACTCTTTTTTATCGTTTGTTTTATTTTGGATGTGGTTACCTTTAAATTTTTTGAATTGTATAAAAATATAACATCATAAATAAATAAAGATATTTTGAATGTTGCTAAATCCATTTAAAAAATATATTTAACATCTGCAAATCTACATAAACATTAAAAAATGTACAAATGGAAAATTAGAACTTCTCGAAATGATCGTAATAAATGTATAGATCGCCTATAAATAATACCATAGACATAATATATAGATATATAGATATTTACATTTATTTAAAACTTTATAGTGGCCATAATTTTTACCGTGGGAACTTTAGGAACTTTTGTGGGTAATTTTCTCAAATAATTGAAATAAGATAGGTATCTACTTAACATTTATGATTTATCGGAACTTTCGTAAAAGCATTCGCAATAGAAATACGTGCTAGATTGAAAAAAAATACAGGTGTTTTGGAGCCACTCGGCTTACTATGTCTGACTATTTTGGGGTTCAAGAAACCAGTTTTGCAGTGCCGTCAATAATCGAAGCTATGCAAAAATACATTATTTTAATAAAACACACACAGGGTGGACTTTAAATGCTTATTTAGGAACTTTAGACGACGACGGCTATTAAGCTGACGCGCAATCGATTGAAGCCCACCGAGCGATTTAGCGTTAATTCGTTGCTCCGTGTCCGACACTATTGCCCCTCCGTTAATACAACCCCCCCCCCCCCACCCCCATAACCGCCGCACCAACGCGATGTATTTCAAAAAACGAAGGCTTCGACGAAATTCGTTACCTGCTTCACGTTTTCTCATAGATTTCCAAAATTCGTTGCTTTGCCCTTCCGGCACGAAAAACTACCCCATCCCCATAACGCCCAAACGCCAGCACGCGCGCCGCCTGAAAAAAAAACATAAAAGCTTCAACGTTATTGGTTCGTTAGTGCTTTATCGCTTCACGTTTACATACATTCCGATTTTGTTACTCCGCCCCTTGGTACGTTTTTCGCAAATAGCTAACGCGCCCCGTATGTATTTCATCGAATTTTTACGTAAGCCAATCTCCCTTGGCAGCCAAACACTCGATTCGAAAGTGCTTTAAAACGCTCGTTTATTATGGTCGCATGATCGATTTATTCAGTCGCATCGTATATTATGCGCGTTAAGGGCACATTCGACGAACGTGGCGCGGCCGCGCGGCAATTGCGCGCGATTTAGGCGTTTAAAACAGAAACCAAGCCGCAAGCGCGCGTCAATTATAATTACATTAATGTCGATCCGTAATTAAAATTGAAACACCCCGTATATTTATTCGAAATTTGTGGAACATTCACGAGTCAAAAACAATTCGCGCGCGCGAGTAAATTTTTATCGTAAACGATTTTCGCAATTTGTTTTAATTGCTCGAATATTTCCCCTTCCTCCCCCATTGCACATTTAAAACAGAAAATACACTCGACTTGTATTAACAATAAAATGTGCGCTTATAATATTTGGGGGAAAAGGACGCAACTAACCGAAGACGATTCGGAAAGCAACTGGAGCACCTTCGAATCATCAACATTTCCCACCTACGAAATAGATCTTTACGTACAACTAAAGCGATTACAACGGCCTACAGACCCCTTCCCTACTGATATCGTTTTATGCAGGTAACGCGGTCCGTAACGAACACGTGCGTTATCTTGGCCTCGCGTTATCGTTATTATACACAGACTCGAAACCGACCATGTGTTCGCAAGATAACTTTTACTTCGAACAATAAAGTGCGTCGAGCAAAATTTTTAAATATTTACACTATTTAAACGACGCACAAAAACGTGTTATTGAAAACGTGACCGGGCGAGGGGGGCGGGAGAGGGGGTCGTGATGAACTAGAGAGCTTTTTATACAAGACGCGCGCGTCAACTGTATACGTTTCAACAAATTAGATTTCGTTATTATTAATTCGGTGCTTCCGGCGACACACCCCATTAAAAAAAAAGTAAACATTTCTCAAACTTAAAGTAAATAAAAGCAAATAAAAAACTAAAACTAAATAAAAGTAAATCACTGGAAGCGCCGAATATGCCAAACAAAGAAATGACAAACTGCACGTTTTAAAACCGATTTAAATTTTTTGCGAAATCTCAAAACATCCCTTAGTATAGTTAAAGTTTTTTCTTTTTGGCACAAATTTTGACCGCAACGTTCACAGCCAGTCGGAAACGACTAGAAAACTCGTATTTCCAGAATGACAAAGCAAGAATGACGAACTGCGCGCGTTTAAATAGATTGTAAATTTTGCATAATCTCGATACCTACCTGATACGCTTAGAACAGGTCCGGAATTACTTGAAGAGTAGTTTTTCTAGGATAACAAACCGATAAATGACGAACTAAGCACGTTTCCGGCGATTTAAAATTTTTGCGAAATCTCGAAAAAATCCCTTAGTTATTCAGGTTTATTATTTTTTTCGCAAAACTTTTATCAGAACGTTTTGCGACGCAACGTTCAGAACAAGTCGCAAACGTCTAGAAAACTCATATTTCCAGAATAACGACGCAAGAAATGACGAACTGCGCGCGTTAAATAGATTATAAATTTTGCATAATCTCGATAAAATGACATTACCTGATACGCATAGAACAGGTCCGGAATTACTCTAAAAGTAGTTTTTCTAGAATAACAAACAAATAAATGACGAACCAAGCGCGTTTCCGGCGATTTAAAATCTTTGCGAAATCTCGAAAAAATCCCTTAGCATAATTTGTTTCTTTTTTTGGCAAAATTTTGACTCGAACGTTTAGAGACAGAACGTTCAAAACAAGTCCGGAACGACTAAAAAACTCGCTTTTCTAATATAACAAAGCGAGAAACGACAACTGCGGGCGTTTAAATAGATTATAATTTTTGCATAATCTCGATAAAATGACACTACCTGATACGCATAAAACAGGTCCGGAATTACTTGAAAAGTAGTTTTTCTAGAATAGCAAATAAATAAATGACGAACCAAGCGCGTTTCCGGCGATTTAAAATTTTTGCGAAATCTCGAAAAAATCCCTTAGCATAATTTATGTTTCTTTTTGTTTTTGGCAAAATTTTGACTCGAACGTTTAGAGGCAGAACGTTCAGAACAAGTCTGGAACGACTAAAAAACTCGCTTTTCTAATATAACAAAGCGAGAAACGACAACTGCGGGCGTTTAAATATTTAGATTATAATTTTTGCATAATCTCGATAAAACGACACTACCTGATACGCATAGAACAGGTCCGGAATTACTTGAAAAGTAGTTTTTCTAGAATAACAAATAAATAAATGACGAACCAAGCGCGTTTCCGGCGATTTAAAATCTTTGAGAAATCTCGAAAAAATCCCTTAGCATAATTTATGTTTCTTTTTGTTTTTGGCAAAATTTTGACTCGAACGTTTAGAGGCAGAACGTTCAGAACAAGTCTGGAACGACTAAAAAACTCGCTTTTCTAATATAACAAAGCGAGAAACGACAACTGCGGGCGTTTAAATACATTATAATTTTTGCATAATCTCGATAAAATGACACTAGCTCATACGCATAGAACAGGTCAGGAATTACTTGAAAAGTATTTTTCTAGAATAGCAAATAAATAAATGACGAACCAAGCGCGTTTCCGGCGATTTAAAATCTTTGCGAAATCTCGAAAAAATCCCTTAGCATAATTTGTTTCTTTTTTTGGCAAAATTTTGACTCGAACGTTTAGAGACAGAACGTTCAAAACAAGTCCGGAACGACTAAAAAACTCGCTTTTCTAATATAACAAAGCGAGAAACGACAACTGCGGGCGATTCAATAGATTATAATATTTGCATAATCTCGATAAAATGACACTAGCTCATACGCATAGAACAGGTCAGGAATTACTTGAAAAGTATTTTTCTAGAATAGCAAATAAATAAATGACGAACCAAGCGCGTTTCCGGCGATTTAAAATCTTTGCGAAATCTCGAAAAAATCCCTTAGCATAATTTGTTTCTTTTTTTTTGGCAAAATTTTGAGTAGAACGTTTAGAGACAGAACGTTCAGAACAAGTCCGGAACGACTAAAAAACTCGCTTTTCTAATATAACAAAGCGAAAAATGACAACTGCGGGCGTTTAAATAGATAATCATTTTTGCATAATCTCGATAAAACGACACTACCTGATACGCATAGAACAGGTCCGGAATTACTTGAAAAGTAGTTTTTCTAGAATAACAAATAAATAAATGACGAACCAAGCGCGTTTCCGGCGATTTAAAATCTTTGAGAAATCTCGAAAAAATCCCTTAGCATAATTTATGTTTCTTTTTGTTTTTGGCAAAATTTTGACTCGAACGTTTAGAGGCAGAACGTTCAGAACAAGTCTGGAACGACTAAAAAACTCGCTTTTCTAATATAACAAAGCGAGAAACGACAACTGCGGGCGTTTAAATACATTATAATTTTGCATAATCTCGATAAAATGACACTACCTGATACGCATAGAACAGGTCCGGAATTACTTGAAAAGTATTTTTCTAGAATAGCAAATAAATAAATGACGAACCAAGCGCGTTACCGGCGATTTAAAATCTTTGCGAAATCTCGAAAAAATCCCTTAGCATAATTTGTTTCTTTTTTTGGAAAAATTTTGAGTCGAACGTTTAGAGACAGAACAAGTCTGGAACGACTAAAAAACTCGCTTTTCTAATATAACAAAGCGAGAAACGACAACTGCGGGCGTTTAAATAGATTATAATTTTTGCATAATCTCGATAAAATGACACTACCTGACACGCATAAAACAATTACTTGAAAAGTATTTTTCTAGAATAGCAAATAAATAAATGACGAACCAAGCGCGTTTCCGACGATTTAAAATTTTTGCGAAATCTCGAAAAAATCCCTTGGCATAATTTGTTTCTTTTTATTTTTGGCAAAGTTTTGACTAGAACGTTTAGAGACAGAACGTTCAGAACAAGTCCGGAACGACTAAAAAACTCGCTTTTCTAATATAACAAAGCGAGAAATGACAACTGCGGGCGTTTAAATAGATAATCATTTTTGCATAATCTCGATAAAACGACACTACCTGATACGCATAGAACAGGTCCGGAATTACTTGAAAAGTAGTTTTTCTAGAATAACAAATAAATAAATGACGAACCAAGCGCGTTTCCGGCGATTTAAAATCTTTGAGAAATCTCGAAAAAATCCCTTAGCATAATTTATGTTTCTTTTTGTTTTTGGCAAAATTTTGACTCGAACGTTTAGAGGCAGAACGTTCAGAACAAGTCTGGAACGACTAAAAAACTCGCTTTTCTAATATAACAAAGCGAGAAACGACAACTGCGGGCGTTTAAATAGATTATAATTTTTGCATAATCTCGATAAAACGACACTACCTGATACGCATAGAACAGGTCCGGAATTACTTGAAAAGTAGTTTTTCTAGAATAACAAATCAATAAATGACGAACCAAGCGCGTTTCCGGCTATTTAAAATTTTCGCGAAATCTCGAAAAAATCCCTTAGCATAATTTATGTTTCTTTTTGTTTTTGGCAAAATTTTGACTCGAACATTTAGAAACAGGACGTTCAGAACAAATCTGGAACGACTAAAAAACTCGCTTTTCTAATATAACAAAGCGAGAAACGACAACTGCGGGCGTTTAAATAGATTATAATTTTTGCATAATCTCGATAAAATGACACTACCTGATACGCATAAAACAGGTCCGGAATTACTTGAAGAGTAGTTTTTCTAGAATAACAAACCAATAAATGACGAACTAAGCGCGTTTCCGGCGATTTAAAATCTTTGAGAAATCTCGAAAAAATCCCTTAGCATAATTTATGTTTCTTTTTGTTTTTGGCAAAATTTTGACTCGAACGTTTAGAGACAGAACGTTCAGAACAAGTCTGGAACGACTAAAAAACTCGCTTTTCTAATATAACAAAGCGAGAAACGACAACTGCGGGCGTTTAAATAGATTATAATTTTTGCATAATCTCGATAAAGGACACTACCTGATACGCATAGAACAGGTCCGGAATTACTTGAAGAGTAGTTTTTCTAGAATAACAAACCAATAAATGTCGAACCAAACGCGTTTCCGTCGATTTCAAATTTTTGCGAAATCTCGAAAAAATCCCTTAGCGTAATTTATGTTTCTTTTTGTTTTTGACTCGAAAGTTTAGAAACAGAACATTCAGAACAAGTCTGGAACGACTAAAAAACTCGCTTTTCTAATATAACAAAGCGAGAAATGACAACTGCGGGCGTTTAAATATATTATAATTTTTGCATAATCTCGATAAAATCACACTACCTGATTACGCATAAAACAGGTCCGGAATTACTTGAAAAGTGGTTTTTCGAATATAACAAACAAAGAAACGACAAACTATACGTTTTTATAATTTAATATGTGAAATACTAAGTGATTACAACAAAATACAACAGCAGTTAAACACATTCATACATCTGATAATGCCCGCATATCCTTAAAAAATCAAACACCCATTACAACTTCACCAGGAACCAAGTCAAATCACTAGAAGCACTGTTAATTCTAAAATCAACAAGTACTGCATATTTTCAACATAACAATATAAATGAGCATAATAAAAATTATTAAATATAAACAAAATCGCACGCGTGTGGCCCGCAAATTCATCCGATCTCGCCCCCGTTCAACTATCATGTCCGTACATATAAAATGACGCCGTTCCGGCGAGATCGTTAAACAATGAAAATGCCTTGAATTCGCGCGAATCATCGCCACTTTTTTTTATTTTTGATAAAACGTCTTAGGTTGAATACGTTATACGTACACCGGCACCTGGTGAACCAAAAACCGCATACGAAAGATCAAAATTGAAGTGAACCGCAAATCGACAGGTCGTCGATTTAATCCGGCACGAGGGACCACGCGCAATACTGATACTCTCGCAGTTCGACAACAACGAGCGATTGCTTAACGTGCGACGGAAACGGAACAGGTCGTAAACAGTTGCTGCTCGCGCGCGTCTCGCAAACATTCTTGCGGAGACGTCGCAAAATTTCGGAAAAACAATTCAAAAACGATCCTTAATAAACGAGGAGTTCGATCGGCCATAAATTATACGAACAAAAATTAGACGGCGATTTGCGTTTCAAAAAAATTCCACCACCCTCGACCCCCCCGACACCGGAATAATCGCCGCAATAAATAACGCGATGGCTCGGCCCTTTAATAAAATAATGTCATTTCGAAACTTGCTATATGCGTCATTGATAAAAACGAGCGATCTAATTTTCAAACCGAATAATAATTGAACGGCGGCGCGGCGGTGGGGGGACCACAAAGGGAACAAATAAAGAAAGGAAAGACGACATTAATCACCTGAAAGTAGGCAATTCGATAAAGTGAATTTCCGCAACGGCACCCGAATAAGATCGAGACGCCGCAACAATTTATTACGTCGCACCGTTAGCGTTAATTCGCCAACCTAAAAACAAGTTTGTTTTGAGTTCTCGATCGCGCGCGACGTCCTTGTTGCCCCAGTTTATTTCGGACTCGCGACGCTTATAATTAGCCCGCGCGACTTCGAAAATATACCTACGCGACGTGGGAATTGGTTATCTTTAGCTCGCCTGTCCCTCCCACGGCCATTTCGAATCGATCACTTGCAACGAGCGAGGCTATAACGAAACCATTAACGAACGAGCTGCGGAAGAGAGCGGGAGGGGGGGGGGGTGCGATGTTTTCGTTTGCTCGTCCTCCTCGTAAGCCGAGTGGCTGCAGCAAAGTCGACGCGATGCATAACATGCACACATAGATGCCCTTAAGCACCTCGTGACCTATTCCCGCCACTCAGCGATCCCTTTTTTATGAACCGAAAATTGGATCGAATCAGAAATAAATTTTGGATTTTTGGAAAGTCCCCCCGAGTCTTTGCGGTGACGTTGATTAACGATATCCGCGACCGACCCCCCCCCCTCGCCCCCCCCACCCACCCGAATAATTATAATTCGTGCAACAACACCGCTTTTCGTTTGTTAAATATGGTAATTTGATTAACGTGTAATCTCTTGCCGCCGGCGAACGATGCGAAGTGAGCATTTAAAAAAAAAAAAAAAAAAACTTCGAACGGATAAATTTCTGCGAATCTGCCGTTTGATTAAATTTTGATTTACATGCAAATTTTTCGTTTCCCGATAAGGATTAATGAAGTTTTGTAATTTAACACGTAAAGGGGGAGCGATAATCGCACTTTCCCAAATTGGATTTCAATTTGTTGCGCCGTGAAAGCGTTTAGCGCGCGCGTTACGTGTATCTATATCGACGTTTTAACGGTTTGGCGAACAAATAAAGGCGGAATTACGGGGTCCCGGGAAACTGTGCCGAAATTAACAGGTCAAGGCCGCACGGGCGAATGATCCGATCGCGAGGGCTCGACGACGCCTCCCGACGTCTCGTCTTCGCCGCACGAGGTCAGTTCGGTCGGTTGGACTAATAAAAACGGAAGCGTTCGGTTCGGTTGAACTGCAACTGCGAATGCCCCGCGTTGGGCGCCAATTGTTACAAATGGTAAAGCGCCAACAACTTACCTAAACGAACACCCTAAAAGTCCCGAATCGACAAAGATCTTCGCCTCCGCGTTCGCCACGTCCACCACGTACAAGAATTTCTCGTCTTTCCCCCCCCGTATTGTATTGTACACACATTTGTATTTTGAATATAAATAAAAATGTGTATTTGTGTACTTGGTGTTTTACGAGGGGTAATTCTCGATGCAAGTCTTGTGTACATAACACTGAAAGTCTTTGGAAGTCTTTAAAAGTTCCTGGACGTCTTTGGAAGTCTCTGGAAGTCTTTAAAAATCCCTGGAAGTCTTTGTAAGACTCCGGAAGTCTCTAGAAGACTGTGGAAGTCTTTAAAAGTCCCTAGAAATCCTTAAAAATCCTTGGAAGTCTTTGAAAATCCCTGGAAGTCTTTAAAAATTCCTGGATGTCTAAAAATTCCCGGATGTCTTTGGAAGTCTTTAAAAATCCCTGGAAGTCTTTGTAAGACTCCGGAAGTCTCTAGAAGACTTTGGAAGTCTTTTGAAGACTCTGGAAGTCTTTAAAAGTCCCTAGAAATCCTTAAAAATCCTTGGAAGTCTTTGAAAATCCCTGGAAGTCTTTAAAAATTCCTGGAAGTCTAAAAATTCCCGGACGTCTTTGGAAGTCTCTGGAAGTCTTTGAAATCTTTAAAAATCCCTGGAAGTCTTTGTAAGACTCCGGAAGTCTTTCCAAGTCTCTGGAAGTCTTTAAAAGTTCCTAGAAATCCTTGAAAATCACAAGAATTTCTCGTCTTTCCCCCCCCCACCCCGTATTACAAGTAGCCCCATCGATAATTTAAAACGGAACCTTGATTGTCACGTGCGCGGTCAACGAGTCCACAGTCGTCTCGGAATTATTTCGTCAGCTCTTCTTGTCTTTTCGAACGTTCGTTGTTATTCGACGGCTTTGTTGCGTTTGTCGGGTGATAGTCGCGGATTATGCACTTACGGACGTTATTGTTCTGTGCGATAATCAATAAAAGTGAGTTATTTCAAATAATCGGACACGAACAATGGTCACTATACGAATTTATTGCTTATCTTGGTACTGTGAATTTCCTTCGTGTTGGGTTTAGTTTAAAATTGCCCAATCGAGTAGCATTCGATTTCTTTTCCGCATTTGCATTTTGAATATAAATAAAATGTGTATTTGTGTACTTGGTGTTTTACGAGGGGGTAATTCTCAATGGAAGTCTTGTGTACATAACACTGAAAGTCTTCGGAAGTCTTTAAAAGTTCCTGGTTGTCTTTGGAAGTCTCTGGAAGTTTTAAAAATCCTTGGAAGTCTTTGTAAGACTCCGGAAGTCTCTAGTAGACTTTGGAAGTCTCTGGAAGTCTTTAAAAGTTCCGAGAAATCCTTAAAAATCCTTGGAAGTCTTTGAAAGTCTTTGAAAATCCCTGGAAGTCTTTAAAAATTCATGGACGTCTTTGGAAGTCTTTAAAAATCCCTGGAAGTCTTTGAAAGTCTTTGGAAGTCTCTAGAAATCTTTAACAATCCCTGGAAGTCTTTGTAAGACTCCGGAAGTCTCTAGAAGACTTTGGAAGTCTTTGCAAGTCTCTGGAAGTCTTTAAATGTTCCTAGAAATCCTTAAAAATCTTTGGAAGTCTTTGAAAGTCTTTAAAAATTCCTGGACGTCTTTGGAAGTCTTTAAAAATCCCTGGAAGTTTTTGAAAGTCTTTGGAAGTCTCTAGAAATCTTTAACAATCTCTTGAAGTCTTTGTAAGACTCCGGAAGTCTCTAGAAGACTTTGGAAGTCTTTGAAAGTCTTTGAAAATCCCTGGAAGTCTTTAAAAATTCCTGGATGACTTTGGAAGTCTTTAAAAGTCCCTAGAAATCCTTAAAAATCCTTGGAAGTCTTTGAAAGTCTTTGAAAATCCCTGGAAGTCTTTAAAAATTCCTGGACGTCTTTGGAAGTCTTTAAAAATCCCTGGAAGTCTTTGAAAGTCTTTGGAGGTCTCTAGAAATCTTTAAAAATCCCTGGAAGTCTCTAGTAGACTTTGGAAGTCTCTGGAAGTCTTTAAAAGTTCCTAGAAATCCTTAAAAATCCTTGGAAGTCTTTGAAAATCCCTGGAAGTCTTTAAAAATTCCTAGGCGTCTTTGGAAGTCTATAAAAATCCCTGGAAGTTTTTCAAAGTCTTTGGAAGTCTCTAGAAATCTTTAACAATCTCTGGAAGTCTTTGTAAGACTCCGGAAGTCTCTAGAAGACTTTGGAAGTCTTTGAAAGTCTTTGAAAATCCCTGGAAGTTTTTAAAAATTCCTGGAAGTCTTTAAAAGTCCCTAGAATTCCTTAAATATCCTTGGAAGTCTTTGAAAGTCTTTGAAAATCCCTGGAAGTCTTTAAAAATCCCTGGAAGTCTTTGAAAGTCTTTGGAAGTCTCTAGAAATCTTTAACAATCCCTGGAAATCTTTGTAAGACTCCGGAAGTCTCTAGAAGTCTTTGGAAGTCTTTGCAAGTCTCTGGAAGTCTTTAAATGTTTCTAGAAATCCTTAAAAATCCTTGGAAGTCTTTGAAAGTCTTTGAAAATTCCTGGAAGTCTTTAAAAATTCCTGGACGTCTTTGGAAGTCTTTAAAAATCCCTGGAAGTCTTTGTAAGACTCCGGAAGTCTCTAGAAGACTTTGGAAGTCTTTGCAAGTCTCTGGAAGTCTTTAAAAGTTCCTAGAAATCCGTAAAATCCTTGGAAGTCTTTGAAAGTCCTTGAAAATCCCTGGAAGTCTTTAAAAATTCCTGGACGTTTTTGGAAGTCTCTGGAAGTCTTTAAAAATCCCTGGAAGTCTTTGTAAGATTCCGGAAGTCTCTAAAAGACTTGGGAAATCTTTTGAAGTCTCTGGAAGTCTTTAAAAGTTCCTAGAAATCCTTAAAAATCCTTGGAAGTCTTTGAAAGTCTCCGGAAATCCTTAAAAATCCCTGAAAGTCCCTGGAAGTCTTTAAAAATCTCTGGAAGTCTTTAAAAGTCTCTGTAAATCCTTGAAAGTCCCTGGAAGTCTTTAAAAATCTCTGGAAGTCTTTGAAAGTCTTTGAAAGTCTCTGTAAATCCTTGAAAGTCTCCGTAAATCCTTGAAAGTCCCTGGAAGTCTTTAAAAATCCCTGGAAGTCTTTGTAAGTCTCTGGAAAGTTAAGTCTCTAGAAGTTTTTAAAAGTCCCTAGAAAACCTTAAAAATCCCTGGAGGTCTTTAGCCGTTTGAAGTCTTGCGTGCAATTTTTTTTTTGGAGAATTACCCCTCGGCGTTTTATTAATCCTAAATGAACTCCGGTTGGTCGTGACCTCGAGTCGCCCACGACCACTGTTTCGGTTATCAAAAATAAACTAACGACCCGCAACACTTCATAACGTCCAAGTCGGGGAAACGAATTTTCGTTTTCAATCTCTTTCGGTAATTGCAAACGTACCCTAACGGCAACTAACTAACCGCAGACGTTCCGTCGACAACCCTTCCCGTCCGTGCACAAGAAGCGCACCAGAACCGATTCGGTCGGATTAAGCGAATAACGCAAATTGCATTTCGATTCACGAGAAAACAAACCAATTTCCCCCACAAAGGATAAAACGCCATTAACAGTCATAAACACGCAAGAGCGATCCCGAAACGTAAACCGCCCTCGGAGTTACGCGGGAGAAATTCAAAGGAGACGTTCTCGTCGGCGGCCCCGAGGCCCGAACCCGTCCCCGATTTTAATTACCCTTATCGTTTTCACGACTCACCGTATACTATCGTCCGTTACGACAAAATTAATTTTCACGACAAACAAAACAATCTGGAACTTTTTATTTTAACTCGTCCCTCTCCCCCACCTCGCGTAACCCCGATCTACTTCGCCCTTTTGTGCGCGACGCGTCAACAAGTTTTGAAACAACGCACCGGAGAACGAACACAAAGAAATAAATAAACTTCTGCAATTCCACGGCTAAAGCAAGATAACAAGGAGGCCGAGCGCCCCCGGGGGGTTGGCCGCTATATATATATATATATGTGTATGTCGAGGGTCTCCCAGATTTGCTTCGTTATTTTATGGTCTCGTAGTTTTATAAAATATTTCACTTGTTTTTACGAGCGCGCCACCCCCCCCCCCCCTTTTCTTTTCCGGGATTTTTAAAAAGTCTCCGTTTCGAATTGTTTACGGGAACGCGTCTCGGTCGAGCAATGATGAATTGCGTGCCTGTCGGGGCTCCCGAAGATTTCCACCGCTAAATGCGGCGGTTCTCTTATTTATTCGTTTTACAGGCCGAAACGTCCCGAAACCGGAGAAAATGTCCTCGGGGATTTTTAGACGCTCGATTTTTCGAACGACATTAATAGGGATGTGAAGGCGTCGCGTCCGGACCGTCGCGAGCCCTTACTTTATTCGGATTATTAAAAGCGGAAATTGTTTCGCCGCTTCGGACGTCGTCGTTCGTCTCCGTGGGCCCGCTCGGGACGCGCACGTACGGGGGACGCGCCGAAAGTCGAGTCGATAACACGCCGTAACGTGTTGATAAAAAGCCAAATTCATTTGAGATGTATGTCGGACAAGGACAGTGTGGGAGGATACGAATGCGTCATTCTTAATTCGAAGTTGCGCCGCCCCCGGCTCCAGAAAAAAGTCGGGCGGCGGCGGGGGTGGGGGCTTCGCTTCGAGTTGTTTGAAATGTCGACCGAACAAAAACGCCCAATTTATCTTGTCGGCGGCGGCAAAAACCGGAAATTTCCAGTGGATAACCTCGAAAGACGATAAAGCAACTAAATTAACGAGACGGGCGCGACTCGCGCCGCCATTTCGAATGTCCCGAGACGGCCGGAAAACGTTCCGACTGCAGAACGTGCGGAACGGTCGCTTCGGCAGTTTCGGTTGCGCGCGTGAATTCGAAAATTTTCCGGTTAACTCGCGTCCGCGATCCGTCGCGTCGCGCATATTCATACCGTACGTGTCGATCTTGGAACGTCCCCGAAGGTCGATGCGGGCCGACTCGACGATAATCGAAACTTGCATTTTTCTTGTTTACGTTTGCGCAATTGTTTCGCTCGAGCTGCAAACTGTCAAAAACGTGTTTCCTATTCCTGCCGGAACGCAGAGAGGGACGGCAACAAAAGCTAAGGGAGCCGCCCCTGAAATATATGAACGTCGCATTATAAAGCTCACGTTTAGGCCATTATGTATGTAAAGGACGCATTTTGGCGTTCCTCTAAACGTTCTGCGAGTCCAGCGCCGCTTTGTTATAATTCATACAAATTACCTCGAAAATTGCCGAACCGGTTTACGTGCAACGTTACACGATTCCCGCTCGTGTCCCGCGCGTCCCGTGTTCTCTTAAGTGAATTCGGACGCGGACAACCGAAATTGTACTCGTGATACAACACGTTTTATGATTAATGGCAGCTTTTCCGACTAATGGCCCTTGTTAAAAGGGCGCTAATTTGTTAATGAGCCGCGCGCGAGAGAGAGAGAGTTACAACGGGTTTAACTAGAACGCCTCTCAACTGATTGCTATTATCGATAATACTCAATAACAATCGTCGGCCGGGGCACGTTTTCGCGAAGTCCTTCGTATTTTTTAACTAATAAACAAACGGAAACGCCACGTCGACGCTTATTTCGATCGTGATTTCGTATAAAAAAAGAAAGCTTTCCCGGAGAAATTAATGCCGTGCTAAGGTCCAAAATGCAAAATTGAATGGCGTTTCCGAAAAAGGGAAAGCAAGCCAAGAAGAAGCCCCGCGTTGGGCGCCAATTGCTGCCGCGATGGCGGAAAAAGTCGAAGATCGAAACAATTGCCGTTCGTCGTCCCCGACAAAAGTCTCGACGACAGTCGACGGCGAAGATGGCGGCTTCTCGTTCTCGCGTACACGTCTCGGGCGATCACCCCTCCCCCGACGCCCGATCGACAAACTTCGTCGGCGAAAGGTTTCGAAAATCCGAATCGCGCCGCCGACGATTTCGGGGAGAAAATGACCAAAAACGCCATTTATCGTCCCATTAAAACCTGAACCGGCTCGTTAATTGTCCGCGTGAAATATTCACAGGCAAGCGCCCCCATTTGCATAGCTCGGCCCCGACACGTTCGCTTTTGGCCGAATTCCAAACGTTCGTGATCAATCGTCGAATAAATAAAATATGCGGCGACCCCACTGACCTCGCGGGTCGGGTCGCCTCGGAGCCGCATGAATGGGTCCCTTTTAGAAAGCGCCTTATCGCAACACATTCGCGACAAATAGACAAATAAAGAACACAATTTTTCGCGACCCTTACATATCGATGTGTCCGCCGGGTGGACCTCCGGGGACGCGTGGCGCGCCACTGGCGCCATCTATAAATAAGACACATCCCGATCCCACAAACGCGAAATCCTGATTAACAGCGGACATCACGACGAAACCGCGGCAAGGACAAATAACGGGCTTCGCGGGGGGGGTGGGGGTTGATAGACTTGGGACGGACCGTCGAACTACCATTGCAACCCTTCGACAACAACGTGCACGCGGTCGATAACGTTAGACGTCCATTAAATATTACACCTCTAAAACAAAATCGTGGACAAAATAATTTCCGGGGTCGTAAAACGTTTCATTGCCACTAAAAGTGCAATTGCCCCCATTTTACGCCCTTACGTGCGTAAAATTACTTAGGCCGCTTTTATTAAGAAACATTTCATTAACTTCCGGTAAAACAACGGAACCTAACTATATATTATATATATCGACCAACGGCAAAATATAAAGTTCGACGGCGCGTACGTACACAAAGTTTAACGAGGGGGTGGGGGGGCTTTGCATAAAATTAAAAGCAAACTCGCTCGTAAGTTGCCCTCTCGAGGAATAAAGGAAGAAAGAAAACAAGTCGAAATGTAAGACCGTTAAGAAGTAACCGAGTGATGTGCATTAGTTATATCCGTTTCGTCGTAATTGCGAAATTGCTCGCCGGTAATAACGGACGGCCCTTCGGGGGAAGCGATCTTAAGCGTCGTCTATTTCCCGTTTTTTTTTTTTCTGTTTTTAATTGCGCGGACACGGCGTCGCTTTTAATTAAATCGTCGAATACGCTTAATTATCCCGTTCGTACCTTTCTTCTCGAGAATTCGATTTGCTAATGTAATTATCCTTAGTGGGGCTGTCGGGAATTTATAAGTCACGTTGCCGATTTGTTGTAGCGAGAAGTGCTAGTCGGGCGGCAGGCGAGGGGCGAATCTCCAAAAAAATTATGTACACACAAGACGTCCAACGACTACAGAATTCCAGAGATTTAGTCGAGGGGTTCGAATCTCAAAAAGACTTCATCGTATCCACACAAGACGTCCAATTTTCGACTTCAGCAGAATTCCAGAGATTTTTAAGGATTTCCAGGGATTTTTAAAGACTTCCAGGAATTTTCAAGGACTTCCAGAGACTTCCAGGGCTATTCAAGGATTTCCAGAGACTTTCGAAGACTTCCAGGGATTTTTAAGGATTTCCATGGAGTTTTTAAAGACTTCCACGGACTCCCAAAGACTTCCAGGAATTTTCAAAGACTTCCAGAGAATTTCAGGGATTTTTAAGGATTTCCAGGGAGTTTTTAAAGACTTCCAGAGACCCCCAGACTTCCGGGAATTTTCAAGGACTTCCAGGGCTTTTCAAGGATTTCCAGAGACTTTCAAAGACTTCCAGGGATTTTTAAGGATTTCCAGAGAGTTTTTAAAGACTTCCAGAGACTTCCAAAGAATTCCAGAGACTCCCAAAGACTTCCAGGGCTCTTCAAGCATTTCCAGAGAGTTTTTAAAGACTTCCAGAGACTCCCAGAGATTTCCTGGAATTTTCAAGGACTTCCAGAGACTTCCAGGGCTTTTCAAGGATTTCCAGAGACTTTCAAATACTTCCAGGGATTGTTAAGAATTTCCAGGGAATTTTTAAAGACTTCCAAAGAACTCCAGAGACTTCCAAAGACTTCCAGGAATTTTCAAGGACTTCCATAGACTTCCAGGGCTTTTCAAGGACTTCCAGAGACTTTCAAAGACTTCCAGGGATTTTTAAGGATTTCCAGGGCGTTTTTAAAGACTTCCAGAGACTTCCAAAGAATTCCAGAGACTCCCAAAGACTTCCAGGGCTTTTCAAGCATTTCCAGAAAGTTTTTAAAGACTTCCAGAGACTCCCAAAGACTTCCTGGAATTTTCAAGGATTCAGGCTTTTCAAGCAGAGCTTTCAAAGACTTCAGGGATTTTAAGGATTTCCAGAGAGTTTTTAAAGACTTCCAGAGACTTCCAAAGAATTCCAGAGACTCCCAAAGACTTCCAGGGCTTTCAAGCATTTCCAGAGAGTTTTTAAAGACTTCCAGAGACTCCCAAAGATTTCCTGGAATTTTCAAGGACTTCCAGAGACTTTCAAAGACTTCCAGGGATTGTTAAGGATTTCCAGGGTTTTTAAAGACTTCCAGGGACTTCCAAAGAATTCCAGAGACTACCAAAGACTTCCAGGGCTTTTCAAGCATTTCCAGAGAGTTTTAAAGACTTCCAGAACTCCCAAAGACTTCCTGGAATTTTCAAGGACTTCCAGGGCTTTTCAAGGACTTCCAGAGACTTTCAAAGACTTCCAGGGATTTTTAAGGATTTCCAGGGCGTTTTTAAAGACTTCCAGAGACTTCCAAAGAATTCCAGAGACTCCCAAAGACTTCCAGGGCTTTTCAAGCATTTCCAGAAAGTTTTTAAAGACTTCCAGAGACTCCCAAAGACTTCCTGGAATTTTCAAGGACTTCCAGGGCTTTTCAAGGATTTCCAGAGGCTTTCAAAGACTTCCAGGGATTTTTAAGGATTTCCAGGGCGTTTTTAAAGACTTCCAGAGACTTCCAAAGAATTCCAGAGACTCCCAAAGACTTCCAGGGCTTTTCAAGCATTTCCAGAGAGTTTTTAAAGACTTCCAGAGACTCCCAAAGATTTCCTGGAATTTTCAAGGACTTCCAGAGACTTTCAAAGACTTCCAGGGATTGTTAAGGATTTCCAGGGTTTTTAAAGACTTCCAGGGACTTCCAAAGAATTCCAGAGACTACCAAAGACTTCCAGGGCTTTTCAAGCATTTCCAGAGAGTTTTTAAAGACTTCCAGAAACTCCCAAAAACCTCCTGGAATTTTCAAGGACTTCCAGGGCTTTTCAAGGATTTCCAGAGGCTTTCAAAGACTTCCAGGGATTTTTAAGGATTTCCAGGGTGTTTTTAAAGACTTCCAAAGAATTCCAGAGACTCCCAAAGACTTCCAGAGCTTTTCAAGCATTTCCAGAGAGTTTTTAAAGACTTCCAGAAACTCCCAAAGACTTCCTGGAATTTTCAAGGACTTCCAGGGCTTTTCAAGGATTTCCAGAGGCTTTCAAAGACTTCCAGGGATTTTTAAGGATTTCCAGGGAGTTTTTAAAGACTTCCAGAGATTTCCAAAGAATTCCAGAGACTCCCAAAGACTTCCAGAGCTTTTCAAGCATTTCCAGAGAGTTTTTAAAGACTTCCAGAAACTCCCAAAGACTTCCTGGAATTTTCAAGGACTTCCAGGGCTTTTCAAGGATTTCCAGAGGCTTTCAAAGACTTCCAGGGATTTTTAAGGATTTCCAGAGAGTTTTTAAAGACTTCCAGAAACTCCCAAAGACTTAGTGGATTTTTCAAGGTCTTTCAGAGACTTCTAGGGCTTTTCAAGGATGTCCAGAGACTTTCAAATACTTCCAGGGATTGTTAAGAATTTCCAGGGATTGTTAAGGATTTCCAGGAAGTTTTTAAAGACTTCTAGAGACTTCCAAAGACTTCCAGGAATTTTCAAGGACTTCCATAGACTTCCAGGGCTTTTCAAGGATTTCCAGAGACTTTCAAAGACTTCCAGGGATTTTTAAGAACTTCCAGGGAGTTTTTAAAGACTTCCAGAGACTCCCAAAGACTTCCTGGAATTTTCAAGGACTTCCAGGGCTTTTCAAGAATTTCCAGAGGATTTCAAAGACTTCCAGGGATTTTTAAGGATTTCCTGGAAGCTTTTAAACACTTCCAGAGACTCCCAAAGACTTCCAGGAATTTTCAAGGACCTCCAGAGACCTCCAAAGACTTCCAAATTCTCCCGGGGACTTTTGAAGACTTCCAGTGTTATGTACATAAGACTTCCAACGAGAATTGCCCCTCGGCGGCAGGGTTTCCGTTTGTTTATTGTTTTTCTTTGTCATATAATTTCGATACAATCTTTCAACGTACCTACCGACGTAGCTGCAGCGAAGTTCATTTTATAGACCAGCGGGAGCTCCCGATCGTGCGCCCGCGGGCGTCGTGGCGCCCACCGACCGATTTGCGTGTACCCGCCACCGTTCGATCGCGACAAAAAAGTTTTTATTTACATTTAACCCGTCGCGAGAGGCAAATTCTCGGCAAGCAGTTGTTTTAAATGCGCTTTTATGTATTCATCTATGTATATCGATCGCATATACACGCATATGTACACTCTGAAAATTAAAAAACGCGACGCATAAGCTTGGAGCAGTGTAAACCCGACTTGTAGTTACACCACGCCGTTTAACGCGTGCTCTACATGTTTTTTATCGCCCATTAAACTTTCTTTCGACCTTAACCTAACCCCGCGTACGCAGGCAATTATGCATTTAAGACTGCGCACACGGGGTAATTGGCTGTGTACACGGGATTAGGTTAAGGTCGAAAGAAAGGTTAATGTCCTAAGTATTCATGCATAATATAACCTCACTTTTAATTATTTTTGGATATTTTCTAAAATGCTTAGATTGTTATCGATATTAGCGGTAACATATAGGTGGTACATACTTACAAATGCCAATAAAATTAAATTGACAATTATTATTTCGCGACTAGTTGAAATTGCGGCGAGTTGAACTGGACCCGTTTTTCTAACCCTCGCACGCGGCAGCGAATCGTTCGTCCATCTAAAAATCCGACCGCGCGCAAGCCTCGCCATATCGAGTTTTCATGTCGCACGTCAAAAGACCCCTTTTTTAAAAATTTTTCTCGAAAGAAATATGTTTTTTTAAAAATAATATTTACGAGAGAAATTTATAAGAAATTTAAAAAATATATACAGGGTGTCCCCGTTTTTTGTAGCAGGACTTTCACAACTTGTAGTAAAATTCATTTTGAAAACAAAAGTTCATATAAACATATATGTATGGAGGCCTCGTTTTCGATTTACGGGGTGTCGAAATTTAAAAAAAAATTGGATGTTTTATTTGTAAAACAAAATTCCCTTTTTTGATTTTGTTGAAACTTGGCAGTTTTGTTTGTAATAATAATACACATTTTTTCACATCATTGAATTTGCCCCACTTCTTCCGGTGCCGCCACAACAGGGGACCGGCTTGATAAAAATAGAAAAAAATATGGTACGCCCCTGCTTTTTTGTAAGTTTGAATTTTTTTTCAGATTCGGCAATCAAAAATAAAACTTTTTCTGTTACGCAACTTTTTTCCTATCTCGCTTCGTTTAGAGAGAAATAAAACTTATTTTTTTACAGAATTTATTGTTTGATAATAATTTGTATGTCAAAAATCAACCACACGGTATGAAAGGAAACTTATTCAATAAACAGAGACATAAAATCAAAGGAGCTGTTCAAAATGCCTGCAATTTCGTTCAACAACGACGTATTAAAGACTGCCGAACGTTTTCCAAATGATCTGGAGTTATTCTAAGAGCGGCATTTCGGATTCGTCGTTCAAGTTCCTCTTGCGAATTGACAGGCGTAGAGTAAACTGCTTCCTTAATAAATTCCCAAACAAAAAAATCCAAGGGTGTTAGATCGGGCGATTGAGGAGGCCACCCTACTGGTCCTCCACGACCCACCCATCTTGGCGGATATGCCGCATTCGGCCAGTTCCGCACCACCAAAGCATCCATCTAACTGAAAAAACGAGTCTATTCTTTGTTGGATTGGAACATCCTCCATCATGTTATGATACTCTGCATTTAAAAATTCCAAAAATAATTGGCCGTATAATCTATTGGGCAGGATGTAGGGTCCCAACAAAAAATTCATACCGTGTGGTTGATTTTTGACATACAAATTATTATCAAACAATATTTTCTGTAAAAAAATAAGTTTTATTTCTCTCTAAACGAAGCGAGATAGGAAAAAAGTTGCGTAATAGAAAAAGTTTTATTTTCGATTGCTGAATCTGAAAAAAATTTCAAACTTACAAAAAAGCAGGGGCGTACCATATTTTTTTCTATTTTTATCAAGCCGGTCCCCCGTTGTGGCGGCACTGGAAGAAGTGGGGCAAATTCAATGATGTGAAAAAATGTGTATTATTATTACAAACAAAACTGCCAAGTTTCAACAAAATCAAAAAAGGGAATTTTGTTTTACAAATAAAATATCCAATTTTTTTTTAAATTTCGACACCCCGTAAATCGAAAACGAGGCCTCCATACATATATGTCTATATGAACTTTTGTTTTCAAAACGAATTTTACTACAAGTTGTGAAAGTCCTGCTACAAAAAACGGGGACACCCTGTATATATATATATCACTTGTTTTCGATTGTTTCGAAAACGGTGCACCCTATCGAAAATTATAAAGGGACACGATCGGTGAAGAATTTTATGCCGGATTCCAAAACATGTTTCGCATTACCGATACGACGAGTAATAACGGAGATTAGAAATTTGTTTTTTAATTTTTTAGGTTTTGGTTTTCGAACGGCCGCCATTTTAAAACGGCTCGGTCGATTCGGCTGTTTAACAAACTCGTCCTTTGTTAACCAAGCCGTCCAAATTTCAGCCTTTTACGATCGAAATTGCGACAAGAAATTGATTATATGACCGACCCAAAATGAATGAATTTGGTGATCTAGGGGTCGAGATCGAAGAAAAGCCAAAAGGGCACATTTGGGTCTCGACGGGCTGCAATAGCTTTATTTCCTATGAAAATTCGCTAATATAATCCAAATAAACCAAACGAAAAACGAAACCAACAAATAACTAGTACGAAATGCGCACAAATCCGTGCGCGCATCCTAAGCACGTCACGCGCGGCAGCGTTCGTCGCGGAGAAAACCGCGCGCGCGACGTGCTCGCTTAGTCGGTACGCGGCTTTACACTGCTCGACGTGTACAACCGGCAATTTCGTTAATCGTACCGATTTTTAATCGCGCGTTCTTGTCAAAATAGTCGCGTCGTTCCGGTTTTTGGCGAAAGAACCGTCAGCAGAAAAAGCGGCCGCCTCGTCTCCCTCGATACGTTTCGGAATTGTCAAGTGCCGGAAGCGATTTGCAAATTACAATTTGCACGCAAACTTCGTTCGATCAAGTCGCGACGAGAGACTTTTTCCGATACTTCGAACCGGCGCCCCGCCAGTTTAAGAGACGACGATCCGAAAGAAGCGTCCCCACGAAAATCGCAACGAAACTTGCCGACACTTTATAATTTGCTCGGCCCCGAAGTGGATAAAGTTCGCGAAGATAAAAAAAAAAAGAAAAATAAAAGAAAACGCGCTATCCGGCGGGAAGACGAAAGTTTTTGGGCTCGGCACAACGATCGTGGTCGTTAAAAAGTTTCACTTATATATACACCGTGTCCAAGATAAGAATGCACAGCATGGGGATCTTGAAAACGGTAAAAGATACGGGGTGGCTTAAATTAGAAAAAAGTTGGGCTATTTAGAGTATGTTCACATGCTGGTCGCAAAAGTTCATTATTGTTTATCGTTTTCAAAATTCTCAAAAAAATGCGATTTTTCGGATTTTCGTTTCTTTTCATTTTTTTATTTATTTTAAATGATATTAAAAAACTACCGGCACTTTCTCGTTGCCACTTTTTAAGCTCTACAAAATGGCGTGTTCGAATTTTTAATCCGACGTTTCGTATCCGAGAACCCATCATCGACTTTATTTTTTTATATGGCCACAAACAAAGAGACACCCTGTATTCGGTAGCATTATTCATTACAAATTCAACGACATATCACACATTATGGTTTTGAAGCCAAAAAAGGGGAAAAACGTGAGTTATAAGGTTTTTTATTTTTTAAATTAGTAGGCGCTGGTACAATAACAGAAACAAAATGTCAAAAAATTATAATAATTGCTCAAATAGGTTGCCATTATTTTCTAGACACAAGTATGCTCTGTCTACAGAAGAATTCAAAACATGGTCTAACATTTCTGGTGTGATTGTATTAACTGCTGCTAAAACCAATGCCAATAACTGTTCTTCAGTTTCAAAAGTGGCGACATACACTTGGTTTTTTAAATGACCCCACAGGAAAAAATCCAACGGCGTTAAGTCAGGTGATCGGGCTGGCCAGGCTACTTCACTGTGAGTTCCAATGCATTTTTCAGGAAACCTCTGGGACAAATATTCCCGCACAGTTCTTGAATTATGCGCTGGGGCACCATCTTGCTGAAACCAGCAGTTGTTAACTATAAGTAATGGTAATTCGTCCAAGACATTCTCCAAATCAGTCTGCAGTAGGTCGAGATATCGTTCAGAATTTAAATTGTTGTGATAAATAAAAGGTCCTGTTATTCTGCCACCCAAAATGCCTACCCACAGATTAAATCCAAATCGATGTTGATGCTTTGTTTCTTTTATTAAATGAAGATTGTCTGTTGCCCAATAGTGTTTGTTACGCCGGTTGAAAATGCCATTGTTGGTTATCATTGTTGGTTATTGTTTTTCCCCTTTTTTGGCTTCAAAACCATAATGTGCGATACATCGTTGAATTTGTAATGAATAATGCTACCGAATACAGGGTGTCTATTTGTTTGTGGCCATATAAAAAAATAAAGTCGATGATGGGTTCTCGGATACGAAACGTCGGATTAAAAATTTGAACACGCCATTTTGTAGAGCTTAAAAAGTGGCAACGAGAAAGTGCCGGTAGTTTTTTAATATCATTTAAAATAAATAAAAAAATGGAAAGAAACGAAAATCCAAAAAATCGCATTTTTTTGAGAATTTCGAAAACGATAAACAATAATGAACTTTTGCGACCAGAATGTGAACATACTTTTTTCTAATTTAAGCCACCCTGTATCTTCTACCGTTTTCAAGATCCCCATGCAGTGCATTCTTATCTTGGACACGGTGTATATATATAGAGAGAGATAGAGAGACAAAATGTCGCGAATTAAATTGATTCTACCCCTGCGTCCGGGCTTAAAGAGGATCGCGAGCGCCGCGTCTATATACGTCCCGTATAAATTCACTTTTGAAGTTTTCCTTTTAAACGTAAAAAAGAAAACATCTCGTTAAGATTAAATATACGGAACTTCTCGGTTTATGGCGTATTGCTGTCGGGCACTTATCTGCGCGTGGGGCGCGCGAGCTAAATAAAAGCGTCGGGTAGCTGCTACGTTCTGTCTTGCGTCGACGTCGAAGAAGTCGCTTACGTTGATCACGTCGCGTCATCGATGCGTTTCAGAAAATTAGTTCCCCCCCCCCCCAGTCCGCTAATCGCGAGCGTCCCCGGCCGATTCGAACCGTTCGACCCCTCGGATCGCAACAACGTGATTATTTACGCCAACGACTTATGCCGCGAAGCTTCCCCATAAATCCACTAAATTACACCTTAACCCAACCCTTAACCGCCGCGGAACAATAATTCCGACGAGCTAACACGAAATAAAATATAATAATTCCTACAAATAAATATGAAAAACGAAAAGAAAAAGAGAAACGGTTTCGATATAATTCATCACGTGGAAGGCAATAACGCAGTCGGCAGGTCTGCGACAAACCACGTTCGACATGAATAAAAAAAAACGTGGAGGGGGGGAAGGGGGGTGAAATGACCAAATAAAATTTCCGAGCGTAGACATAATAAAGATTTTATTTAAATTAGGAATTCGGCGCGAGTGACGTTCCGAGGCCTCCGAGAGAGTACGGTTTCGTTGGGCGCGGATAAATCCGGACCGCATTCCCGAGCCGCCGTGTAAACGACCGACCGAAAGGTAAGTATTATATATATATATATATATATAGCGAAACCCATATAAACGTGCCCCCCCCCCCAACCCTAACATCAATCAGCCGAATCGCTGGCGCTGAGCTTGAAGGAAATACATGTTCGCGTGTCGTACGTATAAATTCGATTATTGTAGGGAAAACAACCTCGTGGCCGCGAGTGTGGTTTTAATAACTAGTAAACGCCGTCTCTACGTTACGACATTCGGAAAATCAATTTCTAGACGATTTATTTTTACGTAAGCAAACGAAAGCGAGTAACAGATACGATAAGGGCCGTCGAGAAATTAGATTCGATCGCATACACGGACGCACGTACGGCCCGTGAACGGGTGCGGACCTTCGAGCTTTTATTTGAAAACGTCGGGGGGGGGGGCTTCGCGTCGCGACGCCGTAATTTAATTTCAGCACTTCCCCCCCCCGAATTAAATTGAGACGAGAGAGAGAGAGAGAGAGAGAAGGGGACGGGGACGAGAGCGTAATTAACGTTTCCCGAAAATATTCGAGGGGGGCAGATTTTCCCGCTCGCAATTGGAAATGGGGGGCGAAGTTCTTTTTTGACGCGCATTACGGCGCGGCGGTCATGAGCGAAATAAATCGTATTTTTCCGGATTTAAACGGTTGGATTTGATGAGGTGTCGATGCGTTTTTGTTTTATAATAAATGTACAGGGTGCGGCCGCAATGTAAAACTTTCGGGACGAATATTGAATTTTAATGAAAGGCGATTTCGAATGTGTCGCTTCCGAATTTCGGCGATTTGAAATTGTTCGACGCGCTTAACCATAGTTAGCGCCAGGGGGTAACATATTCACCGTGTCCAAGATAAGAATGCACAGCATGGGGATCTTGAAAACGGTAGAAGATACAGGGTGGCTTAAATTAGAAAAAAGTCGCGCTATTTATAGTATGTTCACATGCTGGTCGCAAAAGTTCATTATTGTTTATCGTTTTCAAAATTTTCAAAAAAATGTGATTTTTTGGATTTTCGTTTCTTTTCATTTTTTTATTTATTTTAAATGATATTAAAAAACTACCGGCACTTTCTCGTTGTCACCTTTTAAGCTCTACAAAATGGCGTGTTCAAATTTTTAATCCGACGTTTCGTATCCGAGAACCCATCATCAACTTTATTTTTTTATATGGCCACAAACAAAGAGACACCCTGTATTCGGTAGCATTATTCATTACAAATTCAACGATGTATCACACATTATGGTTTTGAAGCCAAAAAAGGGGAATGAATACATTGAATACACCCATACCTCGCTGTACAGCCGCTCTTTATGCGGCATTTCGCTATAACGGCCCTCTTCAATTAAGGCACGTTTTCGATTTACGGCCTAAAATGTTTCGCTATGACGGCAAAAAAACTTTTTTTCGATGTCGATATATCTACATGTTGCCAATCTTGCGCAAGCGCAATCTCGACGCACACTCTTTTCTATTTCTTCTTGTTTACGAACGTTATTCAGTGTGTGCTCATAAAGCGGCTGATTTAGACTTGTCTGCGAGTGTTTTATATACATATTTATTACTAATTGTTACACATTTACTGAAAAAATTTTTTAAACGATTAGGGACATTTTTGGTACTTAAGTACATATAAATACGTGTACAAATTAAAAATTTTTAATATGTATTTTTTTTATTAAACTTATTTTATAGTTCATTATTTTTTAGACAAAATGCCATCGAAACAATTATCGACTTCGGAGACTGATAAAAAGAGATGCCGAAAATCAGTCACGCTAGGAACTAAACTAAAGGGTGTCCCAAAATTTACGCAAGATTTGAATTAAATATAAAACACATTTATTTTTCTTTAAATTATAATTTTTTTAATGAATCATAAAGTACACACAATAGGGTTATGTATGAAATAACACATCGGGCAAATGCCCTCCACGGCTTTGCTGGCACATACGCACTCTTTTGTCGAAATTTTCCATGACAATTGTGCATAAATGTGGCCCAATTTCAGTAATGCAGTGTTGAATTTCCTCCTTCAACGCACGGATTGTTGTGGGCTTGTTGGCGTAGACCTTTGATTTCAAATAACCCCATAAAAAGAAATCCAATGGTGTTAAATCGCATGATCTAGGGGGCCAATTCTGATCACCGAAACGAGAGAGAACACGACCAAGAAATGTCTCATTCAGTAATTGGATTGTTTCACGGGCTGTATGGCATATGGCACCGTCTTGTTGAAACCACATGTTCTCCACATCAATATCATCCAACTGAGGGAGAAAGAACTCTCTTATCATGTCGCAATATCGAGTACCAGTAACAGTCACTGCTTGACCAGCCTCATTTTCGAAGAAGTATGGTCCAATAATGCCTCCAGCCCAAAATCCACACCAAACAGTGACACATTGTGGATGCATTTTTTTTTTCGACAATCACATGTGGGTTCTCTGAACCCCAAATGCGGCAATTTTGTCGATTAACAAAGCCATCAAGGTGAAAATGTGCTTCGTCGCTTAAGATGATTTTTTTCGAAAAATCAGGGTCCACTTGTTGATGTTCGATAATCCATTCAACAAACTCTCTTCGCTGGGCATGGTCATTAGGCTTATGTTCTTGTGCTAATTGAACTTTGTAGGCATGGAGCCGCAGATCTTCAGTGAGTATACGCTGTACAGAGCTTCTTGAAATTTGCAGTTCTTGTCCACGTCGTCGAATTGATGTTCTTGGGTTTTCACCAACACTGTCACGCACTGCTTCGATATTGACATCTGAACGGCTTGTTTTTGGACGACCAGAATGTTTAGCATCACCAGTAGATCCAGTCTTCCTGAATTTTTCAATTACTCTCTTCACAGTTGACGAAGTTAAATGAACATTCCGACCGTATTTTGTACGAAATTTTCGAACTGTGGCCGCCAAACTTTCATTATTTTTGAGATATTCTTCAACAATGAAAACACGTTGTTCTGTCGTGTAACGCTCCATTTTTACTAACCCTAGACTGTCAGCTGTTAAACTGTTTATTTTTCAGGGTTGCCAACACTTTACTGCACAAATGGCAGCAAATTCAAATCTTGCGTAAATTTTGGGACACCCTTTAGAAGTATTACGTCGTATAGAAGCTGGAGAGAAAATTGTTGAAATTGCAAGGCAATGGGACTTGCGAAATCTACAATTCAAACTGTTCGTGATAAAAAAGAAGACATTAAAACATATTTGCAGTCTGCTGCACCTTTAAATGTCTCGAGATTAACACGCCAAAGAAACTGGATTATGGAAAAAATGGAAAAACTATCGATTATATGGATTGAGGACAATAACAAACGAAGAATGCCAATGAGTCAAATGACTATCCGGGAAAAAGGTTTAAGTATTTTCGAAAATTTGAAGAATGGAGATACCGATGAATCTGCTATAGATGTCGCATTCCAAGCAAGCCGAGGATGGTTTGAAAAATTCAAAAATAGATTTAATTTGCATAATTCGAAAATGAAAGGTGAAGCAGCTAGCGCCGATGAGGCCGCATCTAAGGAATATCCCAACATTTTAAGGGGAATTATCGAAAGAGGTGGTTATAAACCTGAACAAGTGTTTAACGTAGACGAAACGGGGCTTTATTGGAAGCGAATGCCTGATCACATGTACATTTCAAAAACCGAAAAATCTGCGCCTGGTTAATAAGGTGTCTAAAGAACGATTAACTTTGCTACTTGGTGCAAATGGTGATTTTAAGCTAAAACGACCACTTTTAATATATTTGTCCGAAAATCCAAGGCCTCTTAAAGGACTAAATAAAAATCAATTACCCGTCATATGGAGATCCAACAAGAAAGCTTGGACGACTAAAGCTACCTTTGAGGATTGGTTCAAAAATCGCTTTTGTACAGAAGTGAAAAAATATTTGCGAGACAATAACTTAAGCAACGAGGCTTTGCTAATTTTGGATAATGCACCAGGGCACCCTACTAATTTATCCGAACTATCTGAAGATGTCACGATCGAGTACCTTCCGAAAAATACAACAGCTCTGATCCAACCAATGGATCAGGGTGCAATAGCCACTTTTAAGGCATATTACCTACGCCGAACTTTCCGACAACTTATAAGGGAAACCGATGGTAAATCTTCAATTAAGACATTTTGGAAAAACTATAACATCGAGGATGCCGTTGACAGCATCAGTGAATCATGGAAGGAATTAAAATTAACAACAATGAACCATGTTTGGAAAAAAATATGACCAGAATGTGTAAAAAGTACTGATACAGAAGTTGATTTCCTCCCTGAAATTAGGCAAAACATTTTGGATCTAGCACACGATCTCGGCTTCGAAGGTTTGAACGAACGTGATGTGCTCGATCTACTTGAAGCTGATAGCGAATCCCTTTCGTATGAGGAACTCATTCGGTTGCAAGCAGAACCGGCATTTGATGAAGAGACAGAGCCTGTTGCATCCAAACAGCTAACGTCGAAAAATTTGTTCAAAGCTATTTCCTATTTCGAACAAGGAATAAACATCCTCCTTGAAAATGATCCTGACATCGAACGTAGCGCTAAAGTTTCTCGAGGAATTAACTCGGCCATTAGCTGTTATAAATCGCCGAAGAACGAAATAGACAAGAAGGCAAGACAAACAACGTTGGACAATTTTTTAAAGCCAGGCCCATTCTTACCAGCGAAAAATGATGACGACAGTGATCTGCAAGTTACCATTTCTTCATCGTCTTCGGATTAAAGCCATTTTATAAAAAAATTATGTATGTATACATACACATATTTTATGTAACATGAAGTTGTTTCATTTTTGTTTATAGATTATTGTTGGTTTTTGGAGTCTGTTATTATTTTATGTACAAATGTATGTTCCTGTTATGTACCAGGTATACCGGTATGAAGTGAGCGTTTTTTTTTGAAAATGAAACACTAATTTCGAATGGGAAAGTAAAAATTTTTTGTTCAAAGTATTGACCATTGCTTTCTATACATTTTGACCATCTTTCTGGCAATTTGTGGATACCACGCGATACCGATAATTTGTGGATACCATGTTCGTCTTTTGAAGCAAACCAATCAGACACTCAATTTTCGACTTCTTCGTAGGAATCAAAGTGCTGCTCAGCCAATGAGTGTCCCATCGATGAAAACAAATGGTAGTCGGAAGGGGCCAAGTCTAGTGAATACGGCGGGTGGGGTAGCAGCTCCCAGCCAAGTGCTTTTTTGTCCTGAACCGGTTTTGCTTTGTGTGCAGGCGCATTGTCGTGTAACAAAATTACTTTGCCGTGTCTTCTGGCCCATTCTGGTCGTTTTTCGATCAATGCCTGATTCAAATTGTTCATTTGTTGTCTGTAGCGATTAGTATTAACAGTTTCACCAGGTTTTAGAAGCTCATGATACACCACACCTTTCTGATCCCACCAAACACAGAGCATTGCCTTCTTGCCGAATCGATCTGGTTTTGCAGTCGATGTTGATGGTTGTCCCGGATTAACCCATGATTTTTTCCGTTTAGGATTCTTAAAATAAATCCATTTTTCATCGCCAGTAACAATTCAATGCAAAACTGATTTTCTTTCGTGTCTTTGAAGCAAAATTTCACAAGTGTTGTTTCGGTTTTCCATCTGTCTTTCGTTCAATTCGTGTGGCACCCATTTTCCACACTTTTGGATCTTTCCCATAGCCTTTAAACGGTCAGAAATTGTTTGCTGTGCAACATTTAACATTGCTGCCATTTGCTTTTGACTCAAACTATCATCTTCATCCAGTATTGCTTGCAATTCGGCGTCTTCAAACTTTTTTGGTGGTCTTCCACGTTCTTCATTTCTCACATCAAAATCATTATCTCTGAACCGTTGAAACCATCTTTTGCATGTTGCTTCTGATAGAGCATGATCACCATATGCATCGACAAGCATTCGATGAGACTCTGCAGCACTTTTCTTCAAATGAAAACAAAAAATTAATGCTTTCCGCAAATCATCACTTTGTGGTACAAACTTCGACATTTTTAACACGATGAAAAAATATGATGTTGTTTGTTCAATGACTTGATGTATATTAAATATGTTTAACAGATGTCATACCAACCAAAAAAAAAAAATTAAGGCTCGTTCACAACAAATGTAAAGCGAGGTATGGGTGTACTGGATCATTCCATGTCAAGCGGCCTAAAGGGTATAGCCGGATAAGCATGGCAAAATGGCCCCCAAAGAAATCTACGAAACAACCTATATTATTACATTAGCAAGTCATAAGGAAACGATATGCACACGTTTCACTCCCTGACCTTCAGTAGTCCTTGAGAAAATCAAAAAAGTACGTACCGGGGGAACTATTTTTTAAATTCGTTTATCTACGAAACTATTATAGCTACGAACATAAATCAAAAACAGATTGTTAGAGAATACTTTACAATATAACATATGTTTTTTCTATTAGTTTCGACTAATAGTAACTATTAAAAAATTAATGGAGAAATTTTGAAAATTGAAAATTTTACAGTTCGGCCAGAGTGACAATCATCAAAAAAATGTCAAATATTGCTACTAATGTCTACTACCACTCCTAAAAGTTTCGTGAAAAAAAAATTGGTACAACACTTTGAAAAAAAATAATGTACACTCTATAGTCACTACTACTGTATAATGTACCACACCTGCATAAACAAAAATATAAACTATAACAAAATAAAACAATTATGACAATATAAAATATAAACAAAACAAAAAATGCAAATAAGTGTCTAATATACAGGGAGTTCGGTTAATATAAAAGTTACAAATGTCTTATGTACATAAATATAATCGAATGCGATAGAAAACGATTCTATTGTTATTAATTAATTCTGGTTATATAGTTACCTGAGTGAGTACGGATGTTTACCTACAGTCAATATTATTAATCATCATCTCTATCTTCATTAATGACAACAGCAACAGGATTTGTTGCAAATATTTTCGACAGTATCTCCGCTGGACATATATTACGCGGCATTTATCGGGCGAGTGATAAATAATATATCAGGTTGGGGAAAAAGTTTCTTCGTATTTTCGCGGTAGATGGCTTTAAGATCGCATAACTCTGGTACTATTAATCGAATTTAGTAATATTCACATGCAAATGAAAGCTGACATTTCACAGAACAAATTAACCTAAAAAATCGTGATATTTATTCACTCAGTCAAAAGTTATTGCGTTTTGAAAATGAGTGAAAATAAAGAGGAAATTAGATACATTTTGAAATTTTATTATAAAAAAGGGAAGAATGCGACTCAGGCTGCTAAAAAAATTTGTGATATTTATGGGCATGATGCCATTTATGGGCGCGTTGCACAAAATTGGTTCAAGCGTTTGCAAGCTGGAAATTTTGATATCAAAGATGCACCTCGCTGTGGTCGGCCAATCGCTGAAAAAGTCGATGAAATCATGAGAAAAGTTGAGCAAGACCGGCACATTAGTAGTTATGATGTTAGCAATGATGTTATGATGATTTGCAAAAGGCCGGATATAAAAAAAAAACTCGATGTTTGGGTGCCACATGATTTGACAGTGAAAAATTTAATGGATCGAGTTTCCATCTGCGATTCATTGCTCTAACGGAACGAAATCGAACCATTTCTGAGACGGCTCGTTGCGGGCGATGAAAAATGGATCACGTACGATAATAATGTACGAAAAGGATCGTGATCGAAGCAAAATGAAGCTCCGCAAACGGTGACAAAACCAGGATTGACGCCAAGAAAAGTGATGTTGCGTGTGTGGTGGGATTACAAAGGAATACTTTATTACGAGCTGCTCCCACCCGATCAAACAATTGATTCTAGTCTCTATTGTCAACAACTGGAAAGATTACGTCAAGCAATCGAGAGAAAGCGACCAGAATTGTCTTCCATCACGACAACGCCAGACCCCACACATCTTTTGCGGCCCGTCAAAAATTGAGAGAGTTCGGCTGGGAAATTTCGATGCATCCCCCATACAGTCCTGATCTTGCACCATCAGATTTTCATTTATTTCGATCTCTACAGAACTCTCTTAACGGTGTAAAGTTGATTTCAAAAGAGGTCTGTGAAAATCACTCGTCGCAATTTTTCGCTAAAAAATCACAGAAATTTTATAGTGATGGGATTACGATTTTACCTCGAAAGTGGCAAAAGGTGGTCGAACGAAATGGCACGTATTTAGTTTAATAAACTTCATTTATAAAATAAAAAAAAACTTGTTTCATTTTCGTACTAAAATACGAAGAAACTTTTTCCCCAACCTAATATTATAGTTGCTGCATGTGAACAACGCCCAACTGTTCTATTACCGTTGGGACAGTCACAACAATAGGAATATAATCGATATAAATACGATATACGAGGCGCGTTTTTTAAGTAAGTACCGTTTTGGAATTAAAAAAAGACGTGCAAAGATATCGCAATAATTTTATTTTTACATGAAAGCCTGTACCTTAATCTACTTTTCTACATAATTTCCGTGAATATTGAGGCACTTGTCATAACGTGGCACCAGTTTTTGAATACCCTCCTCATAAAATTCTGCCGCCTGACTTGTTAACCACTGTATCACAAATGTTTTGACTTCGTTATCGTCTTGAAGATGCTGACCACCCAGGTGTTTCTTCAAGTGCAGGAACAAATGGTAGTCGCTGGGCGCCAGATCAGGGCTGTATGGAGGATGATCTAGAGTTTCCCATTTAAAAGATTTGATGAGATCTTTGGTCCGATCATGTGCACAGTTTTTGGGACAGAAAAGGAGTATTGCTAGTGGAGTTTCTGCCTCGTAATGAGACAATCAATGCAGCGTCTTATTGTGAGACATTGAACAATCTGCGTCGTGCAATCCAGAACAAAAGACGTGGCAAGTTGAGTAAGGGTATCGTTTTGCTGCATGACAATGCCCGTCCACATGTGGCTAATCGGACCAAAGATCTCATCAAATCTTTTAAATGGGAAACTCTAGATCATCCTCCATACAGCCCTGATCTGGCGCCCAGCGACTACCATTTGTTCCTGCACTTGAAGAAACACCTGGGTGGTCAGCATCTTCAAGACGATAACGAAGTCAAAACATTTGTGATACAGTGGTTAACAAGTCAGGCGGCAGAATTTTATGAGGAGGGTATTCAAAAACTGGTGCCACGTTATGACAAGTGCCTCGATATTCACGGAAATTATGTAGAAAAGTAGATTAAGGTACAGGCTTTCATGTAAAAATAAAATTATTGCGATATCTTTGCACGTCTTTTTTTAATTCCAAAACGGTACTTACTTAAAAAACGCGCCTCGTACTTTATTATTTTTATGTCTCGATCGTACGTTCAGTTTTATAATACGTGGTCTTTGCTCGACATACCGCACGAGAAGATTATTCTTATTGTCCAGTATTTCTGCTAAATACGACACAGCTTGGGAAAGTTGATAACTGCCCGTAAATAAAACTTTCAAGTCTTGCTCGCAGTTAAACGTGGAAAATCTAGGAGGTCAGATACCATTAGATGTTGAAAAGACGATTTCCGACGATTCCAATGATGATTATCGACATCTTCCCGCAAAGTATTTGTCGAACTCATTCTGCTTTCCACATATTCAATAATTTCGCTTGTAATGCACCATCTGAACTCAACCTTTGTCCGTATCACAACAATCGTACCTTTGGAAGCAGTTTATTATCTAAGTTGTGATGTAAGAGACGATATTTTTGGCTTATAGCACTACACAACGTATTTTTGTTACTTTTCGCGATATGTTTGCTTTTTTCCGTAGTTAATTGAGATTTTTTGCCTTTACAGGCAAGCATAAATACGGTAAAGCCTTCATTAGTTATGTAGTTGATTACATCACGAAAACCACGATCAACAATGAACACATCATGTGGTTGTAACGTAGTTCTTATGCCTACGGAGTCTTGTAATACGAGTTTCATAATCGTGGCATCATTTTGAGTACCATAAAAAGGCCCAACAATATCAAGAATGTAGCCATTGGCTGTACAGATTGTAAACGGCTTACACAAAGGCACTTTTTTTGGACCTGAGTACGATTTTCGAATTTCTAGAACTACGTATTTTAATCGTCGAACATAAATATTAACAACACTGCAAGAATGTTAGAACTTGAACTGCACGTCCGACTAAAGCGCCGCGCCGGCACTGTTCCCGCATGGTGATGGGTACTGACAATGAGATCGCTTTACACAACTACAGCAAGTAGTGAAACATTCTTATATTTTTTACTTTTTATTCGCGGTTTAAACAACGTAAAAAACTTGTCGTTTTTGTTTTGGCGCTACCAATATTTGCTTTTATTTTTTTTTCGGGGTGTTGTACCAATTTTTTTTTTCACGAAACTTTTAGGAGCAGTAGTAGACATTAGTGGCAATATTTGACATTTTTTTGATGGTTGTCGCTCTGGCCGAACTGTGAAATTTTCAATTTTCAAAATTTCTCCATTAATTTTTTAATAGTTATTATTAGTCGAAACTAATAGAAAAAACATATGTTATGCTATGAAGTATTCGCTAACAATCTGTTTTTGATTTATGTTCGTAGCTATAATAGTTTCGTAGATAAACGAATTTAAAAAATAGTTCCGCCGGTACATACTTTTTTGATTTTCTCAAAGACTACTGAAGGTCAGGGAGTGAAACGTGTGTATATCGTTTCCTTATGACTTGCCAATGTAATAATATAGATTGTTTCGTAGATTTCTTTGGGGGCCATTTTGCCATGCTTATCCGGCTATACCCTTTAGATAAGGTCCCCACTCGATCCTCTCCAATTTTGATGAAATTTTTGGTAGGATGTACATGTAGGTCTTGCACGGGTCGTTGCTAAATTACAGCTGCATAAGTGGCAAGGTTGGGCCACTGGCCACTTTCTTGTCGTTGCGACTAAAACTAATAAATCATCAAGTTTGTTCATTGATCATTGCTCGTGATTTAAGACGTCTGTCATGTTGAAACTTATTGTTAGCGATCCCTTTCAACTTAATTGTAGAACAAAAGCCCAAGCTAAAGAAAATTTATCACAATATCCTATCAAGGTGGCTGAGTCATTAGATGTCAAGCGATCAGATTTTAGAAAAACCTCGACCATCTCCGATTTTGATGAAATTTTGGGAGGTTGTAGGTACATCATCCAAACTAACTTTGGTAAAATATTAGCTTCTACAAAATAATTGTTGTTGAGCTACAGGCGCTTATATGACCCCATGTCGCGCACGACTACAGTATCGCTAAAAAATTTAACAAAATTTGAGTGCTAATTTTTCAACCAATATTAAATTGAAAATGTCGAAACTACGGGGGGTTTGTATAGTTTTTTGTCTTCTTTCCAATGGCGTCTGCTGCATTTGTAGCTTCTCAATATTCGATGGGCTAGAGCGGCTTAAAATAAGCTTAAAAAATTAACTGTGCGAAAAAACTTGTAAGTGTAGCCTACTGTATTTCTTGATGTACTGCAGATATCCGCTCCAAATTTTAACCATATGTTAGCATTACTATAAGGTCTTTATCCCCCAAATATCACGAATCTAGCTTGCTTGTTTCTTTCACGGTGAAGCTTAGAATTTCTAGATTTTTGTGAAAAACGTCAAAAATAGGGTAAATTCAATCGCATTTTCCGGAAGAGAGCCCTCTGGGATCGTTTTCAAACCACTTCCATTTGAAAGAGCGTATCTTAATAATAAATTATAAGTACTATAAAATGTATGTTTAATTGTCTACCTCGAAAGGTTAACATTACTAGAAATCGATTGGGTAATATTGGATTATGCGTAATACCGGACGTGTGCACTGCGCATACATATTTATTATATGTAGGCAATGTGCTATTAATAGTATTTTAACACTTCAAAATAGACTAGCACTAGCAAGTTTTTGAAATCAAGAACGAACGTTATCCACTATTTTAGTGACGGCTCCGGTGCCCAATACAGAAATTTCGAAAATTTTGTAAATTTGGCCCATCACAAAGAAGACTTTGGTATCGAAACGAAATGCTCTTTCAAATGGAAGTGGTTTGAAGACGATCCCAGAGGGCTCTCTTCCGGAAAATGCGATTGAATTTACCCCACTTTTGACATTTTTCACAAAAATAAGAACTAGTAAGCTTCACCGTGAAAGAAACAAGCAAGCCAGGTTCGTGATATATGGGGATTAAAGACCTTATAGTCGGGTTAACGTATGGTTAAAATTTGGAAGGGATATCAACGGTACATCACAAGCTACAGTAGGCTAAACTTTCAACTTATTTCAAAATTTTAAATCGCCGGAAACGCGTTTAATTTGTCGTTGCTTGCTTTGTAATCAAGTAATTCCGGACCTGTTCTGCGCGTATCAGGTAGTGTCATTTTGTCGAGATTATGCAAAAATTATAATTTATTTAAATGCCCGCAGTTCGTCATTTCTTGCTTTGTTCTACAAGAAATACGAGTTTTCTAGTCGTTTCCGAGCTGTTCTGAACGTCTCAAAACGTTGCGATCAAATTTTTGGCAAAAAAAAGTGAACTATACTAAGGAAATTTTTTAGAGATTTCGTTACAATTTTAAATCGCCGGAAACGCGTTTAATTTGTCGTTGCTTGCTTTATAATCAAGTAATTCCGGACCTGTTTCGTGCGTATCAGGTAGTGTCATTTTATCGGGATTGTGCAAAAATTATAATTTATTTAAATGCCCGCAGTTCGTTATTTCTTGCTTTGTTCTACTAGAAATACGAGTTTTCTAGTCGTTTCCGAGCTGTTCTGAACGTCTCAAAACGTTGCGATCAAATTTTTTGACAAAAAAAAACGTGAACTATACTAAGGAACTTTTTAGAGATTTCGTTGAAATTTTAAATCGCCGGAAACGCGTTTAATTTGTCGTTGCTTGCTTTGCAATCAAGCAATTCCGGACCTGTTCTGCGCGTATCAGGTAGTGTCATTTTGTCGAGATTATGCGAAAATTATAATCTATTTAAATGCCCGCAGTTCGTCATTTCTTGCCTTGTTCTACTAGAAATACGAGTTTTCTAGTCGTTTCCGAATTGTTCTGAACGTCTCAAAACGTTGCGATCAAATTTTTTGACAAAAAAAAACGTGAACTATACTAAGGAAACTTTTTAGAGATTTCGTTAAAATTTTAAATCGCCGGAAACGCGTTTAATTTGTCGTTGCTTGCTTTGTAATCAAGTAATTCCGGACCTGTTGTGTGCGTATCAGGTAGTGTCATTTTGTCGAGATTATGCGAAAATTATAATTTATTTAAATGCCCGCAGTTCGTCATTTCTTGCCTTGTTCTACTAGAAATACGAGTTTTCTAGTCGTTTCCGAGTTGTTTTGAACGTCTCAAACCGTTGCGGTCAAAATTTTGACAAAAAAAACGTGAACTATACTAAGGAAACTTTTTAGAGATTTCGTTAAAATTTTAAATCGCCGGAAACGCGTTTAATTTGTCGTTGCTTGCTTTGTAAACAAGTAATTCCGGACCTGTTGTGTGCGTATCAGGTAGTGTCATTTTGTCGAGATTATGCGAAAATTATAATTTATTTAAATGCCCGCAGTTCGTCATTTCTTGCCTTGTTCTACTAGAAATACGAGTTTTCTAGTAGTTTCCGACTTGTTCTGAACGTTCGGGTCAAAGTTTTGCAAAAAAAAAATCGTAAAATATTACGAATTTCAAACCTATATCGAAAATCGCTCTGATAACTGTCCTATAAATTTGAAAATCGCCATTTTACCAACTTTATTGAATAAAACGTAAACGAAGTCTCTGTGGCAGCTAATTTTTCCACCAAACATCATCTATTGGGTAAAATCTACGATAAAATTTTCATCAAAATCGCTTGTGTATCCTTTGGGTAACCTTCCTTGTAAGTCACAAACAATTTTGCAAGAATAAAGTGATCGATTTTCGAATTGTTACAGATTAAGGACGTTTTCGACTGTAAACGAAGGACAATCCGTTAAATTCCTCTACCTACGGCACTCGTAAGTGCCTAATAGAACTTTCTCAGATCTCGCTGACGTCTCCGAATTGAAGGATCCTCGAAAAATCGTTTGTTTTTTCTACGAAGCGCCGGAAGCGTTTAGAAACATTTAAATTTTCGCACCTCCACAAACAAACAACCTGCAACAAACGCCGTCGCCGACAAAAAAACAAAAACGCCATCCCGACGGCGCTCCCGTCCCCTTCCTCGCCGTTCGCGAGGGGAGAAAAAAGAAACAACTATTTTATACTAATGCACTCGTAAGTGGAACGACAATAAACTTGCCGAGACACTTGTTAAATTGAAACACGTCGGCCGACCGCTATCAATCTTCCCGGCAGGACCACGCTTGAAAGGTGCCGCGCGCTGATGGCAAGTCGAAAATTCAAAAAAAAATAAAAAAATCGGGCGTTCTACGAATTTTCAAACGACTCAAAAATTAACGCGAGAAAACCCGTCCCAGTCGAAAATCCCGTCGTGAGCGAATTAAAGATAAATCGCGGGACGGAGAGGCCGAGGCCCCTCGGCGTTCCCTTTTCAATCCGCAAGACGAATTCAAATTTTGCGGGGGCGTGGGGGGCGGCGGGGTGGGGAAACTTCGTCTTCGGTTTACTTTATCGATTAAGTCCCGTTTTACTTCGCCGAATGTTTTTCCAATACAAAAATCGAAGGGGGCTTTCGAAGGAAAGCTTCGGAAATCATCTGGAGTTTCGGGTACGAATTAAATACGTAGGTGCGCGCAGAGCACCCGCAATAAAATAATTAATTATCAATATAATGAGCGTCGCCTATAATGCGTGCCTAAGATACCAACACTAAATCAAAAAGTCGACGTGAAGAACTCACGAGCAGCGAGTGGTCTGCGACAACTTACGTGTCCAAAGGGACAAAGACAAAGGGGTCTAACGTTGCTTTCGTCAACGCTCACGTTCGCCCTTAAGGCGTTGCTGTTTATTTTAAATGTTTAGTTTAGTCACAAAATTATCCCGTGTGTACGTTCGCTTCCGCACAGTTAACGGCAACGTCGAGATGTACAAAAAAGAAATCCACAGTAGTTCAACTAGTTTATCGCTTGAGGCTAAATGAAACTTGACGTCGGGTAAATGAACAAAAAATAATAATTAAAATGCAATAGAACAATTGCCACAACCCGCAATCGCAAAAATCGCAAAAAGTATTTCTCGTCCGCCTCCGCCGCGATGGAAACCCGGACGAAGCGTCGACGTTCGCGCGGGAAAGGACGGCGGCGGCGGCGCCGATCAAAATCAGTCGTAGATATCTTAACCAGCCCCGTGCGATTTTTGCGTTCGTCGCATTTAAACGTTTTTTCCATCTCGATTTATTTAATTTATTAAAATCGCCCCCTCGTCCCTCGTTGGAGGTACGTTAAGAGCTAACAAGGGCAGAACATCCGCCGATTTTGTTTATTTTTTGTGGACACAAGCGGACTTAAGCGGCAATTAAGCGTTTTAACATAAATACTATAATTATTACGAACGTTGTTTTATCTTGTACTTTCATTTAAATGCCGTCATGTAAATAAACAAAAAATAATATTTCAAATGCAACAGAACAACTGTCTTAACCCGCAATCGCAAAAATCGCAAAAAGTTTTTCTCGTCCGCCTCCGCCGCGATGGAAACCCGGACGAAGCGTCGACGTTCGCGCGGGAAAGGACGGCGGCGGCGGCGCCGATCAAAATCGGTCGTAGACATTTTAACGAGCCCCGTGCGATTTTTACGTTCGTCGCATTTAAACGTTCTTTCCATCTCGATTTATTTAATTTATTAAAATCGCCCCCTCGTCGCTCGTTGGAGGTATGTTAAGAGCTAACAAGGGCCGAACATCCGCCGATTTTATTTATTTTTTGTGGACAAAAGCGGACTTAGCGGCAATTAAGCGTTTAACATAAATACTATAATTATTACAAACATTGTTTTATCTCGTACTTTCATTTAAATGACGTCATGTAAATGAACAAAAAATAATAATTAAAATGCAACAGAATAACCGTCTTAACCCGCAATCGCAAAAATCGCAAAAAGTTTTTCTCGTCCGCCTCCGCCGCGATGGAAACTAGGACGAAGCGTCGACGTTCGCGCGGGAAAGGACGGCGGCGGCGGCGCCGATCAAAATCAGTCGTAGATATCTTAACCAGCCCCGTGCGATTTTTGCGTTCGTCGCATTTAAACGTTTTTTCCATCTCGATTTATTTAATTTATTAAAATCGCCCCCTCGTCCCTCGTTGGAGGTACGTTAAGAGCTAACAAGGGCAGAACATCCGCCGATTTTGTTTATTTTTTGTGGACACAAGCGGACTTAAGCGGCAATTAAGCGTTTTAACATAAATACTATAATTATTACAAACGTTGTTTTATCTCGTACTTTCATTTAAATGACGTCATGTAAATGAACAAAAAAAAATAATTAAAATGCAACAGAACAACTGTCTTAACCCCCAATCGCAAAAATCGCAAAAAGTTGTTCTCGTCCGCCTCCGCCGCGATGGAAACCCGGACGAAGCGTCGACGTTCGCGCGGGAAAGGACGGCGGCTGCGGCGCCGATCTAAATCGGTCGATGACATTTTAACGAGCCCCGTGCAATTTTTACGTTCGTCGCATTTAAACGTTCGTTCTATCTCGATTTATTTAATTTATTAAAATCGCCCCATCGTCGCTCGTTGGAGGTATGTTAAGAGCTAACAAGGGCCGAACATCCGCCGATTTTATTTATTTTTTGTGGACAAAAGCGGACTTAGGCGGCAATTAAGCGTTTAACATAAATACTATAATTATTACAAACATTGTTTTATCTCGTACTTTCATTTAAATGACGTCATGTAAATGAACAAAAAAATAATTAAAATGCAACAGAACAATTGTCTTAACCCGCAATCGCAAAAATCGCAAAAAGTTTTTCTCGTCCGCCTCCGCCGCGATGGAAACCCGGACGAAGCGTCGACGTTCGCGCGGGAAAGGACGGCGCCGCCGCCGATCAAAATCGGTCAATCGGTCGTAGACATTTTAACGAGCCCCGAGCGATTTTTACGTTCGTCGCATTTAAACGTTCGTTCCATCTCGATTTATTTAATTTATTAAAATCGCCCTCTCGTCGCTCGTTGGAGATACGTTAAGAGCTAACAAGGGCCGAACATTCGCCGATTTTATTTATTTTTTGTGGACAAAAGCGGACTTTAGCGGCAGTTAAGCTTTAACATAAATACTATAATTATTACAAACATTGTTTTATCTCGTACTTTCATTTAAGTTACGTCATGTAAATAAACAAAAAAAAATAATTAAAATGCAAGACAACCTTAACCCGCAATCGCAAAAATCGCAAAAAGTTTTTCTCGTCCGCCTCCGCCGCGATGGAAACCCGGACGAAGCGTCGATGTTCGCGCGGGAAAGGACGGCGGCGGCGGCGCCGATCAAAATCAATCGTAGATATCTTAACGAGCCCCGAGCGATTTTTACGTTCGTCGCATTTAAACGTTTTTTCCATCTCGATTTATTTAATTTATTAAAATCGCCCCCTCGTCGCTCGTTGGAGGTACGTTAAGAGCTAACAAGGGCCGAACATCCGCCGATTTTATTTATTTTTTGTGGACAAAATCGGACTTAAACGGCAATTAAGCGTTTAACATAAATACTATAATTATTACAAACATTGTTTTATCTCGTACTTTCATTTAAATGACGTCATGTAAATGAACAAAAAATAATTAAAATGCAATAGAACAATTGCCTTAACCCCCAATCGCAAAAATCGCAAAAAGTTTTTCTCGTCCGCCTCCGCCGCGATGGAAACCCGGACGAAGCGTCGATGTTCGCGCGGGAAAGGACGGCGGCTGCGGCGCCGATCTAAATCGGTCGTAGACATTCTAACGAGCCCCGTGCGATTTTTGCGTTCGTCGCATTTAAACGTTTTTTCCATCTCAATTTATTTAATTTATTAAAATCGCCCCCTCGTCGCTCGTTGGAGATACGTTAAGAGCTAACAAGGGCCGAACATCCGCCGATTTTATTTATTTTTTGTGGACAAAAGCGGACTTTAGCGGCAGTTAAGCTTTAACATAAATACTATAATTATTACAAACATTGTTTTATCTCGTACTTTCATTTAAGTTACGTCATGTAAAAAAACAAAAAAAAATAATTAAAATGCAAGACAACCTTAACCCGCAATCGCAAAAATCGCAAAAAGTTTTTCTCGTCCGCCTCCGCCGCGATGGAAACCCGGACGAAGCGTCGACGTTCGCGCGGGAAAGGACGGCGGCGGCGGCGCCGATCAAAATCGGTCGTAGACATTTTAACGAGCCCCGCGCGATTTTTGCGTTCGTCGCATTTAAACGTTCTTTCCGTCTCGATTTATTTAATTTATTAAAATCGCCCCCTCGTTGCTCGTTGGAGGTATGTTAATAGCTAACAAGGGCCGAACATCCGCCGATTTTATTTATTTTTTGTGGACAAAAGCGGACTTAAGCGGCAATTAAGCGTTTTAACATAAATACTATAATTATTACGAACGTTGTTTTATCTCGTACTTTCTTTTAAAAACATAAAATCATCGAAACCGGCGGGCGATCGGCTATAAAAGGTACCGGGGGCCCAATTCTCGAACCGTTCGCTATCGTAACTTACGCGAAAATGACGTCGCAACAAACAGATTTCTGCAGAAACCCATTATATCATGACGTGATCTTCGCGTTCGTTATGTTAGCGAATGGTTGGAAAATTAAGCCCCCGCGGGGTGGGGGGCAATTCTCAAACCGTTCGCTAACGCAACGTACGCGAAAATGACGTCACAACAATGGGTTTCTATAAAAATTTGTTTGTTGTGACGTCATTTTCGCGTACGTTACGTTAGCGAACGGTTTGAGAATTGCCCCCGGTTCTGCGTTTTCGAAACGACCTCGATCGAAAGTTACGTAAGTTGTTAACCATTTAAAGTAAATACCTATAGGTTATTTTAAATAATCAAATTTTTTTTTAATAATAATAACACCTAACAATTACAAGGTGATCCCGAGATTTTTATTTTATTTTTATTTATTTTTAGAGATTTTTTTTGGCGGGAGCCTTGCTCCGAACCGGCGCCGGCGCAACGATTCATTTTAAAATAAAATCGCGCTTAGCGTTTCGGCGAATCGTCGTTTTGTTGAAAACGCGACGACGATCAAACGGATTTCCTTCGAAACAACGGCTCCTCGAGCACAGCCGGCGCGCGATAAAGCAATCAAGGTGAAAGTATAATCCGGTCGACCCGAAATTAATTCGATTTAATTTCGCAGTCGGGATCGAAATAATTAACTTTGGCCGCGCGCGCGCCGCGCAAAAATCGAATGCGCGCCTCCTCGGGGATTTTCCTTTAAAAACCCCGTCGCGCGCGACCCCCGCGAGTTAATTAAGAAATGAATTATTAACGGAAAGCGAAAATGGACGCGCTTCTCAAAAGGCGGCATATCGAGTAGCTCTCGTAATTGATACGCAAAACTCCATTACGAGAACGAAACGTCGTCGAAAGTCGTTAAAACGCCCCCCCTTTAATCATATACGACGTAAAATTTTAACAGCTTAAAATCGGTTCGAGTTTATGAAGGGTCTAATTGTAAATGCGCGGAAAAAGGAAACGGTTTCGGTTAATACGGCAGTGACGCCATCGATTACATTACGCTCATCGACACTTAAACTTTTTAGGCCACGTTCGCGTACAGTCGTGGTAATAATTGATGTCGCCGAGAACGTTCAATAAACGAATAATAAATATGTAAATAGGAAATTAAGCAAATTGACACCTAAAATTACTCACGAGTGTCGTATAATGGACACGTAATATACAGGGTGTGACTAAAATAAGTCTAAACCTTTTAATGGGGGGGGGAGGGAGATGGGGTCGTTGTAATGATTTAAAACGTACTTTCTTTGTCGACGCGGTATCCGAGAAAATTGCATTTCGAATTTTAAGTATTCGCCCCGTCCCTATCTCGTTCGAAATTAAACGGCATAATGCCAACGAAGCAGATGAAGGGCGCAAATGACTCATTTTCGATGTAAAACTAACATCGACGTGGTTTATAAGTTAGCCACGTTTAACTTATTTTCGTGTAGGTTTTGTCAGTGCAAAAAAATAGGGGTGACATTTTTAAGGGATGGCACCCCTTAGGATTTTCGCCACTAAATATATATACAAAATATATCATTAATAAAAAACACCAATCAAGAAAATATTTTAATAATAAAATAAATACAAATTATACAATAATGAAAAAATAATTCGTCCTATGGTTAAACTTTCCAAACATTAATCATCAAGAAAACTAAAAATAAATAAACTATATAAATTTAACTTTTAACTTTACTATTAAATAAATTAAATAACGATAAAAAAAATTTATTAGTTATTAATTACCCATATTTATATTAATATATAATAATTTAATCTATTCAATACTAAATTTTATATTCAAACATTTCAAATTTATAAATTATTTTAGAAAAAATTATAAAAAAATGAACTATATAAATTTAACTTTAAACTTTATTATTAAATAGATTAAACAATGGAATAAAAAGTTTATTAGTTATTAATTACCTATATTAATATTAATATATAATCATTTAATCTATTCAATACTAAATTTTATATTCAAACATTTCAAATTTATAAATTATTTTAGAAAAAATTATAAAAAAATGAACTATATAAATTTAACTTTAAACTTTATTATTAAACAATGGAATAAAAAGTTTATTAGTTATTAATTACCTATATTAATATTAACATATAATAATTTAATCTATTTAATAATATTACCCCCCTTTTTTATATTAAAAATTATATTAATTTTTAAAATTATATATGTATATAATATCAATAAATGTTTAATGAGATAATAGATAAAAATAAATTAATATTTTATTGCATAGATTAATAATTTAAATTAAATATTATTATATCACATCTATTCAAAAATTATATATTTATTAAATAGTTTATATAATAATAGGCTATATTTTTATTAAATTTTAATATTTTTATTAGTTAATTAAGGTTCTAATCCATTAAACAAGTATTAATCAGATTTGCCACTATACATTTATAAATCAATTATTACATTTATTAATTTATTTCTAATTATATAAAATAATATATTTTATTTATTTATATATAATTATATAATAGGTATAGTATATTAATTCAAAATTAGTTAGGTATAATTATATAATTTTTATTGTACGTTCAATGTAAAACTAACATTGACGTAGTTTATAAGTTAGCCACGTTTAATTTATTTTCGTGTAGGTTATGTCAGTGCGAAAAATTAGGGGTGACATTTTTAAGGGACGGCACCCCTTAGGATTTTCGCCGCTAATTTTTATATCGTAATGTAGGTCTTGAATGGGGATTCGCAAAAATATATAGTTTGTTGGCGTTAACTTTTGTCGTTTCGCTCGTAATATACAAAATCGAAAAAAAGTTCCAATCTTCGAGGGCGGATTTCGCCCCCTTAATCCGCGCAAGAGCACGAACGGAATACGGCTCTCCACTAAGGTTTACTAGTACCGCAATCCGACAAACTTTCAATTTTTTCCGAAATTTCCTTGTTAGCTTAAAAGCATCAAGCTTAGTATCATCAACTAAACCCCATAAAAGTTTGGTAGTGAGTTTCGAAATTTTCCTTATTTTTGAGTATTAGGTGGGTAATCGGGAATCTAACCGCGCCGCATCTTTACCCCCACACGGGTTGCCTTATTCTTAATTTTTTAGCAAAATAACTGCAACAATTACATGAAAGCATTAAATTTAATACAAAAAAGGGGGCAATTTAGAACGAGGACTGTTAAAAAAAATGCCACGAATAATTTTTTTTTAAGCAAAGAGGCGGCAATATAAAAAGTTAATCGAGATACTTGGACGTTAAACATTTTTGGACGCACAACTCACGCGCACGCGACGCCCCAAATAAATTAAATTTGTTTTTCGAAAATTCAACGTTAAATACACAGTTTAAAAAAAAAAAAATACGTTATTGTATTTATAATACTTATTTAAAATAAAATAAATCGCTCCCGTTAATATAAACTAGAACTAAACTAACCGCAATTAATTTTAATTTTTAACCGCCGCGGTTAATAAAAATTAAAAAATAAATAAATAAATACATTTTAATAACAGACACGATTATTTCAAATTTTTAGTGGGTATTCAAATATCCGTCTCGTTGTCAGTCGAAATTGTTGCGACAATCAAAAATTTGCGTTTTTGCGTTTTTTTTTAATCCGTAAACGAATGCACCGAAAAGATTAAAATCCCTCGAAATAAGAGAAATTTAAATTTTTTTTTTGTTTTTAACACTTATGTAAAATGCAGGACTAACACTGGTGCCGTTGCGTGCGACCGTCACTTGTCTGTAACGGACTATCGGAAAAAAATTAGAAACAATTTTTTTAATTTTTCTTTCCATTTCTCCACCTTTTTTCTCGTCATCGTTTTCCCTCTTTTCCGTCGACTGCGAACTTGCATTATTATTTACCCGTACGCCCCCGTATTTCACTGTATTTTACCAATCGTTGCGGTCGCGAGAACGCGCGCAAGATAAAGTTTCGTTCGCGAAATTCGACCGTCGAATGTTCGTGGGGAGCCCTAACCCAACAGCCTAACCGATCTCGATTTTCGGAAAATGCGTTAGAGCTTCGAGGTCCGAGCAAGTCGACAAAGAAGGATCGTCGTATTAATTTTTTTTATGAGAACACAACGCAACACACAACACACGCGCACTCGCACGCAAAAAGGCCTTATAAACCGAACGAGCGCTCCTCGCGCGCGCGGTTAATACGACGCCCTAATTCAAAATACAAGAACACGAATTTGCAGTTTATACGTGGATCCTAGGAAAATCCGCTTTTATTTTAAAAACATTCAGTTCGCACTCCGATAAGTTATCTTACGAGTGGGCGGCGCGCACGTTTTATCGGTCGCTTTGTATTTTATCGTACGCATAAAAATGCGATTAAACTTTGATCTGGCTCGTGGCCTGTAATAAGGAAATTTTCGACGCTTAAGGGCACGCGAACGGTTTTTAAATTAAAAATGGAGCAAATTTATAATTCTGCGGTATAGAGGCGGCGGACGGTGATTGTTGGAATAATTTTACTGTATACAAAAAATACGTAATATTTTAGAATAAATTTCCTAAAAAATACATATTTTTTTAAAATCAATTTCAGCACGGCCCCCGCAACTGAGAGAATAAGTCGCGAGATTTTTTGGGGAGGCGCCTTCCAAGTTGCGAGTTAGGTATTCGTTACTCGATTTGCTTGCGGCGCTTGCGAGGAGGGCCGGGCGGGCGGAAATCACGGAAAAATTTTGCAACTTTGCAGGGTCGCGGTACTGGTCGACCCTAGATCAAGAGACCGTATTCCGTTCGACCCTCGAAAATTGGAACATTTTTCAATTTTGCTTATTATCTGTGAAACGACAAACTATATATTTTTGTAAATGGCCGTTCAAGACCTACGTTACGATACAAAAATTAGTGATGAAAATCCTAAGGGGTGCCGTCCCTTAAAAAATTTCACCTCTAATTTTATATACGCACACATTTATATATGTAATATAAAAGCGCGTTGCCGACGACATTAATTATGTCTACGACTGTACACTTCGACAAACGCGCACAGGTAACAAACCCGCCGCAATATCTATAATGTGAATGAATCATTCGTCCCCATCTACTTCGTAAATAAAACACAATATAACCGTTACACGTAAATGCCGACCCTTTTCCACGTTTCGGTCAAATAAATTAAGTCCGGGTTTTCCCGTCGGCAACGTTCGATGCGGCTTTCGAATTTCGATACAAGGCCCTTATTTCGTAAGCCACCCCCCGACCCCCCGGCTTATTTACGGGGACGTCGTTTCGTGCGGATTAATAGGCGGCGGTACGGGGGGCACGTTCAACGGGAGATTCGCGAAAATTATACAATTCGGAACTGAAAACGGAACCGTTCCGGAAAATGAATATTTTTTTTAATAATAAACGTACAGGGCGCGCCGCATAAAACTCGAAGGACCAATATTTCTGAAACCGAAACGGATATTCGAATTTGGCGGCTGTCTTTCGGTTGATTTGGAATGTTTCGTCGCGCCTAACCGAGATGGCGTGAGAGGGTAAAATATTTTTCCCGGGTCCTCGCGCCGAAATTCGCTTGTATTTTTTTTTATTTATTTATTTTTTTATTTATTTATTTTGTATTTATTTTGAAAATAATCGCCCATCATCGAAATCTACGAGCCGTAAATAAGCCGATATTTGCGCGCCGCACGCGCGCCCAAACAAACAAACGCGAATTTGTTTTACGAACACATTAAACCGCGTCAACTCGAACCCACAGGTAGTTTATTGAAAAAAAAAAACAGCTCCCTCGACGCCAAATATTGACAACGATGAAGTTCTAAAATGTTCAAATGATTAATGGTAAAAGCCATCCGAGCGTCGTTTTATTGATGGGGCGAAGTCGAAAAATGACAGGTTAACGTGGGGGGGGGGACGATATCGATCGCGGCCGCGACGAAACAACGGAACGAAAATCACGACAAATGCGCGACGAGAACAAATCGGTCGCCGAAAACTCCCCGGCGCGTATTAATTAACCACGCAATTAAACGGGGCCGTCTACGAAACGTGCACACTTACGCGCCCCGACGAATATTAAACATGCAATAAACCGACGCCGCCAACGCGAAATGGCTTATCGAGACGCCGCATCGAAAAGACGAGCCGAACGCGTCAACCGAAACGGATCGAGATAAACGGCGAGGGCACCTTAGAAGGGTCGAGACGAGATAATTTTTCACGATCAAATCTCGACCCGAATCGATTTAAATTTTATTTAATTAAAAAAAATAATAAAAAAAATTCGCACCCCATTCCGGGCGAAACCCGTCCGATATCTCCGTCGGTTCTATAAATCAAAAAACGAGCCCTCGATCGGGACACGCCCCCAACGAAAACGCCCGAAACGGAGCCGATCGAGAAAAAAAGACGAAAAACGAGCGGGGCCTCGCGTTGGGCGCCAGCATTTCGAAATTTTTCGAAATTTTTCGAGCGCGCACGATTCGATTTCGACTTGGCCGTAAAAAAAGTGATAATAATAGGGGCCGAGGGGGGGAACGACGCGGTAGCTTCGCCGTCCGGACTGAAAAATTCGAAATTCTCTCATTGCCGCAGATCACCGCGGACGTCTGCAAGATAAGGGCGGCGTTACGGATGCGAGCGTTCCGAACGTTCAAAAAAAAACTACCGCGCCCGCCAAATACCATCGCGCGACCTTTGCACCCTCGCTTGTCGCAGAAAAGTACTTGGCGTGCGATTTACAATTTCCCCCCGTATAAGCAAACATTAATCGTTGCGCGCCGTAGAAAAAAAAAACGGCGCTTTTTCGTCTTTAACGTTATGCAGGTATTTATTGCAGGTGCGCACGGCACGCGCCCCCGGACGGACCGAACTTTTTTTTCACGAAAAACTTCCGACGGCTTTCGCGCGGCCCGTAGTTTTCGGCGCCCCGACGGGCCGTCGGCGAATATTGGCCGGCCCGCTCCCGCGACCTAAACCCGCTTGATGCGGTCGCGTGTCCGTAAAAAAGAGTCGTTGTCGTCGGGCCGTCGCGTGGCTTCGAAAAGTCGAGGATCGAATAGAACAAAGACGGGCACGGCCACCTTGCCGTGTGCTTGTAAGTTATTGATCTACTTAACCGGAGGGGGGGGGGGGGAGCCGTTTAAACTACAACTCACTCGATGAAATAAAACGCTAACGGGACGAATAAGGACGCGCGAGGCGGCGGGTTTGGCATATCGCGCGGGGAACGCGAGCCGGACAATCGGCACGGAGGACCAAAAGAGAGGGAGCGCGTTCGTTGCATTGCACGTTTCGCTTTCGACGCGGCGAATAAACGTATGATAAAATGTTCGGAAGCGCGTTCGCCGATTAGAAAACGGCCGTTTAAAAAAATCCGGCAACGTAGGACCACACACGCTCCCGCACGCCGGTCATCCACTTAAACCAATATTTACAAAAGACGAATTACGTATAAAACCTGAACAATACGAGCGTCTGTTGTTTTTATATTACGAAACTGTTATTTCAGCTACGGGAAACTTGTGTATTTTTGTTTTTAACGTTGCGGCCGGGAGCGCGGGAGCTCGGGGGCTTCGTGCTGCGCCCCGAATTTAAACAATTTCGACGTGCCCCCCTCCCCCCGTTCCCTCACCCTGCGCCGCGTCTCGCCTGTTACCTTGTTTAACCTACTCTTGGCGGGAGTGCTTATTAATTTACATTGTGCGCCCTAAACGAGCGACTTCGCGGGGCTCGTCTCCTACGGTTTCGTCAATAATTTATGCGGCCGAAGCCCCAGACTGTATACACACGGAATATCTTAACGGGCGCACACGTTCCCGTCGGGAATGCGACATTACTCCCCGAAATATCTGATTTGGGAAGGGCGGCGGAATAAGTTTGTCGACCGAGACACGTTTCGGTTGCGACGTAAATGGGACTTGGGACACGCAAAGCGCGGGGGAGGGGGAGGGGGGAGGGGGGGCGCCCAATAAAAAGTCGTGTAAATTTTACATGTTCGCCAACTATAAAAATATATTTATTTATTTTTACAAGACCCGCGTAGATCGATGGCGGAGCTCGGCGGCTCGAAAAACGCCCGCGGAACGTTGCCGTTAGCTCCCCCTCAAAAAAAAAAAACACCAAAAAAAAAACGGACGCCCGACCAAACGCGCGTTTCGAAACGCAACCGAAATCCCGCACAGTTCCCGACCGTTTAAGGCGTCTTCGCCGCCCCCCCCCCCCCACGCACACACGCAAGTAGGTATGCGGTACGTGACATTCCCGAAAACTTTAGTTGCGCGTTTCCCGGCAGAATTTAATTAAATAACTGAGCGAACGTAGGTAATTGTTTGTAAACACATATTTAAGGGAACGGCGCGGGAGAGGGGGGGGGACGTCGTTTGTTTGTGTTTCGCATATAAATCGATTCTTTATCGGTTTACCTTAGTTGGGGTTTATTTTAACTCGCGCCGGCTATTTAAAATATTTCGCGCAAATTCGTTGTTCGGTAAAATGACGCCGGGGGACGCGTTCGATCATTAAGAAAAAATGTCAACTTACTGACTAAGGGTGCGATCCGTGGAGGCGCCTCCGGACTCGTGGTGGCGTCCCTTGTGGTGCGTGACGATGCCCATGAGCTTCATCCAGGCGTTGTTCTTCCCCCCGTGCCCCCCCATCCCGCTCTGCCACATCGTCATGGCCGCAGAGCATCACAGAACGACCCCTCTTGCGATGATAACACCAGCGGACAGGCCGCTCACGAACGCCACTGTTTAATTCGTTTCTAATCGCACCATGGCCCTTTTCGTCGCACCACTTTCAATTTAGGACACTTTGATCAATCGTCAACTGTAACGTTTGTTTTTTGTTTGTTTAACACAGCAAACGCCTACTTTGCTATTTTTTTGTGAATAAGTACTATCAGATTAAGATTATATTTAAGTATTGCGACTATAGATGCGGAGGATGATTTCTTGAAAGACCATCAGCATGGTCGGATGCACTAACCGGAAGTGGTTGTTTTAAGTAAGCGAACGCGACGAGCTCTGAAACTGGAAATTTATTAATTACTCGTTTGGCGGCGGCGGGCGCGTGCCGTCGCCACGTCCTGCTGAAACCGTACCGTACAAAACGAAATCGCGAAACGCAACGGAAAAAACAGATTAATCCGGGAAAAACGTATTTTGAATTTCAAACGGAAAACCAATATCCGCGGAACCTTTTTTCGGATTTTCGCGCAAAAAGAAAATCATCCGTAATCCGAACGAATTTCGAATTGGAGGGTCGCGACGAGTTCGTCGCGCCTCACGCCCCGCGAACGTTTTTTTTTGGGGGGGGAACGGGACGGGAGGCGGACGAAAATTAAGTCGTCGTTCTCGAACACGTTCGGAGCGTTGAAAAAAAATTAAAAAAATTGCGATTAAGGAAAAAACGAAAAAAAAAACAAAACAAACGGAACAATACCGCGATAACGCACCTCAAACCAGAAATATCCGCTTAAAAATAGAAATCTTATAAAACCTACATCTGTTAAATTTAATACGGAAACCCGTTAATTATAAATAAATGAACGTCGTGCGCGCGTACGTGTGCGTTTACGCGCAAAACTAAAAAAAAAATAAGTCGAACGTTCAAATTCGCTCGCCGCGAGTTTCGCGTAAAAATCTGGGGCTGCCCCTTAAAATCGTACAAATAAAAAAAAAACAAAAACGAAGCGTCCCCGAAAAACTTGTAAAAACAAATCTAAAACTATCTATATTTACGTGTAATAACGGTAGTTAGTTAGTAGTAGTAAGTAGGTAGTTTCTAATATTAGGTAAACTTTAAAATGGAAGATAATAATTATTAGGGGGCGCGAACGGCAAAAAATTGAGCAAGATATTTTATAGAATTAACACGACTAATAAACGACGACGAATCGAAATTTGCTTTATTGCGACAATTAAACACTAACGCGCGGCACTGCACAGGGGTCCACCACCACCGGCCTGGGAGGCTCGAGGGCGCAACACTTCGCCAACGACGGACTCACGTCGGTACCACCGAGACTGCGGCCCATCGTCGGGGGGCTTTTTCCGAGGACCGCGACGCGACCAACAGGTGAGAGACGGCGGCGGCGACAAGTTATCTTTAGTTGGCGCGCGATTTGTGCACTGCACCTAGGTCCAGCCGCCGGTGGTGGCGAAGCCGCGCAGGCGCCCCCGCCAATGCGGACCTCCTGGTCCCGAAATCGCAATCCGCTGCTGCAGCGGGCGGAGGCGCATCCCCAGCTTACCTGATTATTCCGCGGGGGATCGCCACCGCCACCGTCCGCCACTGCTGCAGTGCCCCACGAGAAATACAAACGACGACGACGACGAAGACGACAGGACCGTATTCGTGTTCGTGTTAATTTCGCCCGCGCCCCCCCGTTCACGACGCCGAATCGATAATCGGCCACGAGTTTGGCGCAAATTTTTGTTTGGGCGCCCGTAAATAAAACGAACTAGGTCGATTTTTAATCGCGCGCGCGGTTCTCGCGACGATAAAATTTTTAAACGGGCAAGATCGCCCGGGTTTAAATTTCGCGGCCTCGCCCATAATTTTCGACGAGCCGTCGCGTCGGCCGGAAGTTAATTTGAAAATAACAAGAAAACTCGGGAGTTTCGCGAGCGCGAGCCCGACGGGAGCCCTTCAAAGAAAAAAAAAGGAAAACGTCGCCTCGGCGACGAGAATCGCGAGTCGGGCAGCCGTGCGTCGGTCGATGCGGCAACCCTCGCCTTTCGAAATTGGACGATTAGGGGCCCCGGAGAGCATTAAAAACGATCGCAACGTCTCAGGAGAAACTTGAGCGAACGTCGATTGCGTTTAGCTTGCCGCGCCAACGTCTAAATGGCACCAATCTAACGTTAAACGCGAACGACGTTTTTTTCCGGTTCATCTCGATGCGCGCGATGACGTATTTCGTTTGTTTGCGACCGTTTCTTTTGGCGTCTTTGAAAAAAGCGGTTTTTTCCCCACTCGTCATCGAAACGTAGGTGCAAATCATTGCGCTACTGCACCGCCCTCCCACTCCGCACCGCGGCAGTTAATTACGCGGCCATGCTCGCGCGAATTATTTTCACCTAATGGGGATATGTCGACAAACAAAAGGGCTTCTTAAAACGTCGTCCCGATATTCGCGGACGCGCGCCGACAAATCGCTGAAAAAAAAAAACAACTTCGACATCGACGTCGCCCGTATTCGCCCGAAAACGTACGGGCGCCGTTTAAAAAACAAAGTCACGTCTATTAAGCTGACACAGCCACTACGGCACAATCGAATGAAATCTATTTAGAAATTTAGTGCCAATTTGTTGCTGTATTCCCGATTTTGTTGCTCCAGCCGTTTCGCCAAAAACCATGGCTGTGCTAACTTAACACTTAAGCTAGCACAGCCACTCGCAGAAAATAAAAAAAAAAGTAAAAACGAGGTGGTATTTTGTTGCTACTACTACTTTGTTACTTATTACTTGTTACTACTTGCTTTGGTTACTACTATTTTGTTGCTAATTTGTTGCTCTATTGCCGATATTATTGCTACACCCATAACACGAAAAAACCACCCCCACACCAACTGCAGTAAAACAACTACTTAAAAATTTCGATTTTCTTGATAAATTTACTGTAATGAATTAGTTGCAATACATGATATTATATCCAAATTAGGTTGCTTCACCCCTAGTACGAAAATAACCACCCCTAGTACTTAAAAGCCAGCACAACACCTTAAAACTTAAAAAACATCGATTTTTTCGATAGATTAGGGCTTTATGATTTAGTTGCTCCACGTTCTAGTACATCCCGATTTTTGTGCTCCACCCCTAATACGAAATCAACCACCCCTAGTACTTAAAAGCAAACACAACACCTTAAAACTTAAAAAATATAGATTTTTTCGATAGATTAGGCCTTTCTGATTTAGTTGCTCCATGTTCTAGTATATCCCGATTTTTGTGCTCCACCCCTAATACGAAAACAGCCACCTCTAGTATTTAAAAGCCAGCACAACACATTAAACTTAAAAAATATCGATTTTTTCGATAGATTAGGGCTTTATGATTTAATTGCTCCACGTTCTAGTATATCCTGATTTTTGTGCTCCACCCCTAATACGAAAACAGCCACCCCTAGTATTTAAAAGCCAGCACAACACATTAAAACTTAAAAAATATCGATTTTTTCGATAGATTAGGCCTTTATGATTTAGTTGCTCCACGTTCTAGTATATCCCGATTTTTGTGCTCCACCCCTAATACGAAAACAACCACCCCTAGTACTTAAAAGCCAGCACAACACATTAAAACTTAAAAAACATCGATTTTTTCGATAGATTAGGGCTTTATGATTTATTAGCTCCACGTACTAGTATATCTCGATTTTTGTGCTCCACCCCTAATACGAAAACAGCCACCGCTAGTACTTAAAAGCCAACACAACATATTAAAACTTAAAAAACATCGATTTTTTCGATAGATTAAGCCTTTATGATTTAGTTGCTCCACGTTCTAGTATATCCCGATTTTTGTGCTCCACTCCTAATACGAAAACAGTCACCCCTAGTACTTAAAAGCCAGCACAACACATTAAAACTTAAAAAATATCGATTTTTTCGATAGTTTAGGCCGCTATGATTTAGTTCCTCCACGTTCTAGCATATCCCGATTTTTGTGCTCCACCCCTAATACGAAGACAGCCACCCCTAGTACAAAAATCGGGATATACTAGAACGTGGAGCAACTAAATCATAAAGCCCTAATCTATCAAAAAATTAATGTTTTTTAAGTTTTAAGGTGTTGTGCTGGCTTTTAAGTACTAGGGGTAGTTATTTTCGTATTAGGGGTGAAGCAACCTAATTTGGATATAATATAATGTAAAACAACTAATTCATTACAGTAAATTTATCAAGAAAATCGAAATTTTTAAGTAGTTGTTTTACTGCAGTTGGTGTTGGGGTGGTTTTTTCGTGTTAACGGTGTAGCAATAATATCGGCAATAGAGACAGCCACTCGCAGAAAATAAAAAAAAAGTAAAAACGAGGAGGTATTTCTAAATTACTATTTTGTTGCTAATTTGTTGCTCTATTGCCGATATTATTGCTACACCGTTAACACGAAAAAACCACCCCAACACCAACTGCAGTAAAACAACTACTTAAAAATTTCGATTTTCTTGATAAATTTACTGTAATGAATTAGTTGTTTTACATTATATTATATCCAAATTATGTAGTTGCTCCACGTTCTAGTATATCCGATTTGTGCTCACCAATACGAAAACATCACCCCTAGTACTTAAAAGCCAGCACAACACCTTAAAACTTAAAAAAATATCGATTTTTTCGATAGTTTAGGCCTTTATGATTTAGTTGCTCCACGTTCTAGTATATCCCGATTTTTGTGCTTCCACCCCAAGTACGAAAACAGCCACCCCTAGTACTTAAAAGTCAGCACAACACCTTAAAACTTAAAAAACATTAATTTTTTCGATAGATTAGGGCTTTATGATTTAGTTGCTCCACGTTCTAGTATATCCCGATTTTTGTGCTTCACCCCAAGTACGAAAACAGCCACCCCTAGTGCATAAAAACCAGCACAACACATTAAAACTTTAAAACTATCAATTTTTTCGATAGTTTAGACCTTTATGATTTAGTTGCTCCACGTTCTAGTATATCCCGATTTTTGTACTAGGGGTGGTTGTTTTCGTACTAGGGGTGGAGCACAAATATCGGGATGTACTAGAACGTGGAGCAACTAAATCATAAAGGCCTAATATATCGAAAAAATCGATGTTTTTTAAGTTTTAATGTGTTGTGCTGGCTTTTAAGTACTAGGGGTGGCTGTTTTCGTATTAGGGGTGGAGCACAAACATCGGGATATGTTAGAACATGTATCAACTAAATCATAAAGGCATAATCTATCGCAAAAATCGATGTTTTTTAAGTTTTAATGTGTTGTGCTGGCTTTTAAATACTAGGGGTGGCTGTTTTCGTATTAGGAGTGGAGCACAAAAATCGGGATATACTAGAACGTGGAGCAACTAAATCATAAAGCCCTAATCTATCGAAAAAATCGACATTTTTTAAGTTTTAATATGTTGTGCTGGCTTTTAAGTACTAGCGGTGGCTGTTTTCGTATTAGGGGTGGAGCACAAAAATCGGGATATACTAGAACGTGGAGCAACTAAATCATAAAGGCCTAAACTATCGAAAAATCGATATTGTTTTAATTTTAAGTGTTGTGCTGGCTTAATCTGGTAGTTATTTTCGTATTAAGGGTCGAAGCAACCAAATTGGGATTATATAATGTAAAGCAACTAATTCATTACAGTAAATTTATCAAGAAAATCGAAATTTTTAAGTAGTTGTTTTACTGCAATTGGTGTGGGGGTGGTTTTTTCGTGTTAAGGGTGTAGCAATAATATTGGCAATAGAGCAACAAATTAGCAACAAAATAGTAGTTTAGAAATACCTCCTCGTTTTTACTTTTTTTTTATTTTCTGCGAGTGGCTGTGCTAACTTAACACTTAAGCTAGCACAGCTTAACAGCACACATGGTTTTTGGCGAAACGGCTGGAGCAACAAAATCGGGAATAGAGCAACAAATTGGCACTAAATTTCTAAATAGGTTTCATTCGATTGTGCCGTAATGGCTGTGTCAGCTTAATAGACGTAACAAAGTCGATTACCACGGCAACGAAACAAAACACGTCTACAAACCAAATACTATATTTAGTATATTTATTTATTCACTATCAAGTTACTTTTGTTATTGCGCCCCGTATAAACGATTCCTAAATTCAAAAAGTCGTAATAAACGACGTTTAAACAACCGAACGTCGTCGTTCTTTTGTCGTACAAAACTCCGCCATCTCGAAATTTCTTTTATAAACAATAACGTGCATTGACTTAATTTCACTTGCACTTATTTGGCGATATTAAACAAACGACGCCGACGTTAGCGATATTTTTTGACGTGAACGTCAATAACGCACGCACGATAGGTTCTTTTTTCTTCCCCCGGTCGCGAGCGCAGTTCGAAGGGTCGTTTAATTTAAACGAGTTGCTAAAAACGAAAATGTTGCGTAACATTGCAAGATAGCGGTCGAGAGGGGAGGTTTTCAGGGGAAAAAATCAAGACCTCTCCCCGTCGTTCGGATTTTCTAATTTTTTTCATAAAATAATACGACCGACGAGAGCCGCAGCTTAAGGAAAACAACGGGCCCCGAACTGTTTGATAATTAATAAAAATTGAGTGTAAGACGAGAATGAGTTTTTTCGATTTTTGTTGTACCTGCACGTTTCAAACGTGCCACATTCCCATCAAAGTCGCAAGTTTTTTTTTCTTCCATTTTCGTCCCCTCCCGGAAGAATAGTGTACAATCGCGTGCGATGAAAATGTCCCGCGTGGGACGCAGGACTTGCTCGGTTTAAGTCGGCTCGAACGAAGCAAAAACAAAAACGAATCCTGTACGTTTTGCGGTTTTCGGGTGATTTTCGGCAAACTTATCGCCCTCTCGGCGCCCCCCAAATTAAATACGTTCGCCGGACATTACGACTTCGGCCCGGCAACTATTATAAACTTCACAACCACTTACTTATACGTAGGTACGTTGGGGTGAGGGGGCGGGGGGACGCACGTAAAATAATCGAATCGATAAATTTTATTTTTCTTATCTTCGCATGTGCCGCATCGCGGCGTTAAAAGTAACAGTTATTGTCGGACATAAAAAAATATATATAGAAATTCGCCCCGCATAAAAACAAATACGACCCTGACCACGCCGCAAATAGATAATTATTTATCCGATATTAGAATTTTAATTGCTCTTCGTGTTCGACGGGGGGGGAGGGGGGAGGAGGCACGCGAATTTTAAGGGAACGTCGCCTCCGCCCGCGTCCCTCCAGAGGTATGTGTGGCGAATTGAAAAACGCCGTCCGCGGGGGGGAGGGGGGAGATTTAATTGCGTTTGAAAGACAAAAATTAAATGCGACGTTTTGAGCGGCGCCCGGCCAGGACCGTAACGCGGCGATTGCGGGCAATTACTTCGCACTTTCACGACAACCCCCCCGAGAACTTGTTATCTTTTAACTGCGTCCGTAAACTCGTTAGATGTTAACGTTATGTCGAATTGTCAACGAACGTCCATTTTACCGCTTGGCGACACAATTAAATCCAACGATGACGTTAAACAAGCAAATTAAGCCTTGCCGCGGGTCGTCGATTAAACAGGATAAAAACCATCGGCGTTTTTTTCCCGCGTATCTAACACACATTCCATTACGCATCGCGAGATTTCGAAATTCGAAAAAATATATTATATTACAAATTGACGCCCGACGTGGGGCCGCCTTTTGCCTGTTATCCGCGTTAATTATTCCTTAATTTTGCACAACTTGCGGAAAAAACGCGAAGAGTTTCGCTTACGAATTCTCGGCCCTTAATGACGTAATGAGAAAGAGGAGGGCGTAAAGAGACGGGCAACAAACTAGGACCGAACAATCTCGCGCAACGATTTTCATACTCGAGGTAAAACTGTACCGACCGAAGAAGAAAAAACAACATTCTTAAAACAATTCGCGGCAAGTAATGGGCGAGCGAGTGTTTGAAAAAGTCGTATGTTACACACAAAAAAAAACAGTAAAAAAAAATACACCTTTTTTCAGTAGTTTCTTGGAAATTATACACCGTGTCCAAGATAAGAATGCACAGCATGGGGATCTTGAAAACGGTAGAAGATACAGGGTGGCTTAAATTAGAAAAAAGTTGCGCTATTTAGAGTATGTTCACACGCTGGTCGCAAAAGTTCATTATTGTTTATCGTTTTCAAAATTCTCAAACAAATGTGATTTTTTGGATTTTCGTTTCTTTCCATTTTTTTATTTATTTTAAATGATATTAAAAAACTACCGGCACTTTCTCGTTGCCACTTTTTAAGCTCTACAAAATGGCGTGTTCAAATTTTTAATCCGACGTTTCGTATCCAAGAACCCATCATCAACTTTATTTTTTTATATGGCCACAAACAAAGAGACACCCTGTATTCGGAAGCATTATTCATTACAAATTCAACGATGTATCACACATTCTGGTTTTGAAGCCAAAAAAGGGGAAAAACGTGAGTTATAAGGTTTTTTATTTTTTAAATTAGTAGGCGCTGGTACAATAACAGAAACAAAATGTCAAAAAATTATAATAATTGCTCAAATAGGTTGCCATTATTTTCTAGACACAAGTATGCTCTGTCTACAGAAGAATTCAAAACATGGTCTAACATTTCTGGTGTGATTGTATTAACTGCTGCTAAAACCAATGCCAATAACTGTTCTTCATTTTCAAAAGTGGCTACACTTGGTTTTTTAAATAACCCCACAGGAAAAAATCCAACGGAGTTAAGTCAGGTGATCGGGCTGGCCAGGCTACTTCACTGTGAGTTCCAATGCATTTTTCAGGAAACCTCTGGGACAAATATTCCCGCACATTTCTTGAATTATGCGCTGGGGCACCATCTTGCTGAAACCAGCAGTTGTTTTAGCAGCAGTTAATACAATCACACCAGAAATGTTAGACCATGTTTTGAATTCTTCTGTAGACAGAGCATACTTGTGTCTAGAAAATAATGGCAACCTATTTGAGCAATTATTATAATTTTTTGACATTTTGTTTCTGTTATTGTACCAGCGCCTACTAATTTAAAAAATAAAAAACCTTATAACTCACGTTTTTCCCCTTTTTTGGCTTCAAAACCAGAATGTGTGATACATCGTTGAATTTGTAATGAATAATGCTTCCGAATACAGGGTGTCTCTTTGTTTGTGGCCATATAAAAAAATAAAGTTGATGATGGGTTCTTGGATACGAAACGTCGGATTAAAAATTTGAACACGCCATTTTGTAGAGCTTAAAAAGTGGCAACGAGAAAGTGCCGGTAGTTTTTTAATATCATTTAAAATAAATAAAAAAATGAAAAGAAACGAAAATCCAAAAAATCACATTTGTTTGAGAATTTTGAAAACGATAAACAATAATGAACTTTTGCGACCAGCATGTGAACATACTCTAAATAGCGCAACTTTTTTCTAATTTAAGCCACCCTGTATCTTCTACCGTTTTCAAGATCCCCATGCTGTGCATTCTTATCTTGGACACGGTGTATATACATACAATTTTGTTTTAATTTTGATTATCAACGGAAATTATGAGTATTTAATCGCGTTATTGTTGTCGGAGACGTTAAATGTACAACTTTTAATCGTAAGATGCACGTTTTAATCGGAGGGCTCGGAAGTCGATTTGAAGTCATATACTCGAATATAAATTTGAAAATATTCGAAATCCCGCCGAACCGGAAAGGGGCGATTTTCTCTGTTTACTACAACGGTTTATCGTAACGCAAAACGTTATCGATCGTCTTTTTGTTAGTAAATAAATCGTCATCTGTGCCGCCTATTTTTTTTTCCTTGTTTGTAACAAACAGGCAAAATAAACTAAACAATTAAGGAGAGAAATAGAACAACGGCTCGAGAATTAATAAATACGAGTCGACTGATAAAACGACAGGCTACTCTCTTTGTGATAATTGACAAAACCGTAGTCTGCGTTGATTGTTTTCGTGCTTATAAGGTCTGTCCCAGATCACTACAGAACACTAACTGAGTATTACGACAACCATAAAATAAATTATCATACATTCCATAATCCCCAACAAGCAAATCTTTCAGTAGTAATAAGAAACCTACCGATATCCATTGAAAATGACGAAATCAAACAAGAATTATCAAAATCCTTCCAAGTAGTAAGCGTTACTCGCCTCTATAATAAAGGAAAACTGCCCATTCCAATATGCGCAATCATATTAAAACCAACCGAAAACTCCGGAGAAATCTTTAAAATTACACACCTATTTCATTGCATAGTTGTTGTAGAACCCAGAAGGAAATCCTCGGACATACCGCAATGTCATCGCTGTCAAAATTACGGACACACCAAAAATTATTGTAAATTACAGCCTAGGTGTGTTAAATGCCCAGGGGCACACTTAACTTCAGAATGTAATAAAACCAAATCCGACAAAGCACATTGTGTTCTTTGTGGTCAACAACATCCAGCGAACTATAAAGGTTGCCAATACTACTTAGAATTAAAAAACAGCAGACAATCTCCCACACAGGCAATCAAAACAAACAAAAACAGCACCCAATCACGCCAAACTCAACCGAAACTAACTACACAACATACTCATCTGACAACATACGCAAACATACTTACGAAATCACACCACTCTGTGCAACCAAAAACTGATTCAACAAACTTAAGCGACATTATCACCAATATAATAACTCAGATCATAACTTCTATCACAGAGCAAATTAAAGGTCAATTATCACACATAATCACTAACCTGCTCCAAAATGGACAGAAGTAATCAAAAAATGTTTAATCACTTAACACTCCTAAATTGGAACTCGAACGGTATCAAGGCACAACGCATGATTTTTATTGATTTTCTTATACGACACAATATCGATTTAGCATTTATAAGTGAAACACATTTAATTAAAAATGAAAAATTCACAATCCCGGGATATTGCACTTACAGACATGATAGAGTATCTACGACCGCATCTGGTGGCACCGCGATTATTATTAAAAATAACGTTCAGCACTACCAGCTACCTGAGCACGATCTAACCAATTTGGAAGCAATAGCAGTGGAAGTAGTAGTTCAGCACGGCCATACATTTAGACTTATCGCCGCCTATCTACCCCCAAACCGACAACTTATAGCAAAAGATATTACATCTTTTTTTGGTACCAATTATCCCACCATTCTTCTGGGAGATTTGAATAGTAAGAATACCCTATGGGGATGTCGTGCAACTAACCCCAATGGAAAGAAGCTGCATGAATTTACTACACAATGCAATATACACATCACAGCGCCCACAGAATTTACTCGTTTCCCCTACAGGTCAGATCATAGACCGGATATATTGGATATAGGCTTACAAAAAAACTTCTGTGAACCACTTACTCGCCAGGTACTTACGGAATTAGACTCCGATCATCTGCCAGTAATTATAACGCTGGAAAAACAACCCGAAAACATTGTAACACCTGCAAGACTAATCAAAGGGGTAATCAACTGGAATAAATTCAAAGAATATTTGGATGCCCGTATTAAACCTCAGAATCTACCATACTCTACGCAAATAGTAGACAACACTATAAAATACTTGACAGACACGATGGTGCATGCAGTGCAATTCTCGACGCAATCAACCTACAAACACGTAAGACATCCGCACTCAAAACCACCAAAATACATCCAAGATCTTATTAAAACAAAAAACACATACAGAAGACTATGGCAACGCACACGAAACCAAACACATAAAACTGAATTGAACAAACTTACGCATCAAGTGAAATGGGAGCTAGACAACTATCGAATATGTCAGTACAATCAATACATATCACGCGTAAATAATCAAGATTCCTCATTATGGAAAGTAACTAAACAGATTACCCGTAAACCAAATATAATACCTCCACTGAGGCACAACAACACAGACTTCGGCACCGATAGAGAAAAATGCGAAATGATGGCAGAACACCTACAAAATGTCTTCACAACAAATATTGCAGAAGATAACATACGGCACACAAATAAAGTAGAAACCACAGTAGACACTCATGTATCTACTATAAATCATGACAACATAAACACAACCACACCACTGGAAATCGAAAAAATCATCAGAAAACTTCCAAATAAAAAAGCACCAGGTCATGATGAAATTCCAAATATCTTGCTCAAAAACTTAACACCAAAAGCACTAACCTACTTAGCAACAATCTTCAATATCTGCATTAGTATCAGCTACTTCCCAACTACCTGGAAAATAGCTGAAATACTGATATTCTTGAAACCCGGCAAGAAAAAGAACGATCCAAATAGCTACAGGCCAATCAGTTTATTGTGTACCATCTCAAAAGTCCTTGAAAAGGTTATTCTAGCTAGATTAAATGATTATTTGCACGCCAACGAAATTATACCTCACTTTCAGTTTGGATTCAGACCTTTCCACTCTACAACACATCAGCTCCTAAGAATAACTGAAGCAATAATAAGAGGGTTTGAAGAAAAACAACACACTACGGTAGCATTCTTAGATATAGCCCAAGCTTTCGATAGGGTATGGATGAAAGGCGTAATATACAAGATGAGAATTCTGGGCTTTCCCGTATACTTAAGTAATCTAATACACTCATTCCTCACAAACCGAACTTTTCGTGTTAAAATCAATACCACACTGTCACAATTAAAATCTATTGCAGCCGGAGTGCCACAAGGATCGGTCTTGGGACCGGTATTATTCAATATATTCATGTACGACATACCCAATGCTGAAAACAACACCATTTCAATATACGCAGATGATACTGCTGTCCTAACCCAACATCAAGATATTAACGTAGCCGTTGCAATGCTCCAGGACTCACTGGATAACCTCTTAAGATGGTTCAGACGCTGGAATATCCGAATTAACTCCACAAAATGCCAGGTTAAAATTTTTACCCTACGAAGACCATCGGACCCCGAACCCATAATTATAAATAATCAAGCAATAACATGGAACCCATCACACAACTCCGTCAAATATCTTGGGGTGCATTTAGACAGACGACTCACTTGGAGCTTACATGTTAATAAAAAGCTACAAGAAGGCTATGCGAGAATTGCAATGTTTTATCCCATATTAAATAAAAGAACATGTTTAAAAATAGAATGTTCTAAAATGTTGTATCAAGGCATCATAAGACCCGTCATAATGTATGGGGAACTACAAGTAAAACAAACATTAAAAAGCTACAGACGCTTCAAAATAAGGTCTTAAGACTTGCTACGAATGCCGATTGGTACATCCGAAATTCCCAACTTCATCGCGAACTAAACATGCCAAGCATAGAGGACTTTATTAAAAACTCAGCTAAGAAGTTCTTCAATAACCTCCATAATTGTCCAGCGTCAGCTTATTATAAACTAGGACTCAAATCAACAACAACGCGGCTGAAACCGCGGCTGCCACAAGATATCCTACTCTCCGATAGTGATTAAAAGTGTTTGATAGTGAACTACTAGAATAATCGATACGCTTAGTGAAGTGCTAATGTCCATATGTCTAAAGGTTAATGTAATCTTATTTATCAATGCTGTGAACAGCCCTAGTGTGCTTAACCAGTACCTCTAAAAATAAAACAAAAATAAGGTCTGTGTAATAGAGTTTAATTCACAATTAAAGGCGCTTGCGTCAGATATTAATGAAATCTATTATGTATGGTTTAGAACTTGACTATTTGGTGTAACCTTTTAAAATTGAAAAATAAAAAGGCGTTTTCGTTTTACATCCATTAAAACTGCAATTAATGTATTTTTCATAAAGTAAACAAGAAATTATTGCGAAAATATTTAATAAAATGGTAGATACTTATCTATAAAGACTATAATTTTAAAATTTTTCTAGTTTGTGGTTTTGAATATACATTTTGATTAATTACTTTATCATTTTGCGTGTTACAGTAACTGGAAAATAATGGTTTAATTAGCTTTGTTAAAATGATGTCTGCGATTAAATTTTTACGATTGTAACAAGAAAAATGGGAACTTAAAGAATTTTTGGAATGGTAACGACTCTTTTCGAAATGTTTTTCGCAAACATACAAATTGGGTTCAATATTGTGTCCCGCAAATGTATAATTAAGCGGTAATAAAGAGTTAAGCGAGAATGAATTATTGAAATCGCAATTATTTACCTGTTACATTAAATATTTTTTTACGCCGCAATTTTTTACACGTAACATCGGAAGGAAATCGGCGCATTTTAATTTTATTTCTATTTATTTGTGCGCGCAATTAGGCACACAACAATGTTTTAGCTGCACATTATTTACTGCGAATTCCACACTTTAAATGAAAATCCTAGTTGCAAATAATCATTACAGTTACCGTTAATATCCGACGCGAGCGACATCTGTTATTTCCATTCAAGTTGTCAGGTCGGCTGTTTTATGCTTATGCACGGACCTTATAAGCACGAAAACAATCAACGCAGACGACGGACGAAACAAATTAAAATTAGACCGGAAGCGACAGTCAATTATTTGAATAATTGACATTTTTAAAATAGGCGCCACGCGGCGCATTTGTTCGTATCAAACTAGCAGTTCGACTTTCAATTATTCAAGTGAACAAATAATTTGCAAACTCGTCGAACTAACAATAAATTGTAAGACTCTCTAATTTGTCTGGTGATCCGTTTCATTTGTTACTCCCATTAAATAACGGTTATGTTGCGGGTGCGTTCGCGATGTGCGGTGTGTTGCCTAATCGCCATGCAACACAATAAAACGTTCGAATATTTTTGCTAATAAATATTAGTGTTATTTCTCGCGCTTAGAAATAAACAAAACAATAAATATTTTTAACAATTAGACGATTGTTTAAAAAGTAAAAAAAGGCATTTTTAAACAGGCAACCTCCTTTCGAGGCAATCGAGACAAATTCGCCGGATACTCCTCTTCCTCCCCGAAGCGTTAACGAACCGCCCCCTTTGCCCCGAAAAAAGGGGGCCAGTTTTACAAACAACCGATACAAGAAGGCCGAAACCCAAGAAACGAACCGAGTGCTAACGCCCAGACATTTCTTACCGAACAAGTCTCTCATCCTCCTCGATGGACCGTTAACGAGGATAAGCTCGTTCTTTTATGGAATCTACCGAGAAGAATAGATGCGTGACCACCGATCATCGGATAGGATGGCCTGCCGATGAGTTGGTTCGAACATTTGCTTGCGACCAAATCGAAAGGTGAAAATTGCTCGTAAAATTACACGAGACAGATTCGTATATCGTCAATCTAAAACCATCTTATCGGCTAGCACTTACGTTCTTTGATGGTCGAAGTTGGCACGAAGCCATCTCGAGGTATGGTTTATGGTTCGGTTGTGGTTCGATGGCACTTTATTATTCACAACACACACACACGCACACAATCTAACGCGCACTGTTAACTTGTTAACTAGCTGTTGCCTCGCAAAACGCAAACCGACACCTATCGCCACGACCACGCGTTTGATCTGCGAGCATCTTTCTTGGACGTGGGGGCGCTTGCGGAGATTGGCTGTTTGGGCGCGCTTAACGGGACGCGCCGCGATTCGGACCAACTTTAAAGACGATCCGGTCTTTATCTGATCTAATTATAAAATGCTTCGGTCGGCAACGGATTTTCGACCGTTACATTTTGATTGTTTAGGGATTTCAACTGACTTCTGGTGACTTCTGGTGTTGCCAACGTAAACTGTTCGCGAGCGAATTAAGACTGCGTTCGCACGCCACGATTTTCATAACACGAACTAAAGCTTCGAACATTTTGCATAGATGGCGATACCGTGCGGTTTCGAATTATTCTCATTTAAATTTCGAGATTTGCCTCCTAAATGAGCCGGCAGAAAAATTACCATTAATTGCACCTGAATAATTCAAAAAATAAATGGTCTACTGCAGTTGATTGGCAACTGCGCTTCTTGGAAATGTGTTTTCATATTGAATTATACACCGTGTCCAAGATAAGAATGCACAGCATGGGGATCTTGAAAACGGTAGAAGATACAGGGTGGCTTAAATTAGAAAAAGGTATGTTCACATGCTGGTCGCAAAAGTTCATTATTGTTTATCGTTTTCGAAATTCTCAAAAAAAATGCGATTTTTTGGATTTTCGTTTCTTTTCGTTTTTTTAATTTATTTTAAATGATATTAAAAAACTACCGGCACTTTCTCGTTGCCACTTTTTAAGCTCTACAAAACGGCGCGTTCGAATTTTTAATCCGACGTTTCGTATCCGAGAACCCATCATCGACTTTATTTTTTTATATGGCCACAAACAAAGAGACACCCTGTATTCGGTAGCATTATTCATTACAAATTCAACGATGTATCACACGTTATGGTTTTGAAGCCAAAAAAGGGGAAAAACGTGAGTTATAAGGTTTTTTATTTTTTAAATTAGTAGGCATTGGAACAATCGCAATATTTTTGTTTTATCTGTCACGTTATTGTTGTGTTGTGTAAGTTGTTGTTACGTGAATTTGAAGTTCTTTTGTTCTTATTAAAGTTACTTATTCGTTAGTTTGTTGCTTCGTGCTTTTAATTTATTTACAAGCGTTACCATGGAAAGAGAAAGTTTCACAAACGAAGAAAAATTTGATATGTCGACGTGTTACATCTTGTGCCGCAAAAATTGTGTAGCTGCCGAGCAGATGTACTCTGATAATTATCCTGAACGAAGACAACCTCAAAAATCCATTTTTAGACGTTTGGTATCTAATTTAAAGGAATTTGGTTCATTTAAAAAACCTGTTGTATCTCGTAAAAAGCAATCCAACGAAGAAAAAGCGACTACTGTTTTACAAACCGTTGTTGAAAATCCTGAAATATCGACAAGACTAATTGAACGTCGAACTGGAGTAGTAGCTAGATCTACAGCCCAGTTCATTTTACAAAAGAATAAATTTCATCCCTATAAATTTAGAATTTGCCAGGGTCTTAGACCTGGTGACGAGAGGAGGCGAGCAAGTTTTTGCGAATGGTATACCAGAAAATGTGAAGAAGATCGAAATTTTCCTTTTAAAGTAACTTGGTCTGATGAAAGCATGATAACCAACAATGGCATTTTCGACCGGCGTAACAAACATTATTGGGCAACAGACAATCTTCATTTAATAAAAGAAACAATCGATTCGGATTTAATCTGTGGGTAGACATTTTGGGTGGCAGAATAATAGGACCTTTTATTTATCACGACAATTTAAATTCCGAACGATATCTCGACCTACTGCAGACCGATTTGGAGAATGCCTCGGACGAATTACCATTACTTATAGTTAACAACTGCTGGTTTCAGCAAGATGGTGCCCCAGCGCATAATTCAAGAACTGTGCGGGAATATTTGTCCCAGAGGTTTCCTGAAAAATGCATTGGAACTCACAGTGAAGTAGCCTGGCCAGCCCGATCACCTGACTTAACTCCGTTGGATTTTTTCCTGTGGGGTCATTTAAAAAACCAAGTGTACGACGCCACTTTTGAAACTGAAGAACAGTTATTGGCATTGGTTTTAGCAGCAGTTAATACAATCACACCAGAAATGTTAGACCATGTTTTGAATTCTTCTGTAGGCAGAGCATACTTGTGTCTAGAAAATAATGGCAACCTATTTGAGCAATTATTATAATTTTTTGACATTTTGTTTCTGTTATTGTACCAGCGCCTACTAATTTAAAAAATAAAAAACCTTATAACTCGCGTTTTTCCCCTTTTTTGGCTTCAAAACCATAATGTGCGATACATCGTTGAATTTGTAATGAATAATGCTACCGAATACAGGGTGTCTCTTTGTTTGTGGCCGTATAAAAACATAAAGTTGATGATGGGTTCTCGGATACGAAACGTCGGATTAAAAATTTGAACACGCCATTTTGTAGAGCTTAAAAAGTGGCAACGAGAAAGTGCCGGTAGTTTTTTAATATCATTTAAAATAAATTAAAAAAACGAAAAGAAACGAAAATCCAAAAAATCGCATTTTTTTGAGAATTTTGAAAACGATAAACAATAATGAACTTTTGCGACCAGCATGTGAACATACTTTTTTCTAATTTAAGCCACCCTGTATCTTCTACCGTTTTCAAGATCCCCATGCTGTGCATTCTTATCTTGGACACGGTGTATACAGCCGCAGCGACGGTTCGGTTCGCTGTATTTGTAATAACAACGATAATAAATTGTATGCTAAGTTGTAATGAAGGCTAATTACTTAGAAGTATTATTTTTATTCTGCAATCATAAATCGGTCACTAGTTCAGTTACCTGATATGTGCTTGTTATATAAGTATTGAAAAGACACTAGATTTTAAACGACGATCGCTAGAGCTAATAGGCCGTATTGAAATAAAAGAAAAATGTTGCGTTTGTGTGGGGCATTTTAGTTTTTAAATTTCGCGCCTACGGTATAACGTTAATTGGTTGGTAGAGAAGTAGCCAGGTAATAAAAATATACGCGGAAAACGAAAGTGTATTTTTTGAGGTACGAAAATCCTTACAGTTTGCATATCACAATTTAACTCTGTAACTTTTGTTGTCGATTTAAATAAAATAATCGAAGTAGTGTGAAACTTTTATTGTACGCAGTGGGGCACAACACCCAATGAGAAACTGTTTCTATTTCTAATTAGTTTTGCTTACATACTTAGTTTATACATACTATGTAGTTTATAGGTTAGGTCCCCCCCCCCAACTAGTCGTGCAGTATTTATTTTGCTATTATATTCACATAATAATCATCATAGATAATCGTTTATCGATCAAAGTATAACCAAATAAACTAAATATTTTAAAAATCTCAATTTATAGACAAATTAACCAAATAAAATAAAAACATTCCTACTTTCATAACCAATAAATAAGTAGCTTACTTGTAACATAATTATAATCTGTTCATAATAATTATTACGATGTTGATCACGATATTGTTATTTTAAATATTACTTTTTATATAATTATAATATTTATATAATATACCTAACCATAATTTTGTAAATTTACATAATATTAGCAGTATATGTATAGATAATAATTTGGTTAAATTTAGTACTAGCTACTAAATCGTGTTTATTTCCTCAGAAACAATTGTTTCTGTTTTATAATAGTTTAATATTAATTTATAAATTGCACCATTACATTTAACACACAATTACATAAACTACTCCTTGTTACTTATCACCTTAGCGATCATCCACTACCACCTAGATTATTATATAACAGTTTCTATGGAAATAAAGCTTAGGAAAAGGATTTAGTAGCTAATAAATCTAATTAAATGTCTATGAATGGGGCTGCATAACTTTTACGATATTTGGCAACAACGCAATATTTTCCACTAACAGTTACTAAGAACTATCCCTAAAAATTCCACCAAAATTCACCAAAATCAGCTGTTTTGTGACAAGTTTTGCTCCGAAAACACTTTATCGAGATCATCTTCAGTTTTACTTCGTTTTACGTAGTAAAAATTTAGGAGCATAATTTAGACGTGATTTCGCAGGGCACTATCCTTTACAGTTTCGATTTGATGCGTGGAACGACCACAAAAAATCCATGAAGGTTAGACAAAGGACCACGCACGCTTTATATGGAAAAATAGGAACCACTCAAATCGATTTTTTTTTAATATCAATCGACACGTCTTAATGTGAGGAATAATTATTACCTATATTACCTTACATAGGCCGATTTTTCAATATTAATGATTTATCGAATTATTTATTACGTTACAGAGTTATTTTAACCTTACTTGACAGTGATCTCTAATGCGGCTGGTCACTACTACCCCCACTAAAATAAAATTAATAATTTAGAGTTACCTATAGATATATAAGATATATAGATATACATTTTTAATAAGAGGTAGAAAAATAAACAGCTACATTATGTGTATTTTTGTCTTATATTCGATTATTTTATTATTTATTTATTTGAGTCACAATTTTGAATATTGAAGAATTATTTTTTTATTGATTTGTTATTCGTGAATGTGTTTTGTTTTTTATTTGAATTGTTTGTTAATGTTATTAATATATTGTTATTAATATATTATTACTCTATTTCCAATTATTAGCGTTAACAGCAACAGCAACTATATTACAACAGCAATTGAGGAGCGTTTTTTCAAAAGTCGACATCTACAAAATTTGCGATTTTGAGCTTTATATCGTTTCCATATAAGTTTTTAGTCAGGAATTCAATCATGCATTCAGATTTTACAAAACTCGACATTTGACATGGTTATAGGGTCCACAATATCGGCCGGTTTTGCAAAACACGACATCTGAAGTAGTTGCAGTTTTATCAAAACACGATATCTGCGCATGTTGAACATTTTTTATGTGTTACGCAGTAGTTGCATTGAGGTCACTGCCACATTAAGACGTTCTTTGTTACACATTGACAAATTAAAGTGTAAAATAGTGCTACAAGCCATGAATGAAAGTGGGAATATACAAAACAAATCGAGGAATCCGCAGGTGGTCGAAGAAAGTGTAAAGATAATCTTAAAGCACGTAAAACAGGTAGATATTCCAAAGCATTCCTTGGACCAGCTGACATTGCCTGTGAACATGGTATGAACAACAAGAGACTAAATACACTTTGCCGCGCACGAGAACTTACTGCTACAAACCTCGTCGAATTTCGAGACATAATATATTCTGAAGATAAAAGGCCAATCAAGATAAGCTACTGCTACACTACATGGATATTTCAAGTCCCAAAAGAAAAACCGTGAACGATAAGAAAAGGAAAAACAGTAGGTCTTCTTCGATAAAGTATTTTGTGAAAACCGATACAAGCATGGTTCCTGTATGTGCCGAAACTTTTAGAAAAGTTACTGGCGCAAGCAAGGATAGAATTTCATTACTTGCCCAGAAATTTTTAAACAAACGTCCTTTAAAAGAAGCAAGAGGAGGATCTAGGGCTACTGCACATGATGACTTAATAACAAGCCGAATTAAGCAAAACATAATGCAATATCGTTGCAGGGAAAGTCACTACTCCCGAAAAAAGTGCCAAAGGTCGTACCTACCACCTACTTTCAATCTCAACCTGATGTGGGAACGCTTTGTTTCATCTACTAACTTACAATGTTCTTTATCGAAATACAAAAAGTTTTCTATAAATATTTCAATTTAGGATTTGGACACCCTCACGAAGACACGTGCTTTTCATGTAAAGAATTTCTGATTAAAATAAAAAATTCCTCAGACTTAGTAGCAAAAAATGAACTTAGAACCAAGTACCGATTACATAAACTAAGAGCCAAAAAATTTTTTGAAATTTTAAATAGACATTCTGATGATACCATTAAAATATGTTTTGATTGCCAACAAAATCAGCCTTTGCCGAAAACGTCTGTAGGGGAGGTATTCTTTCTGAGGCAAGTATGGCTGTTTAATCTCTGTATTATGCAGCACGAACCGAAAGGACAGAACAAGGATACGATATATCATTATACATGGTTGGAAACAGAAGCAGGTAGAGGAGCCAACGAAATAGCGTCTGCTGAACAGCATTATTTGAAGGAGTTACAAAATCGTATGTCTGGCAAACGAGATATTACTTTAGAGTTATTTTCAGACTCTTGTGTTTCCCAGAATAAAAATTCGATGATGATGGCCATGCTCTTAAATTTTGTTCAAAGATCTACAGTATTTACACGTATACGGCATATATTTCCCATCAGAGGGCATAGTTACATGCCCACTGATAGAGTTTTTGGAAGAGTAGAAAAAGATCTGAGGAAAATCGAGATTATTACTGCACCCTCCACATATTATGACGTATATGGGAAGCATGGAACTGTACAGGTTTGGGGACGCGACTGGAACACGTACTATATTAAAGCTACCGCGAAAGATACTATTAAAAGTAAACTGCCGTTTAAAATCACAGACGCCCGAATTTTAACATACAGTAAAGGAAATTCAAGTTCATCTTGCGAAGTGCTGAATACATACGTTGGGGAAGCCGTTCGAGTAGAGGTGTTGAAGGAAGGGTCGAATATAAACACAATACTGAAATCCAAGAAACTCCCACCAGTGAACCACGTCAACGTTAAGAAGAAGAAGAATGTACAACAACTTCTGGGTTCGTTAGAACTGGATGAAGAGAGCAAGAAATTTTACAATATTGTAATGGAAGGGCAAGCAAAGGAAACCGTCGAAAATGAAAGACGAGATTATGATGATGCAGAACCAGTTATATAAAACCGAAGCTGTTTGTTTTTCTCTATTTTATAGTGACGAAGAACACCACACATGGACCGTTTATTTTCTTATGTTACTGAACATTTTTGCAAATGATATATTGTTTTTTTTTCTCTTTTATAGTGGTCAAGAACACCACACATGGACTGTTTGTTTTTTTTTATTTAGTTTAACATTGCAAATGTTATATTTTATATTCTATTAGATTATTACTTTATGTAGCTTCCTTATGTTATGAGATTGTAATACTTCATTTGTAGTTGTCGAGTTTTTGGAAAAACTGTTGTTTTTATTTAGTCTGTAAACACTACATTTTTGATTTTATTGTTTTGTAATACTTATGTAATATGGATATGACAATAAATGAATTATTAAAGATATAAAATACATAATAATGCAACAAGGAACATGCCTAAACAGAAAAAGCTTCTCCTGAAAATTTTACTTTTTGTAGATGTCGACTTTTGAAAAAACGCTCCTCAATTGTAAAAAGCAAGTTGATATAAATATCGACGCAGGTTTTCCAGAAGGGCGTAACCCAAAAAGGAAATTTTACCGGAGAGCACACGTTGTGTCGTCGTGTAGCTATAAGAAGATACGTTTGGCGGAAATACAAATCGATTTTTCCGGTGAAAAAAATCGAAATATTGTTACCAGATTTTAACGGCTTATGTCTTCATTTAATTCAATAATTCATTTTAATAGAAAGTATGGGTTACGCCCTTTTGACAAAATGCCATCGATATTATCTTTTTATAGATAGGTACAAATAATCTCTTAGTTTTGTACACATTTTTAATGTGCACAAAGCCAAGACTTTTTAAGCCATTTAAGTCAGTTTAAGTAGGTAGGTACCGACCCGTCGTTGTTAAGTACCCCGCAATAAATAACAAAGTTGATTGATTCTCTTTTGCTCTCACGAAATTCTCATAAGAGCGTTAATTAAAGATTGCGGCTTTATTAATAAATTAACAAAATTGGCACAACGATAATAATTATTCCTCACATTAAGACGAGTCGATTGATATAAAAAAAATCGATTTGAGTGGTTCCTATTTTTCCATATAAAGTGTGCGTGGTCCTTTCAACATTTTTTTACAAGATGATTATTGACTTTTCGGCAAAACCAAAGGAAAGGTCCCCGCGTTTGTGTTTTTTCTTCGTGCCGTAATTTTATGCGGCCTGTTCGTTATGTCGTTTCGACGATGATCTCAATAGAAGTACCCCATATTTTCAACATTTGAATGTGGCGCTAATTTTGCGAACGCAGTCTTAAGAGGGGGGTTCGATAAGCGAGAATCAACAGATGTCGCTATGGTAGATTCACTTCAGGAAACGATACTAAAAAACTGTTAAATTTTATTAAAAAAATTTAATTGATAATAAATACTAATTCAATTAGCTAGTTGCTCCTTATATTTTTATTCTAAAAAAGTTAAAGGAAGAGTTTCGTTAAGTTGTACACATGCTTCCGAATACTTCAAATTATTAGATATTTAGCTACTATATGACTAAAATATTATGAGCAACTAGAAGAAGCTCCAACTAGAAGGTATACGAAAGTACAGGGTGTAATTGTTGCTAGAATTCGTAGACCGTTTTCTGAAAAATCGTCATTTTCAAGTATAAAGCTATCTTACAGATACCTACTTGATTTCGAAAAATTGTCCAACAATTATTGAATAGATGGTGCTGTAAAAAACTAGAGTGGTATTTTTTTTATTTGCCGGCTTATTCGTGGACATCAAACTGCATAGGGGGGCATATTTCGTTGTGAAATATTTATATTCAACGTACCTATACCGAAAATGAGCTCGTAATTCTTATTACGAAATCTTAAGGGCGTACGGTCCCTATTGCCGCCAAACGATAATCCGTAGATGGCACTGCTAGTGAATTTTAGAGAAATTTTAAACAGACCATCCTTCTTGGTTGAAATAGCCTGCCTCTGTAACGTCGTAAAATCTACCTGCTTTGAAGCTAAGGGTATAAATGTTTAGATACGGTGTTTTTACATTAAAACGTATTCGAAGACGATTTTAAAATTCGCAATACAAAAGTTAAGATTTAATGTTAAGTACAGGAAAAATCTGAGATTACTGATCTAAAAAACTGATTTATTTAAAGTTCACTAATAAATAATCTACTTTAATTTTAATTGAAATTAGAAAATTAATTAATAATTAATATTATTATTATGATAACAATATAAATAGGGCGTTCTCGAGGTTATTGAATGCGAACGGATCTCGGTAATTGTATTGTTATCAAAAAATGTTGTTTTTAAAAAAATAGTAGATTTCACATGTGAAAAGTATTACATTAGGAAAATTGTAATTTAAGTAGATGTATTTTAAAAGAACATGTCTCGTATAAATTGTAATAATGTTTAATTTAATTTAATAATGAAAAGTTAAATAACTTTATTAAATTTAAAGTTAAATTAAAGTTAAATAATTTTATTAAATTTTCTTTTTCGATAACTGCATATAAAAAGTTTATTCTTATTGTTTCTGTTATGCGAAATGAGGTATTCTGCGAACGGAATGCGAAATGACAGTTCGGGACGCGAAATATTATAGATTGTTATTATCATTAACCTCAAATTAATTAATCGTAAATGTCAAACTTTCTAATCACATTTTTACTAATTTTGGGACAGTTATCAAAAAAATATTTGATACACGATTGCGAAATGCTTTCGCATTCTCGAATGATTTATTTGCTCACTAGCGCTCGCAGAAAAACTTTTATTCTCGAATGCAAATATAATACAATAGTAATATTGTATAACTAGTGCCAAAATATCCACTTTTCCGCACGTGTTATATACGATGCTTTTCCGACGATCACAAGTATTTTTATTAAAAAAAATTGATTTTTGACGTTTACGAAAGTTCGTTTGACATTTTAATAAAATGTCATTTTACATTTAAATTGTCATTTAAATGACATTTTAATAAAATGTCAAATTTGATAATAAAACAGTTTATGCGTAAAGTAATTGCATGACAGTGTAGAAGACTTTGATTGACCGTGTGCAATGATCGCACACGGGCTGCAACGTTTTCGATTGACTAACGAGTTTCTTTACGCACGGTCAGCCTATTTGTTTGTAATGGTCAACTTTCCATAACATTTATTGATGTGAAATTATGCACTTTTCATAATGGTCGTCGGAAAATGTAACTTTCCGTACTAATAATGTAGGTAATATATCAATTTCTAATATTTTTATTTGTATTACACCACCAAAGTTTTATAAATATGTATATGTAAATAAAGACCATTTATTAAATAATAACGTCAAAAGTAGAAGGTGCCATATATAAAAAAAGGCAATATCGTAAGAACTTCAATTGCAAAATAGTCGTCAAAAAACTTAGTTACAAAATAGCAAGAAAAAAGATCAAAATTGACGTATTCCAATGATCTTGCGAATTCCTCATTGTTAATTTTCTCAAATTTAAAACATTTTATTGGTGCAATATACGATGTAATGAGATAGCTAATCGTGATTAAAATTTTGTTAATCACGATTCCGTTTCTAAAATGTATGTAAAATGTCATATACTAACCGTTTATTGATGTTATAATAAATTATGTCTAAATTCACAATATTGACTTAAAGGACTTAAAAGGAGAACGTTTCGCTTGATTTATGCTGTTAAGTGACCAATGCTCGCGTTAGATTTTTAGGTTGTAAAATTTATGATCTTTTACAATAAAAATAGGGAGGTCTAGTCATATTACCCAGTATTTAACAATAGTTGTGGGACGACCCACAACCATTGTCCGATATTGGGCGTCAACATTTAAACCAAAAATTAAAACTTCCAACAACCCGCTTTTGATTATTTATAAAAAATTGATGTAAAAACGAAAATGATCATCAGAAGTGATTCTTAACGGCAAGACGTGCTAAAATTTCTCCAATTTATTCAAATGATCGTTAAAAACACACATTGAAATTTTAAAAAATTGCGAGGCAATTATTTAATTAAAATAAGTATTTATTAAGCAAAAGAGCACGTTGTTACGTTACCCACTAGTTATTAATTTGCAAACTTTGGTTACCCCAGTTTTGAGTTATGATTGCAGTAAAATTGTACTTTTTACACATTCATTAAGGTTTTTAAAGGTGTTATGGAAATGATAGATTTTTTTAAGTATTTTTCTATGAATCAGAATATTGTAATCTATGGAAAACGTAATTTATTTCATGAAAATATCAATCTTTTTATTTGGGATGTACCGCCTTAAACTAAAATCAAAATTGAACTCCTGCATTTTCTTATACTCTAAATACTGAAATTCTAACCATTTATAATATTGTATAAAAAGGTCTAATTTCAAATTTACAATTAAAATTAAGTATGTATGTAGGTACATTTGCCATATGTACAGTTTTATTTATTTACAAGTTTTCGTTCAATAAAAGATAGAATCTCTTTCGGTTTGTTTTTCGATAGTAAGCATAATTATTTTACATTTCGACGTGTTGTTGTTTATGATTTCTGTGAATTACTGAGAAATGCTGAGAATGCGGCGGACGTTTCCCATAAATAAGTAGATATGTATACATACGTTATTCGCGATAGGTCCCCCAACACGTCATCAATAAAACCTCGTATTTTTACAGTACTAATAGATTTTAGTCTATTTTGCCATGTCGTATTTGTGCAGGTAAATCATCGGTAGACATCGGAGTGCCACGTTTAAAACTTTAACCTGAATATTACAAATATACAATTTAGTAACTTTTTATGCATGACTGCGTGCATTGGAACCTATCGTGAATAACGTATAGCTACATGTATTCGAGAACGACACTGTAACTATTTAACTTTTAATGCAATTAATGGCACGCTATAATAATTATTATTCTGAAATATATACATAAGTAATTACATATGTGCATATATCGGTAATATTGGATTTCCTATTGTTACAATTTTTATTCTGTATTAATAATGGCACTTCTCTCACATATTACACAAATCATTATCATTGTGACTGTTAGCTCCATTGGCTTCTAAGGACCAAAATATGTTAGCTTCGAAGGACCGTTTACCATCACGGATAGGTTTTTCGTTTTAATGGAAACAAAGAAGTTCCATCTACTAATTTTTTATTTTACCATTTACCGTTATTTTTACATTTGACGCAGTCTGAATGGCTCAAACGTCGCGGTCAAAGTGATACCTGTTTCTCAAGTCCAGCTGCAAACTTCTAAAACTAATTTGAATTCGCAGACGCATAAATTCTAATATTTATTGCCCTGCCGAAAGGGCAAGCATATTTATAAATTAATAATTGATTTATAAATGTACAGTGGCAAATCTGATTAACACTTGTTTAATAAATTTAAGTTTTATTTAACTAATAGAAATATTAAAATTCAATAAAAATATAGATAAATATTATATCAATTATTTAATAAATATGTTATTATTAAATAGATATAATATAATAATTTAATTTAAATTATTAACCTATTCAATAAAATGAAAATTTATTTTTATCTATTATTTCATTAAACATTTATTGACATTATATACATATATGATTTTATTAACTGATATAATTTTTAATATAAAAAAAGGGGGGTAATATTATTAAATAGATTAAATTATTATATGTTAATGTTAATATAGGTAATTAATAACCAATAAACTTTTTATTCCATTGTTTAATCTATTTAATAATAAAGTTTAAAGTTAAATTTATATAGTTCATTTTTTTATAATTTTTTCATAAAAAATTTGTAAATTTGAAATGTTTGAATATAAAATTTAGTATTGAATATTAAATTATTATATATTGATATTAATATGGGTAATATAGTAGTTAACTTTATTATTTGCCGTTGTTTAATAAATTAAATATTAAGGTTAAATGTTAAATTTAAATAGTTTAATAATTTTGGATTATTTAAATTAATTATTAGTAATTTTGTTATAGGGAATAATTTTTTTTATTAATGTACAATTTGTATTTATTTTATTATTAAAATATTTTCTTAATTGATATTTTTAGTTAATTAAATATTTTGTGGTTGATTGCAGTTTTTTTTTTTTAATAAAAACTTATTTTATACAGATTTTTACTTGGGGGCGAGTAGAAATTTCGTGTTTGTCTTGATTTCGGATTATTTTTGGCTACCGCCAAACGTTCCAGCCTGCGGGCTACCGGGGGGGTTGTCCGAAGGGTCGAATAGTAATAGGTGTTTTTTATTAATTAAATATTTTGTGGTTGATTGCAGTTTTGTTCTAATAAAAACTTATTTTATACAGATTTTTACTTGGGGGCGAGTAGAAATTTCGTGTTTGTCTTGATTTCGGATTATTTTTGGCTGCCGCCAAACGTTCCAGCCTGCGGGCTACCGGGGGGGGGGTTGTCCGAAGGGTTGAATAGTAATTGGCGTTTTTAGTTGATTAAATATTTTGTGGTTGATTGCAGTTTTATTCTAATAAAAACTTATTTTATACAGATTTTTACTTGGGGCGAGTAGAAATTTCGTATTTGTCTTGATTTTAGATTATTTTTGGCTACCGCCAAACGTTCCAGCCTGCGGGCTACCGGGGGTTGTCCGAAGGGTTGAATAGTAATTGGCGTTTTTAGTTGATTAAATATTTTGTGGTTGATTGCAGTTTTATTCTAATAAAAACTTATTTTATACAGATTTTTACTTGGGGGCGAGTAGAAATTTCGTATTTGTCTTGATTTTAGATTATTTTTGGCTGCCGCCAAACGTTCCAGCCTGCGGGCTACCGGGGGGGTTGTCCGAAGGGTCGAATAGTAATTGGCGTTTTTAGTTGATTAAATATTTTGTGGTTGATTGCAATTTTATTCTAATAAAAACTTATTTTATACAGATTTTTACTTGGGGGCGAGTAGAAATTTCGTATTTGTCTTGATTTTAGATTATTTTTGGCTGTCGCCAAACGTTCCAGCCTGCGGGCTACCGGGGGTTGTCCGAAGGGTTGAATAGTAATTGGCGTTTTTAGTTGATTAAATATTTTGTGGTTGATTGCAGTTTTATTCTAATAAAACTTATTTTATACAGATTTTTACTTGGGGCGAGTAGAAATTTCGTATTTGTCTTGATTTTAGATTATTTTGGCTACCGCCAAACGTTCCAGCCTGCGGGCTACCGGGGGTTGTCCGAAGGGTTGAATAGTAATTGGCGTTTTAGTTGATTAAATATTTTGTGGTTGATTGCAGTTTTATTCTAATAAAAACTTATTTTATACAGATTTTTACTTGGGGGCGAGTAGAAATTTCGTATTTGTCTTGATTTTAGATTATTTTTGGCTACCGCCAAACGTTCCAGCCTGCGGGCTACCGGGGGGGGGTTGTCCGAAGGGTTGAATAGTAATTGGCGTTTTTAGTTGATTAAATATTTTGTGGTTGATTGCAGTTTTATTCTAATAAAAACTTATTTTATACAGATTTTTACTTGGGGGCGAGTAGAAATTTCGTATTTGTCTTGATTTTAGATTATTTTGGCTACCGCCAAACGTTCCAGCCTGCGGGCTACCGGGGTTGTCCGAAGGGTTGAATAGTAATTGGCGTTTTTAGTTGATTAAATATTTTGTGGTTGATTGCAGTTTTATTCTAATAAAAACTTATTTTATACAGATTTTTACTTGGGGGCGAGTAGAAATTTCGTATTTGTCTTGATTTTAGATTATTTTTGGCTGCCGCCAAACGTTCCAGCCTGCGGGCTACTGGGGGGGGTTGTCCGAAGGGTTGAATAGTAATTGGCGTTTTTAGTTGATTAAATATTTTGTGGTTGATTGCAATTTTATTCTAATAAAAACTTATTTTATACAGATTTTACTTGGGGCGAGTAGAAATTTCGTATTTGTCTTGATTTTAGATTATTTTTGGCTGCCGCCAAACGTTCCAGCCTGCGGGCTACTGGGGGGGGTTGTCCGAAGGGTTGAATAGTAATTGGCGTTTTTAGTTGATTAAATATTTTGTGGTTGATTGCAGTTTTATTCTATAAAATTATTTTATACAGATTTTTACTTGGGGCGAGTAGAAATTTCGTATTTGTCTTGATTTTAGATTATTTTGGCTACCGCCAAACGTTCCAGCCTGCGGGCTACCGGGGGTTGTCCGAAGGTTGAATAGTAATTGGCGTTTTAGTTGATTAATTTTTGGGTTGATTGCAGTTTTATTCTAATAAAAACTTATTTTATACAGATTTTACTTGGGGCGAGTAGAAATTTCGTATTTGTCTTGATTTTAGATTATTTTTGGCTACCGCCAAACGTTCCAGCCTGCGGGCTACCGGGGTGTTGTCCGAAGGGTTGAATAGTAATTGGCGTTTTAGTTGATTAAATATTTTGTGGTTGATTGCAGTTTTATTCTAATAAAAACTTATTTTATACAGATTTTTACTTGGGGCGAGTAGAAATTTCGTATTTGTCTTGATTTTAGATTATTTTGGCTACCGCCAAACGTTCCAGCCTGCGGGCTACCGGGTGTTGTCCGAAGGGTTGAATAGTAATTGGCGTTTTTAGTTGATTAAATATTTTGTGGTTGATTGCAGTTTTATTCTAATAAAACTTATTTTATACAGATTTTTACTTGGGCGAGTAGAAATTTCGTATTTGTCTTGATTTTAGATTATTTGGCTGCCGCCAAACGTTCCAGCCTGCGGGCTACTGGGGGTTGTCCGAAGGGTTGAATAGTAATTGGCGTTTTAGTTGATTAAATATTTTGTGGTTGATTGCAATTTTATTCTAATAAAACTTATTTTATACAGATTTTTACTTGGGGCAGTAGAAATTTCGTATTTGTCTTGATTTTAGATTATTTTGGCTGCCGCCAAACGTTCCAGCCTGCGGGCTACCGGGGGGGTTGTCCGAAAGGTCGAATAGTAATTGGCGTTTTTAGTTGATTAAATATTTTGTGGTTGATTGCAATTTTATTCTAATAAAACTTATTTTATACAGATTTTTACTTGGGGGCGAGTAGAAATTTCGTATTTGTCTTGATTTTAGATAATTTTTGGCTATCGCCAAACGTTCCAGCCTGCGGGCTACCGGGGGGGTTGTCCGAAGGGTCGAATAGTAATTGGCGTTTTTAGTTGATTAAATATTTTGTGGTTGATTGCAGTTTATTTTTAATAAAAGTCTTATTTTAACTTGAAGTATTGTTATTTTTTAATGCGTAAATTTTAGATTTTAAATAATTTTTTTGCAGTTAATAATTTTAATAATTTAATTATTTAAGATTTAGCAAATCGATTATTAGTTTTAATAAAGTCTTGTGCCGGCAATTGCGGTTAAACAGACGTTACTATTAATATTTTTGGTCAGTAGTTTATTTATTTTATTTGAATTATTTATAAAAATTTTGGGTGAAATTTAAATTTTTATTTATATAGTTTATTTTATATTATTCGAGGTTATTGAATTTAAGTGTTAAACTAGGATTAGATACCCTATTATATTAATTATTATTTATTACCTGATTATTATTAGATGTATTCTTGCAAAATTAAAAAATTTGGCGGTATTTTAATCGGGGTATTCAGAGGAACCTGTCCTTAATATATATGCGTTTGTTTTAAATTTTTGTTTGATTGCGTTTTATTCTAATAAAAACTTATTTTATACAGATTTTTACTTGGGGGCGAGTAGAAATTTCGTATTTGTCTTGATTTTAGATTATTTTGGCTACCGCCAAACGTTCCAGCCTGCGGGCTACCGGGGTTGTCCGAAGGGTTGAATAGTAATTGGCGTTTTAGTTGATTAAATATTTTGTGGTTGATTGCAGTTTTATTCTAATAAAAACTTATTTTATACAGATTTTTACTTGGGGGCGAGTAGAAATTTCGTATTTGTCTTGATTTTAGATTATTTTGGCTACCGCCAAACGTTCCAGCCTGCGGGCTACCGGGGGTTGTCCGAAGGGTTGAATAGTAATTGGCGTTTTTAGTTGATTAAATATTTTGTGGTTGATTGCAGTTTTATTCTAATAAAACTTATTTTATACAGATTTTTACTTGGGGGCGAGTAGAAATTTCGTATTTGTCTTGATTTTAGATTATTTTGGCTGCCGCCAAACGTTCCAGCCTGCGGGCTACTGGGGGTTGTCCGAAGGGTTGAATAGTAATTGGCGTTTTAGTTGATTAAATATTTTGTGGTTGATTGCAATTTTATTCTAATAAAAACTTATTTTATACAGATTTTTACTTGGGGGCGAGTAGAAATTTCGTATTTGTCTTGATTTTAGATTATTTTTGGCTGCCGCCAAACGTTCCAGCCTGCGGGCTACCGGGGGGGTTGTCCGAAAGGTCGAATAGTAATTGGCGTTTTTAGTTGATTAAATATTTTGTGGTTGATTGCAATTTTATTCTAATAAAAACTTATTTTATACAGATTTTTACTTGGGGGCGAGTAGAAATTTCGTATTTGTCTTGATTTTAGATAATTTTTGGCTATCGCCAAACGTTCCAGCCTGCGGGCTACCGGGGGGGTTGTCCGAAGGGTCGAATAGTAATTGGCGTTTTTAGTTGATTAAATATTTTGTGGTTGATTGCAGTTTATTTTTAATAAAAGTCTTATTTTAACTTGAAGTATTGGTTGATTTTTTTTAATGCGTAAATTTTAGATTTTAAATAATTTTTTTTTGCAGTTAATAATTTTAATAATTTAATTATTTAAGATTTAGAAATCGATTATTAGTTTTAATAAAGTTTGTGCCGGCAATTGCGGTTAAACAGACGTTACTATTAATATTTTTTGGTCAGTAGTTTATTTATTTTATTTGAATTATTTATAAAAATTTTTGGGTGAAATTTAAATTTTTATTTTTAGTTTATTTTATATTATTCGAGGTTATTGAATTTAAGTGTTAAACTAGGATTAGATACCCTATTATATTAATTATTATTTATTACCTGATTATTATTAGATGTATTCTTGAAAATTAAAAAATTTGGCGGTATTTTAATCTATTCAGAGGAACCTGTCCTTTAATTGATAATGCACGATTTGTTTTACTTTTTTTTTGTTTGTATATCGTCGTTTATTTGAAAATTTTATGACTAAATCACTTTAAATGACTTTTATGACTTTTAAATTTGTGACTTACGATTATGGATAGAAAACTAATATTAAAAACTATTTAAACTATAAAACTATTTAGTGTTTAAAACTAACAAAGTCCAAACGGTGACTTTCTTGATGAGATATATTTCGAATTTTCCGCTCCCGTGATTTTGGTAACTTTTCTGGTTGGAAGTTAAATAATTTTTTTAAGCTTGTTAACTTGCACTTCATTACTTTTGTGCGCAGCTGCTTGATTGTTTTCGTGCTTATAAGGTCTGTGCATAGAGTTTAATTCACAATTAAAGGCGCTTGCGTCAGATATTAATGAAATCTATTATGTATGGTTTAGAACTTGACTATTTGGTGTAACTTTTTAAAATTGAAAAATAACAATGCGTTTTCGTTTTACATCTATTAAAACTGCAATTAATGTATTTTTCGTAAAGTAAACAAGAAATTATTGCGAAAATATTTAATAAAATGGTAGATACCGATCTATAAAGACTATAATTTTAAAATTTTTCTAGTTTGTGGTTTTGAATGTACATTTTGATTAATTACTTTATCATTTTGCGTGTTACAGTAACTGGAAAATAATGGTTTAATTAGCTTTGTTAAAATGATGTCTGCGATTAAATTTTTATGATTGTAACAAGAAAAATGGGAACTTAAAGAATTTTTTGGAATAGCAACGACTCTTTTCGAAATGTTTTTCGCAAACATACAAATTGGGTTCGATATTGTGTCCTGTAAATGTATAATTAAGTGGTAATAAAGAGTTAAGCGAGAATGAATTATTGAAATCGCAATTATTTACCTGTTACATTAAATATTTTTTTACACCGCAATTTTTTATACGTAATATCAGAAGGAAATCGGTGCATTTTAATTTTATTTCTATTTATTTGTGTGCAATTAGGCACCCGACAATGTTTTAGCTGCATATTATTCACTGTGAATTCAACACTTTAAATGAAAATCCTAGTTGCAAATAATCATTACAGTTACCATTAATATCCGACGCGAGCGACATCTGTTATTTCCATTCAAGTTGTCAGGTCAGCTGTTTTATGCTTATGCACAGACCTTATAAGGACGAAAACAGTCAACGCAGACGACGCTTTTGTGTCTTTCATCAAAACGTCCATTATTTATATTCTGTAACTTTATATTCTAGAATAAATAATTATAAACGCTAGCAAAGTTTACAACGTAGACATAATTAAATTATTGCTCTGTAGAAACTATTTAGTACAAGAAAACGGGAATTAACATTTAAATGGCCGATGCCGAAATCGCGCCATCTCACGATTGAACCGTTTGATATTAATTAAAACAATTAGAAAAATACTAGTGCGGCGTTACTAGCGGAAACGTGGTGGAAGCTGATTTTTCCGGCCCCCCTCTTAATAAAAGTTAAATTATCTCGCAGTGTCATTTTAAATTGAAATAACGAATAACAGCGACAAAATTCTTTTCGGTTCGGATGCGAAAACTGTAATTGATTTTTCAAAATCGTCGCGACGTCCCTTTCCAAGTACATCAATACCTCGCTTTGCGTCGTTTCGTTTTGCGTTTTTTCAAAGTTGCGTCGCTGCTTAATTAGTACTAATTTTCACCGTGCGTCGTTAGGTTTTCGAGGTTGCGTTGTTTTGGGTTCGAGTCTTTAATTTTTTTTCTTGTTTTCCAACAAACGGCTCCACTTTTGTTTCTAATTGCGCCATGCCATCAAAAGTCGGGGATTCCTCTTCTAACTGAAAATCAACGCAATTTTAATACAGTTTTATTTCCACTTTGTTTTGCTAATTTTAGAGTTCAGTTTCAATTATGTAGTGTATTGTGCTTTTTGTAACGTTTCAATTAGTGTTTGTGCTTTTTAAAAAAGAGAATAATTAATTTTTATAAATTTTTACGGGTCGTTTCTGATTACAAAAAAGGTAAATATTTTTCCAATTTATTTATTGGCAGAGTTATATTATTTTTTTTACATGCACTTATAATTTTTTTAGCCAAATGAGTGGAAAGGGCGCTGCTGGTAGAATTACCAAAAATAAGAAAAAAACTATCAGCTTGGAGGCAAAATTAGATATTCTGCGACGATTTGATAAGGGAGAGAGAAGGCTGTGGAGATAGCAAAGGCCGTTGGTCTGGCTGCAACAACTGTCAGAACTATTAGAGATCGAGATGGGAATAAAATAAGAGAGGCTGCAAAATCTGCAACATCATTAGATGCTAAAACGATGACCCGCACAAGGAGTGCTTTGATGATCAAAATGGAGTCCTTGCTTTCTATTTGGATTGAAAATCAAGTTGCGCATAGAATACCATTAAGTAAAATGGTAATTCGGACGAAAGCAAAAAGCTTATTTGATGACATAAAAAGTAAAGCAGCAGTATCCAACGATAATGCTAGTGGTAGTAAAGACAAGAATGAAACATTTGAAGCTAGTCAGGGCTGGTTTGAGAGATTCAAAGTTCGAGCAAATCTGCACAGCATTGCTCTTAACCAGTTAACTGTGTCGATCATTTTGCAAAGTGCGCCCCAGTGTGTGTCGCGATAATCAAGCGATGACGGATATAGTCGTCAAACACAGAGTAAGCGGCGCTGTTGAAATATTGGGTCAAAAAGACGACTTTATTTTAGAAAATGAATGAATTTATTGCCAATGAACGGATATCGCGGCTGCTCGTAAACCTAAGTGGGGGCTTCTAATCGCGGCCTGCACTTCAGGTGTGCCGCCATGCAACGCGAACATCCAATTCTCCGAAAACTAACCGGTAAAAAAAAGAGGTTAGACAGCGCGGCCATCATCGCAGATGGAGAATCTAATATACTTTGTTTTTTTGGTTATGACACGCAAGATGAAAATCGGGATAATCAAAGATCCAGTGTTACTGCAGTGCTTACGAGTTAGCTCTCAGGAAGTTAGAAATCCAACTCAAATTATCTATAATTTTCATTTGTTTATTTCATTTCGTCCTGACCCCTAAACATTCTAAACATATTAAAATTTACGAATATAATTTTGTTTTCGCCAGAATTACAATTTAAATATCAAATTGCAACAAAATTTTACGCATGACGGATATAGCCGTCATAACACAAAATTCTGCCATTCTTCCATGACGGATATAGTCGTCAAACACACTTAACTGGTTAAAGGCGAAGCAGCTAGCGCCGATTTAACTGCTGCAGAACGCTACCCGACAGAGTTAAAAGCATTAATTCATGAAGGTGGCTATGATCCGAAACAGGTCTTTAATGTTGACGAGACTGGGTTATTTTGGAAACGTCCACCTAAAAGAACTTGCATATCTAAAACAGAAAAATCTGCGCCAGGATTTAAAGCTATCGAGGATAGACTGACTCTTCTTCTTGGTGGTAATGCAAATGGTGATTTTAAATTTAAACCATTTCTCATTTATCAATCAGAAAATTCAAGAGCTATGAAAGGTCGTTCAAAGAATCTGCTTCCTGTCCACTGGCTAGCAAACAAAAAATCATGGATGACAACATCATTATTTCAAAACTGGGTTTTAACTTGTGCTATTCCAGAAATTAAAGTTTATTGCAACAAGGAAAACTTAAACTTCAAGGCTTTGGTCCTAGTAGATAATGCTCCTGGCCACCCAGTTTATGTTGATGAGTTGTCAGAAAACGTGAAATTTGTATTTTTGCCGCCTAATACGACACCAGCTATTCGGCCGATGGATCGGGGAGTAATATCGACTTTTAAAAGTTATTACCTTCGACGAACATTTAAACTTCTTTTAAGTGAGACTGATGGACAAGATAAGACTACCGTGCTAGAGTTTTGGAAAAAGTTCAACATTATGAAAGCCATAGAAATTATTTCTGATTCGTGGGAGGAGGTTAAACCATCTTGTACGAATGGTGTTTGGCGCAAAATACAGTGCTCCACGTAAAGATGAAGGCACCCACTTTTTTGATCGTATCTCGTCTTGCACAGAGTTTTGGCAAAAACGGGTTTCACCATTGGAAAGAGCACGCAAAACAACCCTAAAAAGCATGCAATTCGCCACAATCCATGCTACTCCTTAAAGAAAAATTTGATAATTGTTGAAAATTGGCCGATTTCGTTGCCACAGAATGATGAAGGCAGTGAACAAAAATCGGCTTTAATTGGCACAAAACAACAAATTAACACGTTTCGCGCAATAAACAAACACAATTAATAATGCGTAGCCTTTCCTTTCCTCTCAATCACTTCTGCAACGCGATCCGGCATACTTCTTGACAGCTTCGTGAGCGTTTCCGACTCAACGTCTTCCCAGGCCTTCCGAATTGCCGTTTTCAGCTCTTGCACGCTTCCGTATTGCTTCCCGTTGCCGTAGATGCGTCTGACCATTATTCCCCAGAGATTTTCCATGGGGTTCAGGTCGGGACTTCGCGATGGCCAGTCCAAAACGGCGATTCCTTTGGTATCCAACCACTGCTTCGTGCTTCGGGAGGCATGAATTGAAGCATTATCTTGCTGGAAGATCAGTTGAGCGCTTGGAAAACGGCGAACCAGAGGCAGTAAGTTCTCTTCAAGGATCTTCTGGTAGTCCGCTGAGTTCATTCGGCTTGAGCAGAAAGCCAGTGAGGCCTTTCCAAAGAGGCAAAACCCTGCCCAAATCATAACGCTTCCACCTCCGAAATTCCTTGTCGAAAACGTCCTTGGTTCCTTGCGCAAATCTCGCCAGTAGTGGGAGAAACCGTCGGGGCCGTCCAGATTAAACTTCTTCTCATCGGAAAAGATCACCTGAAAGCGAAACTTGCGCTATTCTCTGTCGAACACGGTCGATGTTACTTACGCGATCCCACTTCTCACCGAAACTCATCCAGTTGCGTGCGGTTTCCCGGCGCGCTTGCATGTGGACACTTGTTAGCTTCGGTGCGGGTTTCATCTTCTGTCGGACGATGAAAGGAGCGCGATTGATGGCTCGGCGCACGGTTTCCCTGTGCACATTCAGATCCAAATCGGTCTTGATCTCTTGCGCGGACTTCTGCGAGTTTGAAGCAGCACGCTGAATTCGTCGTTCCGTGCGCGAATCCACCTTTGGGGGACGTCCAGGCGACTTCTTCGTGCCGTATTTGTCCGGATTCTTCACAAATGAGTCGACAACGGCCGGACTTCGCTTGATTCTTGCGGCAATTTGGCGATTTGAGAGTCCTTCGGCGTGGAGCACCCGGATCTGCCCTTTTTCGACTTCCGACAGGGTTTTACCGCTGCCCATCGCTTACAAACAAATCTGAATAGCAGAAAAAGCGTGAATAACAGTGGATAACACGCGAAAACACGCAAAAACAGGCAAAACAGGTCACAAAATGCGGGTGCCTCCATCATTTCCTGGCGGCGAAATCGGCACATTTTCGAAAATCGTCAACAATTATTTCGAAATTCCGATCGAATTGCGACGAACGGCGCGCGATTCGACGTTATTTGGCGCGCTCTTTCAAATGGTAAAACCCAGCTTTACCGAAAGTTCGTCCAAGACGAGATACGATCAAAAAAGTGTGTGCCTTCATCTTTACGTGGAGCACTGTATGGCCTGAATGTGTTCGCCGAATATGCGCTGCAGAAAATGACGGTACACCAGCTGTTCGTCGTGAAATTTCTAATTTAGCTAGAGAGTCTAATTTTGAAGGTACGGAGCAGACTGACATAAATGAATGGCTAACCTCGCACAACCAAGAATTCGCTAATGAAGAACCATTGCAACTGGAATTACAATTTGCTAATGAAGAAGGTGACAGTGACCGTTCAATGGAAATCTCCGAAAACAAAATTTAACCTCAAAACAAATTTCCAAAGCGACGCGTTCGATTGACGAAGCTATGGAGATTTTTTTAAAAAACGATCCCGACAGCGGAAGGAGTTTTAAAGTGTCCCAGGCGGTAGCTACGAATATCAATTGCTACAAGGAAATTTATTTTACGTTGAAAAAAAAAGCTGTTCAGCAAACATTGGACCAATTTTTTGCGAAAGAAAGCAGACTTACGACAACACCCATTATGGATTCATCAGAATGTGATTAATTTTAATTTTGTTTTTCATAAATTAATTGAATAGTTTATTTTGTTTTAATTTTTTTTTTTTTAATTTGATTACCGGTTTATTTACAATCTGCCATACCCTATATAGCATTCAGTAAATTGTATTGAACTTGTAAATGTCTTGGGGGCTATTGTCGTACAGACAATTACCCTAAAAATAACCTAAGTAGATAGGTGAGATATTGAGCTTAAAACTAAAAACCAGGGCAGTGACTAGGCGAATCTGTTTGGTAGCTCTAAGGGGGTGATTCGCTTTAGTCGGCGCCCTACACGAATGCGTAATAAGTCACTAGCTAGGTTGTTTGGATGGACGGCAAGGCGGGCACTGTAATTGCCACTTAATTGAGTAATCACTTCGCTAACCGAGCTAATCCCGAGATCGCGGCTGATAACAATATTTGGGACATGCCAAGGGGCATTCACAATGTGACGTAGAACTTTGGATTGGAAGCGTCTGATGATATCTATGGTGGAGTTTGCCGCTGAGCCCCACAACTGCAGGCCGTAAGTCCAGATGGGTCGTAGAATTGTTTTGTACCGGAGCAGTTTGTTGGCTGCCGATAATTGTGATGGTCGTCCCAACAACCAGTACATTTTACGAAATTTTAGTCCTAACTGCTTACGTTTGGTCCAAACGTGATGTTTCCAAGTGAGGCGTCTATCCAGATGCATCCCTAGGTACTTGACAGTGTCTTGTTGAGGAAGTTGCTGATCATTGAGAAGTATGGGTGGACAGGTTTCTCGTCTCAGGGTAAATGTAACATGAGCGGATTTCGTTTCATTGACTTTAATACGCCATTTCCTTAACCAAAAGTGCAAGTTGTTAAGATGGGTTTGCAGATGTTGAGATGTTACGACCGGGTCGTGATGGGATGACAGAATGGCTGTATCGTCCGCATATGTAGCGATAGTGGTCAGACTAGTTAAGGGCATATCCGCCGTATAGAGTAGGTACAACAGTGGGCCAAGGACACTCCCTTGAGGTACTCCAGCAGTGATTCGATGTAAAGCGGTTGTCTTACTTTGGACTTTAACTAGGAAATGCCTGTAGGTTAAGTACGATTTAAGTACTAAGAAAAGGTCCGGTGGAAGTATATGTCTAAGCTTAAAGAGTAAGCCGTCATGCCAAACCTTGTCAAAGGCTTGGGAAATATCAAGAAACACTGCGGAGCAATATTGTTTTGTTTCTAATGCCTTTGTAATTTTATGGACTAGTCGGTGCACCTGTTCAATAGTGGAGTGTTGTACACGGAAACCAAACTGGTGTTGAGGAATTACAGTATTTTGTAATATGAGTGGTCCGAGTTTTAGCTGAAGGAGTTTTTCAAACACCTTTGAGAGGAGCGGAAGGAGACTTATTGGTCTATAAGGGTCACCTGCTCGGGAGGTTTACCTGGTTTCAGGATGAGAATTATTGTAGCAACTTTCCACTGATCCGGGAAGTAACCCAATCTAAGCACTGCATTAAATAATCTTGTTAGAAATTTTATGCCTTTATCAGGGAGTTCTTTAAGGACTATGCTGGTGTGCATATCCAGGGACTTATTATTTTAAGGCCTCCAATTATATTACTTGTTTCTTTAGAGCGAAAAGGTTTAGTTGGTAGACTCATTTGAAATGGTGCTGTTATGAGTTGCTCCATTTCACTTGCTTCTTCAGGAGTAGCTTCGGAGGGATGAGGCACAAACACTTGTTCAAGATGGTTTGTTTTAATTGAATACGTTTTTTTTTTGGTTTTTGTATGTATATAATAAAATTTTATATTATTTTTGTTTTTTTAATGTTTACTTTGTTCAATTTTCTTTTTAAAAAGTAGTATTTTCGTAACCCCGGAACCTATCTTCGATCTTTACATGGTTTGCTATAGAAAATCCTAATTCACTTTGCGTCGTTTCAATTTGCGTCGTGGTTTTTTTGGAATGTAACCCCGACGCAAAGTGAGGTATTGGTGTAAATTGATATTCGACAACGTCGATCTAGTTCTACTGGAAAATCGGACTAATCATGGCGCGTTACGCGTCAATAATTCAAACGACGAAGAACTAGTCGTAATTTTGGGCACTTCCGCGCAAACACCGTGTATATAACGCCGTCGGCTCGATTGGCAGCCGTGTACTGCCCGATGATGTCACTGAATTTATGTCATCGCCATCTTATTAGTTGGCGATCATGCGCATACTGTCAGAAAGCGAACGTAGTGGTTGATCCGTCACTAAAAAGAAGTGCAAAATAACGCGTTTTCAAATTAAATAACGCTTATTCGGCATACGTTTAGGTTAAATAATGGCAAAACCAGAGCAAGTGCTATTAATCGAGCCCCAAAACGAACTTAGATTTAGAGGTGAGAACGTTGTAAAATACTATCGACATAACACTTCCCCGTCACTTAACGTCGCCGGAACGTCCTCCCAGCTACTGCCCGACAAATCTATTTCAAGTTGCGAGCGAGCGCACGGACGGGACTTTTTTTCCAGCAACGAAATCTCCCCTTTCGCGCGATGCGAGCCTTTTAATTTTGGACCCGTTAATTAAAAGGAAGCGGTATCAATCGCCCCATGACTTTGCAATAATCTCGAATCGTTTTCGCACGAATTTACATAATTATTAACAGGTGTCGGCGCAAACTCACGTTGTCGTTTTGCAGGACCCTTTAACGTGCCAGTAACGTCCTTTATGAAATTAACCAACCCGTCAGACAACAAAGTGCTGTTCAAAATAAAGACGACGGCCCCGAAAAAGTACTGCGTCAGGCCGAACTCCGGCCTGCTGGAGGCGAACAGTAACACCGAAATAGCAAGTAAGTCGAACGTCGATCAAACGGATTTCTCGGTGTTTAATCGAATCGTCGATTGCAGTTTGTCTGCAGCCGTTCATATTCGACCCGACCGAGAAGAACAAGCACAAATTCATGGTGCAGACGGTGTACGCGCCCGACTCCGACGCGAACCTGGAACAGCTGTGGAAAGACATAAATCCGAAGGAGATGATGGACTCGAAGCTCAAGTGCGTGTTCGAGCTGCCATCGGAGCTGAACGACGCGCCCAACGAGGAGCCGGCGAAAATGAGCCCCAAGGCGCCTGTCCAGTCGTCCGCGCCGGCCGCGGCCTCGCTGGAAACCGAACTGGAAAAGGCCGCAGTCGAGGTTGACCCTTGATTTTTGTTTTGTCCCGTTGATTTAAGACGATGCGGCACTTTGAACGCGTCATCGGCAATTGTTTTAAAATCGAGCGTTTGAATGTTATTCGAATCGTATTTTATATTATGCGAATTGTGATGGGCCCACGACTTGTTGTCGGTTTGGGCTGACATCGAAAGAGAGACGTTTTGACGTATACGTCGTTTGGCGGCTCTCTTAACTTTCGCCTTTTTCGAGACGACATTTATCGCGCAAGTCGCCAATTCGTTTATCGTTCGTTACCCCAGAAAAATTGAAATTTTAAGCGAAAACTTAGGTTAAGGTCTACGTCACGATGGGTGTTTGCCGAAACAGTTGATCGGGCTCGATACGGTAAACGGAACGGAAGAACCGCTCCTCTCGGTCCCTCGCAATTGCGTCGCAAACGATTGTCTAAATGACATTTTCGATGTTCCTTTGATTGCGCGATCAAAAAAAAAAAAAAAACAAATAAAAAGTTTGGTTAAGAGAAATTGGTTTGGAAAGTTCTCGTTGTCGTCTGTGAAAGTGCGAAAGGTACGGTTCCGATGACGACTTTAGAGCCGGCACGCTCGGTTGTATTCGAATTGAATCGAATCGTCGTTAAATAATATTCAAGTTTAATCGCATTCACCTTTGGTGCCCGTTCAAAGTGCACGCGTAACGTAAGTAATTGCAAGTAAATAATTATATTATTATACACCGTGTCCAAGATGAGAATGCACGGCATGGGGATCTTGAAAACGGTAGAAGATACAGGGTGGCTTAAATTTCGCAAAAGTTCATTATTGTTTGTCGTTTTCAAAATTCTCAAAAAAACGCGATTTTTTTGGATTTTCGTTTCTTTCCATTTTTTTAATTTATTTTAAATGATATTAACCCTTTTAGTGCCGGACGAAATAGAGGTGCCTATGCGAAAAGAACCGGCCGAATTTCGCAGTTTCACGAGGGTTCGGAAAGATGCTTGTAAAAACCAAACGGGACACAATATTTACATGATTCAGAAAAGCCGCGTATCGCGGATGAAATACAGAACTACACGATGACACTAGTTTTTTCGAACTCATTTGAAAATTATAGAAAAAACAATGGTATAAACGCTGGTAAATGAAATGAATTTGAGATCTCTTGTAGAAAACGTATTTGCACATGCAAACAGTCATCTTTTTCATCATAATTTTATATGGGTCGATTATTATAAAGTATATACTTTGTATTTCCAATATACAGGGTGTTTGGTTCACCGACGTATATCCGAAAGGAGGTGGTAGGTGAGTCGGTTTGGAACTTATTTAACCAAAAATACCTTTATACAAAGTGTCACGGTTTCCGAGATAAAGCCAACTTTGTGATTTTATTAAATTACTGCAGTTTTAGTATGATTAATTTTAATTAGACACAACTGCAAACTTTTAATTTCTTGTAACTTTTATTTTAGTAGTCTTCGATATCTGTTCTATCAAATAAAATCACTTGATACACTCTACATGTGATAAAACAAAATATTTAATAAAATCACAAAGTTGGCTTTATCTCAGAAACCGTGACACTTTGTATAAAGGTATTTTTGGTTAAATAAGTTACAAACCGACTCACCTACCACCTCCTTTCGGATATACGTCGGTGAACCAAACACCCTGTAGTATATTTTTTACAAGATAAACAATATTACATTAACAAAAACAAAACATAACTTGAAGGTACACGGTAGGCGCCAGACGGATTTTCTCTTTCGAACTATGTAATTGTTATCGGTAATATAACATTGCCGAAACAAAATTATGTTGTCGTAAATATTTATATATTGTAAATGTGTAAAATTTTGTTATTGTAACTCACACAAATAATTTATTTAGCATTCGTGACTACTGATGTTAGATTTCGGTACCTCCAAGCGATAGGAAAAACGTCGTCCACAAAGAGTTCAAACAAAACAATATTTTTTTTAATTATCTTGCAATGAAATTAGATCATTTATAGCGCATTACAAATTTATTTTGAGATAGAGTTCTCCCGCAATGCGAGTAGTAAACCGCTACAAGGCGCGAGCCGATATATCGGCTCCCGGCACTAAAAGGGTTAAAAAACTACCGGCACTTTCTCGTTGCCACTTTTTAAGCTCTACAAAAAGGCGTGTTCAAATTTTTAATCCGACGTTTCGTATCCGAGAACCCATCGTCGACTTTATTTTTTTATATGGCCACAAACAAAGAGACAACCTGTATTCGGTAGCATTATCCATTACAAATTCAACGACGTATCGCACATTATGGTTTTGAAGCCAAAAAAGGGGAAAAACGCGAGTTATAAGGTTTTTTATTTTTTAAATTAGTAGGCGCCGGTACAATAACAGAAACAAAATGTCAAAAAATTATAATAATTGCTCAAATAGGTTGCCATTATTTTCTAGACACAAATGTGCTCTGTCTACGGAAGAATTGAAAACATGGTCTAACATTTCTGGTGTGATTGTATTAACTGCTGCTAAAACCAATGCCGATAACTGTTCTTCAGTTTCAAAAGCGGCGTCGTACACTTGGTTTTTAAATGAACCCCCCCCCCCCCCCCCACAGGAAAAAATCCAACGGAGTTAAGTCGGGCGATCGGGCTGGCCAGGCTACTTCACTGTGAGTTCCGATGCATTTTTCAGGAAACCTCTGGGACAAATATTCCCGCACATTTCTTGAATTATGCGCTGGGGCACCATCTTGCCGAAACCGGCAGTTGTTAACTATAAGTAATGGTAATTCGTCCGAGGCATTCTCCAAATCAGTCTGCTGATTGTCTGCCATTGTTGGTTATCATGCTTTCATCAGACCAAATTACTTTAAAAGGAAAATTTCGATCTTCTTCACATTTTCTGGTATACCGTTCGCAAAAACTTGCTCGCCTCCTCTCGTCGCCAGGTCTAAGACCCTCGCAAATTCTAAATTTATAGGGATGAAATTTATTCTTTTGTAAAATGAACTGGGCTGTAGATCTAGCTACTACTCCAGTTCGACGTTCAATTAGTCTTGTCGACATTTCAGGATTTTCAACGACGGTTTGTAAAACAGTAGTCACTTTTTCTTTGTTGGATTGTTTTTTACGAGATACAATAGGTTTGATCCAAAATGAACCAAATTCCTTTAAATTAGATACCGAACGTCTAAAAATGGATATTTGAGGTTGTCTTCGTTCAGGATAATTTATTTATTTATTTATTGATAAACCAGAGTACAAAATACATGTAGGTCACATCAAGATATACAATGTATAACTGAAAAAATGCTTACATCCTAAAAGAGGTAATTAAATTTACCTGTGCTTTAGGTCTGGTTACTAAAAACTAACTTACGAGCTAAAAAAAAAAAAATTTGGCAGAGTCTATGCCATATACATTTAGATAAAATTTCTCATAATTCATAACATAACAAGATAAAATATCAGCCACACAAAGATTTAAAACAAATACAAAAACAAATAACTTCAGTTTTTTTCTCTTTCCTTGTACCAATTAATAATTTTTGTCCTTATATTTTTGCTGCTAAGATTAAGTATCTTTATTTCATTCGGTAATTCATTAAACATTTTTATTGCTATAATTTCGTTATTTTTGAAATTAACAGACTTATTGATTCTAGGTATTCCAATACTTTTTGAATCAATAAAATCCTTCCTCGAATTATTGAAATGATACATAACCGATTCAATGTTAAACGAATCTTTAATTTTCAAGGGTTGAAAATTACATTCTTTTGAGTTATTAATAATTTTAATAATTCTACTTTGTATAGATTCCAGTTTATAAAGTACATAATCATACGCCCCACCCCAAGCAATTATTCCGTAATTAGCCAGGCTATCGAAAAATGCATAATACAATGTAATCAAATTTTTAGTCTGCAAGATACTTCTCAATTTACCAAATACGAAAAGTAGATATCTAGTTTTATCAACTATATAAGCTACATGTTTATCCCATCTCATATTGCTGTCTATAAATATCCCTAGATATTTTGTAAAATAAACTCTTTCGATTTCTCTATTATCTATAACGATTCTTAGGTTATCTGGCACACTATCACTATATATACCAAACGCAACAAAAACGGTCTTCTTCACATTTAAGGATAATTCATTAGCTGCCAACCAATCACTGACTTCTCGTAAATGGTTGTTCATTTTAACTTGAGTTTGGTCCCACGTCTTTTCCATGCTTAATATTACTGTATCATCAGCATATGAGATGATATTTTCTCTAGGTATAACAGTTAATAAGTCATTAATGTAAAGCAGAAAAAGTAGCGGACCTAACATTGTTCCTTGTGGCACTCCTGTTTCCACAGGGAGTATATGGCTCCTGTGGTCTGTAAGTTTGACTGATTGAGTTCTGTCCTTAAGGTAGTCTTTTAGTAGGTTCAGAGCAGTACCGCGCACTCCATATTTTTCTAATTTTGATAATAAGATTTTATGATTAACAGTGTCAAAAGCTTTGGCTAAATCCAAGAAAGTAGCTATGGTCGGTATTCCATCATTTAAATTGTTATAAATTGTACTAGTAATATAAGCTATTGCATTCTTTGTACCCTTTTTCTTTGGAAGCCGAATTGATTTTCCAAGAGAACTTTATTTTTATTTAGAAAACTCAACAAACGAGAATGAATTATTTTTCTAGTAGTTTAGCAATGCTCGATATTAACGATATTGGTCTATAGTTGGTGGTTAAATGTTTATCTCCTGATTTAAAAATTGGCACAACTTCTGCTGTTTTTAGTTGCATAGGCCATAAGGCCTTTTCTATACATAGGTTGAAAATATGTTCCAAAGGAGTTATTATATAGTGACTTAAATATTTTAGGATTTTAGTATTTATACCATCAATTCCTCCAGCCTTATCTTTCATAATCGAGAGGAAATGATATATTTCACTACAGCTGGTAGGGTCTAAGAAAATTGTAGGTTTTATTCCATTTGGTAATTTATAATTACTTTGAGGTTTATTAATTTCCATCGCCAATTATCAGAGTACATCTGCTCGGCAGCTACACAATTTTTGCGGCACAAGATGTAACCCGTCGACATATCAAATTTTTCTTCGTCTGCGAAACTTTCTCTTTCCATGGTAACACTTGTAAATAAATTGAAAGCACGAAACGACAAACTAACGAATAAGTAACTTTAACAAGAACTAAAGTTAAAACACTTCAAATTCACGTAACAACAACTTACACAACAATAATGTGACAGATAAAACAAAAATATTGCGATTGTTCCAATGCCTACTAATTAAAAAAATAAAAAACCTTATAACTCGCGTTTTTCCCCCTTTTTTGGCTTCAAAACCATGACGTGCGATACGTCGTTGAATTTGTAATGAATAATGCCACCGAATACGGGGCGTCTCTTTGCTTGTGGCCGTATAAAAAAATGAAAGTCGACGACGGGTTCTCGGACACGAAACGTCGGATTAAAAATTCGAACGCGCCAATTTGTAGAGCTCAAAAAGTGGCAACGAAAAAGTGCCGGTAGTTTTTTAATATCGTTTAAAATAAATAAAAAAAATTAAAAGAAACGAAAATCCAAAAAATCGCATTTTTTTGAGAATTTCGAAAACGATAAACAATAATGAACTTTTGCGAAATTTAAGCCGCCCTGTATCTTCTGCCGTTTTCAAGATCCCCATGCTGTGCATCCTCATCTTGGACACGGCGCATAGCAAATAGGCATGAAATAAAGAAACCGCGCGAGAGATGTGACGGCGTTGTCTGTTTTTCCCGCAGGTGCAACAACTGCGAGAGGAGGAGAGTTCGTTGAGGCAAGAGAACTTGCGACTGAAGGAGGAGATATTGCGATTGAAGCATTCGATAATGGGGGGCCAGCCGCAGATGTCGAAGTACACGCCGACGGCCGTACAGCCGCAGGGCATCTCTGTGGCGTATCTCGTTTTCGGCATCGCGATCGCCCTGGTCGGCATCGTCCTGGGCAAGTTCATACTCTGAACGCCCCGGGGGCGGGGGGGGAGCATATGTCGATTCTCCGATGCGTGTACAGACTATACATACGGTGGCTTCTGACCTTTCCACTATTGTATATTTATTTTTTATTTTGAATTGTCTTATTATTACCTATTGATTAAAAAAAAAATTAAAAATAATAATAATAAAATTAATTGTGTGCCCTTGGGAATGATGTTTGTGTAGGGACTTGCTTGGGTGCATATGCGCGCGAGCAACGGCCGGTTTTTAGTTCGATTTCGTCGATTCAAATTTCAAACGAATCGATGTGCTCGAATTAAAGGCGACGACAATTTACGTTATCTGTAGACTGATTAAAAAGGTCAAGAAAGGCTACCGATTATGCATCCAATTAAGTAAAAAGCGATCTTATGCAAGTTGTTATAAAGCTGCACTCAAAATAACAAAATTATATACGTATAGAATCGGCGCGACTTTCGGTGTCTTTTACTTGAAAGAAGGTCGCAACGCGCGGCTTATTATATATAATTAGTAGAACAGAGAACTGTCGCGTAACTGTATGTACGTTATTGTACCAATTCAAATTTCCGTTTTATTTCGCATTTCTCATTTTAATTTTACGCCTTATCAATTTTATCGATGTTTTAGTATTTCGTGTCGTCGTTGCGCGGATTTGCTCGAGCCGTCGAAACCTGTAATTTTCCTCGCGAAATCGATTTCGAGCAAAACTACAGTCGGCCCCCGGCTCGCACCTATGCAGAGAGGGAGAGAAAGCAAATTCGCGAACTCATAACCGTCGTTAGGTGAAAAAATGAATGCACTTGCCAAGATATTTTTGCGTTTGCACAATTACGTATTCGCGACCGTCACAGGTTACTGGCTTGCGTTGCCATTTCCATAGGTGCTCGGGCATATTATACAAAAAAGCACTTCTAGAAAGTTCGCGCCCTCCAATAGAACAGGTTCGCTTTTAATCAAAAATTTTAAACTATGATCGTGCGTTTCCGCAAAACTCGTTGGTGGCTAGACGACGAAAGTTATTTTTAATTGTTTACCAACCCCCCACCTCCACCGACCCCCCTTAAGTTGATGTTTAAGTTACTTTTTTCCCTTGTGAATATTGTGTCTCTTGTTATCGTGTCCGTTTAAATATATAGATATGTAGGTGTACGAGATTTATTTAAAAACTTGGCTTGGTGCGACTGTTTGTATGTAATATAATTTACGAAGTTCACCTTGTATTATTTGTTATCTTGTTAGCTTGGTAAGTGTAAAACTTCATTAATAAACTATTTAATTGAGCAGCTCTTTTGTTTTTGTCGGTCGTGGGCGATCCGCAAATTGCGACGCAATTTAAAACTGTTAAAATTACAGCGGAGTCTCGTATCCGGACCGATCTTTATGTTTGTTCCGACACTTAATCTGCGATTGGCACTGAAATTTAAAATTGTAAACTGCTCGAAATAAACCGTATTGTATTGTATCGCGGTGAGCCCGCCCAATCTTGTTACACTGGAACTACATTTATAACAACTTGCGGTATCGAGAACCCCCTCACGTTCAGTATTGAGAACTCGCCAATCGGGCGTTGCCTCTTTTCGGCGATCGTATCGTTTGACACTCAATTGTTTTCCTTTTCGCAAACATTTCGCTCTCGATATTTTCCACGTTTGCTTTTTCTTCGTGTTACGATTATCTTTCGAATTTCTTCGAGTTTTAGAAGCGAAATTATTGCTACATAGTATATATTTATGAAAAAAAATCCGGTTCTAGTTTTTAAATTTAATTTCAATAGAAATACGAATGAATATCGGTCGAAAAAATTTATTACGTCTATTATCGCTAATTCGATAAACTCTTTTTTTTTTAGATTAACTTCAAGGTTATAAATTAGTCTACTTTCAAGTTAAATTTGATTTGCAAAACGACATATACCTCGAGATTTAAATTTTCAAACGTCGATTTTTAGTTTTCATTTTAAAAATTTCACTTTTACTTTTCTTTATATCACTCTTACGATATATCATTTTACGTTAATAGTGTCCATTTGAAAATTTTATTTCCCGACACAAAATTTATTAATAATAAAATAGGATAAACATGTGATGTTTGAAATAAAAAATTTTAGTTGGATATTCAATATTTGCAATTATTATTCGTGTTATTTGTGTAGTTTTGACCGAAACGAGTGAATTTTCAAATTAAAGAAGTTACGAGGTCAACTAAAATTGTTAATTTCAAAAGATCGCACGAAAAACGATTCTGATTTATTTATTTAACCAGAAATATACATAGAGTTATATTTACATATACCAAGATATACAAAATAAACTCTAAGACTATAGAGGTAATCAAATACCTGTACATAGTTCTGGAATTCTTAAATCTAATTAAGATAGGTTTTACAGTAAACTTAACATTAAGAACACTTTATCCCGTTTATCACCCATAATTGATTTAAATGTGTATATATAATTAACAGAAGAAAAAAAAAAGTAACAATCTTAGAATTTTTATATTCATAACACACGAAATTATATAAATATTATATTCTTTGTCTTTATCCACTTTATCACTTTGTTCTTAATGGATTTCATAGATAAGTTGATATTCTTCAATTCGAGAGGCAGTTGGTTGAAATATTTCACAGCAATGTACTCGCTATTTCTTGTGGACAAGGTCTTGTTGATTCTTGGAAGCATTACGCTTTTATTTCTTGTATTACTGTTCGATTGTAGAAATTTAGTTTTCAAGTCATCGTAATTGTGTATAACTGACTCAATAATGAAACATTCTGTAATGCTTAAAGGCACTGATGTGCTTTGTTTATTGTTTTTGAGAATAATTTTAAAAATTCTCTTCTGTAACGAGATCAAGGGATTAATCACATCACCATAAGCGCCACCCCACGCTAAAATGCCATATGTAGCGATACTATGAAATAGAGCATAATAGATTGCTAATAATTGTTTGCTATCCATTAAATAATTTATTTTCTTAAAAATAAACAGCAGATACCTGACTCTGCTCTTCAGATTTTGTACATGATGTTTCCATTTTAATCTACTGTCAATTATTACTCCTAAATATTTTATTATTTATTATTATTATTTATTTTATTTTATTACTCCAATTTTATTAGGATCATTTCCTTATTTTACGATATATAAATTTGCAGTTAAAAAAAACATTGCGTTTATTATTTTTCGTAAAAAGCTCTCGAGACATCTTGTTCCAACTCATTTCGAATGACATTCGAAGAATCCTCGAGTTTTGACACGCGGCCTTTTTTCTGGTAGAGCCATTTTCTCGCTTTGACAAGACTGTCCAAAGTACTTTGTGACTCGGCGGCATCGAGTTCGTGTGACAATTCGTCTTCCTCGTCATATAGTTTTAGACAACCTCGTCCTGCAAAAGTGTAGAACATATTAAAAAATGAAGCAAATCACCTTCGCTCAGAGAAAATTGTCACCTTGTCGAGTTCGGGATCGACTTTTTCCTAATCACTTCCGGGAGGGGAATTTCTCGCCAAGCTAAAGCAGTTTCTTCGGCCCAGTTCTCGATACTTTCCGAAGAAAATTGTTCGTCGCCAATGCGTTTGTGTGAATGTAATTGATGAAAACTATTGCCCGAGATGCTTTTCCAGGCCTTGGCAAGTGTGCTTGAACCGACAGCTTCCCAGGCATCGGCAATAGTTTCGGCTGTATTCGACAGATTCCATGATTTTAAGAAAGTCGCGATTCCTCCACGATTCGTTTTGTCGTAAAGAATTAGTTTCATATTTTTTTTCGATAACGCCCGATCCATCGGCCGAACTACACTTGTAACATTTGGTGGGAGATAAAGTACTTTAAATTGACTATGAAGCGTTATCGACTAGTAAGAGAAATTTTTCATTAGGGTTCGATTTTCGATAGAGGACATCGGGAATAAAGGTGTTCGTATACCAGTCAACGAAAAGCGAACCTGTACAAACGAGTAGAAAATGATTACTTTTGTGTTTATCTTTGGGTATGCAATGAAATTAAACATCCGATAAAATTCAAAAATTGAATATAAATAATCAGTTTCTCAAAATTGAAATTAAGAAATGATACGTCGTATTTATACAATTTTTCAAACAAAATGTTTTCAAATAAAAGTGAGTACGAAACTTAGGTGATTAAATTCACGAAAAAAGCTTAATAAATTGAATTTTGGAAAGGCAATTTCATATACTGCAACTGAAAATTTGTAAATTTTCTATTGAAAAAAAACTTTGAAAATCACGATTATATTAGAATGATATTTAAAATTGATGTTATAAACTTTCGAAAACCAAATTATATATAACTTTAACACCAACTCGTCGTCCACGCACCAGAGTTGTCGGCATACTTTACGGGCAAAGTTTCGATCCCTTCGAAACGTCTTGCTTGCTTAGATTTTCCCATCGTTAATAACGGAATTTTGCGGGTCCCCGTCGCATTAGAGCAATTCATATTGGTCGCTCGATCTTTTGGCTCTTTCAATCCGCGGGCCTCCTTCTCGGTTCCTGGGGCCAATGTTCGTTTGCGGCAATGACTTAAAATACAATCCAGTCTCGTCGGCGTTGTACAAATTTTCAAGTGTATAATTTTCTTCGTCAAGAACTTTGGTCGGTTGCTCAGTAAATTCTTTGGCTGCAGTCTTATCGGCAGCTGCTTGTTCACCTGTAATTCATATAATGAGTTATTTGTTTTTTTTTAGGTTATGTATAATGTAACATTTTTATCATTAAATATTATTATTATTATTGATATGGTATTTTTTAGATTATGTATATTTTTTGTATGTCATGTACACTATCGAATTAAAGTACCTTTCACGGCAATCTGTCGAATACCATGACGCTTTTTGAATTTGTGAAGCCACCCATCGCTGGCTTTGAAATCGTCTCGACGTTTTTTGGTGCCTTCTGCTTCATTCTCCTTGTTCGAATTTTCTTGTAATCGTTTGTAGATATCCCTGGCTTTTTCACAAATTACGGATCCTCGAAGGGCAATCCCTAAGCTCCTCTTTTGTTTAATCCACTCGAGGAGGATTTCTTCCGACAACGGGTGTTCCCCTTCATCGGCTCTGGCACGTTTTATCGTAGTTCGAGAGGTGGCTCGTTGTATTTTCGTTTGAAAGTGTCCTTACATTTAATAATCCTAGTCACAACTCCATACTTTTTTGCAACGCCTGCTTTAGTCTCTCCTCCCTCGACCGTTTCGATAATTGTACTCTTCTCCTTCGAGGATTTTTGCGATTTCTCTTAGTCTCTGGTTCTGAAAAATCGAATCGCTCGATGAGTTTTTACTGCTCTTTGAAATACATCACATTCACTTGTAATTATTTTATTTATAATGAAATTATGTTGCGTTAGTTCATATTTTTGTTTCATTTATACTTACAATTACAAAATATTTATTGAAAACACCGAACGCTCGACTGTTATTTATCCGAAAAGTAAATTACATTTTTCTATAAACAATGACAGCTACATAACCTCAAACCCCGCGTACGTTTGTGTTGTACATATTCGTACAATTCAGAGTTTTTGTACTTACCTGTCATTTTATCTCTCGTTGTTGATCACTTCTTAATATTTACGTCGATTTTTTACGTTTATACGTTTTCACGTTCAATCTCTACTATGCATACACTGGTAAACACATAAGTCACTTCGCAAGCCCTCCGAACGTGTATATTCAAATGAACCAATCAGTCTTTTCCTCTGAAAAAGGAAAGTGGTGGCATCTTCACTCGAGTTCTTAAAACCGAAAGAATTCACTCTCGAGGAGTTGTTATAAGTGAAGTTTCAGTGTATTTTTGACATGAAAATTGCGTTCTTCCGGTTTCGGCAGGACCCTGTATATAATTACATTTTTGAAATCTGCATGACACCCATTTCGACTGTTAAAAAAAGATTTGGTGCTCATTTTGTTTTTCAAACTAAAATGCCATAATCTACCTAACATTATGTAATGTTATTTATCATAATCTAATATTAATCGGCCGCATCAGCACAACAAAAAATAAAATTACGCCAAAAACATGTAATTGCTTACGGACGCGAGTATAAACTAGATCGCTAAAAAAAAAAACGGGTCCCCACGAGGCAGCGAACGAGGCGCCATTTCTTCACTTTTCTGGCATAAAATGCAGTTTTGTTTGCAAAACAAAAATAACGCTCCCCTGTTCGCATTGGTATCGCTAAAACAAGTGAAAGTTGAAATAATTGACGGCCGGAGATTACGAACGTTTTCCGAACGTTCGGCACAAATAAATATATATACGATTTAGCGACGGTTACGCGACTTCCGCCTTGCAGAACATACATATATAATCGTTTAAATGTAATTTATTATAATATTCAGTCAGTTCATGGAATAAGAATATAATTAAACTGCTTTGTAAATGCTTATGTGTGTGTGTGTGTGTGTGTTTATGTTAATTGTGCAGCCTCGTGTTTACGGCGAAGGTGGTTGTCCTTGATTTTGTTGGCCCTGGTTGTGTTGCGCCGGTTGTCCTCGATTTGCTTGAGCTGCCTGCCCTTGATTTGCTTGGTACTGTTGTTGTTGGCTGTGATTCGGTTGAACCGGTTGATGTCGTGAATCCACCGAGCCTTGTTGTTGTTGTTGTCCTTGTTGATGATAGATTTCGTTTGTGTTCAATTGTGGGTTGCCCTAAAATTAAATAATATCAGTATCGTTCCTACAGGTATATATGTAAGGAAAGCGTCCTTAGTTATATTGAATTTAGCGGCGTAATTAGGCGATAAGTCAGATCTCCAACTGTATCAAGACAACCTAATAAATAGACAATTACATATAAGAAAATTAATCAAGAATTAACGGTGTGAATAATAGCACTGAATGTTGTTTCTTTGCTATTACAGAGAAACGATTCTGCTTATTATCCACCAATAGCCTGCATATTAAAGAAATCATTATAAAACAACATTCTCGTAGGAATTCACAAGTTGCAATTTATCTTCACGGTTCGCAGTGCAGCAGACACAAAGACGAACGTCTGTGCATAACCTCGATCGGCACACGGATGGCCACCCTGTATTCGGTAGCATTATTCATTACAAATTCAACGATGTATCGCCGTTATGGTTTTGAAGCCAAAAAGGGGAAAAACGTGAGTTATAAGGTTTTTATTTTTAAATTAGTAGGCGCGGTACAATAACAGAAACAAAATGTCAAAAATTATAATAATTGCTCAAATAGGTTGCCATTATTTTCTAGACACAAGTGTGCTCTGTCTACAGAAGAATTCAAAACATGGTCTAACATTTCTGATGTGATTGTATTAACTGCTGCTAAAACCAATGCCAATAACCGTTCTTCAGTTTCAAAAGTGGCGTCGTACACTTGGTTTTTTAAATAACCCCACAGGAAAAAATCCAACGGAGTTAAGTCGGGCGATCGGGCCGGCCAGGCTACTTCACTGCGAGTTCCAATGCATTTTTCAGGAAACCTCCGGGACAAATATTCCCGCACAGTTCTTGAATTACGCGCCGGGGCACCGTCTTGCCGAAACCAGCAGTTGTTAACTATAAGTAATGGTAATTCGTCCGAGGCATTCTCCAAATCGGTCTGCAGTAGGTCGAGATATCGTTCGGAATTTAAATTGTTGTAATAAATAAAAGGTCCTATTATTCTGCCACCCAAAATGCCTACCCACAGATTAAATCCAAATCGATTGTTTCTTTTATTAAATGAAGATTGTCTGTTGCCCAATAATGTTTGTTACGCCGGTTGAAAATGCCATTGTTCGTTATCATTGTTGGTTATTGTTTTTCCCCTTTTTTGGCTTCAAAACCATAATGTGTGATACATCGTTGAATTTGTAATGAATAATGCTACCGAATACAGGGTGTCTCTTTGTTTGGGGCCATATAAAAAAATAAAGTCGATGATGGGTTCTCAGATACGAAACGTCGGATTAAAAATTTGAACACGCCATTTTGTAGAGCTTAAAAAGTGGCAACGAGAAAGTGCCGATAGTTTTTTAATATCATTTAAAATAAATAAAAAAATGAAAAGAAACGAAAATCCAAAAAATCACATTTTTCTGAGAATCTTGAAAACGATAAACAATAATGAACTTTTGCGACCAGCATGTGAACATACTCTAAATAGCGCAACTTTTTTCTAATTTAAGCCACCCTGTATCTTCTACCGTTTTCAAGATCCCCATGCTGTGCATTCTTATCTTGGACACGGTGTATATATACACGGATGCAAGTTTACAAGGCATATTAAAGGTGTATTAAAACAACCACAACTAAATGACAAAAAAAAAATTGAAAAACCAGTAGCATATTTTTCGAAAAACTAAACGAAGCACAAAAAGAAAGAAAGCTATTTACTTGGAATGCCTAGCAATAAAAGAATAGACAAAATATTGGCAACATTGGCTTATAGGTTGTCACTTCAAAGTATTTTCAGATCGCAAACCATTAGAAAAAAATGAATATTAAAGCTAGAACAGACGAAGAATTAGGCGATCTCACCTACTACCTATCACAATACGATTTTGAAATAATATACCGTCCAGGTAAAGATAACTTAGAAGCAGACTGCTTAAGTAGATGTCAAGAAGACAAAGATGATCAATTGAAAGTTGTAAATTTAACAAAGATAGAAGATATTGACGAAGATCAAATGAAAGAATGAAGGTATAAAAACTAACAAAGATAAATTACTTTTCAAAGAGAATTTGTACTATGAAAGGGAAAAAAAGAAAGAGAAAATCGTACTATCAGAAGAATTTTGCAAGAAACTTGTAGAAAACACCCACAAACATTTCTGCCACATTGGCATAAAACAAATGCAAATGCAAAAATATTACCATGCGAAAAAAATTGCGCAAAAATTGCGAAATCCGTATAAAAAACATGTCGAGGGAACAAGACAAGATTGGTCGGATGTCCAATCTTGGTCTCGCAAAAAAACCATTTGAAATAGTTTCCACAGACACAATAGGCGGATTCGGTGGTACAATGAACGAAGAAGATAGAAGAAGTGCACGGACAACTGTAGCACACAACTGCGTAGAAAAATATAATGAAACCGAACACGCGGTCACCAAGTTCAGTCCAAAATATTTGTTACGAGGTGAAGACACCTCAACGTTACTAAACGAGTTACGAAAAAAGGAAGATAATGATGTTTTAGACAATGATGGAACAATTGCCTTCAAGTACGGCACCAAATATCGTGAATACAATAAGAAATTATACGATAAAAACGTGGTAATCGACTGAATCGAAAAAAATTAGACGAATCGAGAATCGGTCCTTGCAAAATTTCAAACAAAACATCAAAATCAATATACGAAATCGACACAGGACACAAAAAACCGGTATCAAATTTGTTTCATATCTCTAAATTCGTTCCGACTCCCTAACAATTTGTGCCAAATTTTTTCTTAAGGGGGGGGGGAGTAAGGAAAGCGTCCCTAGTTACATTGAATTTAGCGCGTAAATAGGTCGATAAGTCAGATCTCCAACTGCATCAAGGACAACCCAATAAATAGACAATTACGTATAAGAAAATTAATCAAGAATTAACGGTGCGAATAATAGCACCGAATGTTGTTTCTTTGCTATTACAGGCAGAATTAATAATTAGTCTAAGTTATTATAATATTATTTTGTTCAAAATAATAAAAACTTTGCTATTACAGAGAAACGATTCTGCTTATTATTCGCCAATAACCTGCATATTAAAGAAATCATTATACAGGGTTAGTTAAAAGTATGGAGACGGCGATTTATTGTCGGTTAATATTCACTTTAGGAAATTATGTTCAATACAAAAGTTTGTTATGAAATTATTATCTACATTTGAGAATACTTGAATTTTTTTTTCCTCAATTGTTTTTAAGTTACGACGTCATCGATATTTTTTCGAAATGACAACCTATATTTCCGATTATTGATTTCGATAGTACATTCTATTCTCTTTTCAACCGTATACAATTTTCAATTATGTTACATTTGAAAAAAATTGAGAAAAAGTGCCTTAAAGTTCAAATATTAAAGATCCATTAAATTAGCAGAATTAATTAACACGGTAACTAGACTCATTTATTTGCAATCAACTTATCAGTCACAATCTTATCATTAAAAACAAATTAATAACTAACTACGTTAAAGTGAGTGTTCAAATTGTTGTCCATTTCTAATTCGACAATGACCCAATCGATTCACAAAACCCCGAATAGAATTTTGTAAAAATTCTCGGGGAATTTCTTCTGTCGTTCTGGTAATTAGGATTTTTAAATCTTCGACATTGTTGGGCTTATCTTTGTAAACCTTGTTTTTTACGTATCCCCAAAGAAAAAAATCTAAAGGGCTTAAATCAGGCGAACGAGCCGGCCATTCAATAGTTCCTCGTCTCCCAATCCATCCGTTCGGAAAGACGTTCTCCGAATATCGACGAACATTTACACCATAATGTGGCGGGACGCCATCTTGCTGGAACCAGATACTGTTATTGGGAAGGTGTTCGTCGTTTTCATCTGGATACGGCATAGCACAAGCAGGTATAATTTCATTTTGCAATAACTGCAAATACAGAGCCGAAGTTAAATTGCCATCGATGACAAAAGGGACCGATAATATGACCCCCCTAGAATGCCAACCCAGACATTAACCTTTTGGGGGTACTGCGTACGGTGCTCCATAAACCAAAAAGGATTTTTCGATGTCTGTTTACTTCGCCGGTAAGGCAAAAGGTAGCTTCGTCGAGAGAAAAGAATATCGTTGACGAAATTTGCATTATTATTGCAAATATTTGACATTTCTTCACAAAATTGTAGTCTCCCATCGAAATCGTCTTCCCTCGACTCGTGTAGAAGTTGTACTTTATATGGTTTATACTTTTCACTTTTTAAAATTGAAACGACCGATGACCGTGAAATATTGTGATTGGCCGCTAATTGATTGGTTGATAAATGGGAATCATCGCCCGTCGCTGTTCTAGGTCTACCGCTCCTTGGCAAATCTTTAACACTACCGGTTTGTTCAAAGCGTTTTAAGGTTTTACCGACAACGGATTTAGAAATTCGATTTCTGTTTGGACGCATGTCATCAAATAAATTACAAACGTCTCGTGAACTTCCGCGTCTATTTCCATAACCCAGCATCGTAAGTATTTCAATTCTTTCACGTTCACTTAAACTCGCCATTGCTAATATTAACAGCAACAAATTACGCAATTGAAATATGTCAACTATTTGACATAAACGATAACCTTTTTAGGCACTTTTTCTCAATTTCTTTCAAATGTAGCATAATTGAAAATTGTGTACCGTTGAAAAGAGAATTGAATGTACAGTGCCTGTCAAAATGATAGCGACCCCTACAAATTTTCGTTTTGCACGTGCTTGTGCTGACAATGTGGTGCCTCCAAATGTTTGCCAGTACTAGTACATTGTGTAAAGTTTTTTTTTTTTTTTTTTTTTTAAATATTTTTAGCTGGCTCTGCAAGAAGATGCAATACACGGCTGTTTTATAGTAGGTACTTATAACTGAGATAATGTCAAGAGGAAAAAATAAATTAATAATTAATAAAAGAGGAAAATAAAATTAATAATAGGTTAAGTGAATTTTTAGAGTAAGTCTTGTGGTAGCCTGCGTTTGAGTCTTATATGAATGTCTCTTTGGCCGAGATTAAGTTTCGTAGCACTTGTACACTTCACTAAATTTTCAAAGAAGTTATTTGTTAGCTTGCTTATGTATTCTGTGATTAGTGGAACTTTTAATTCATGATGTATTTGATTGTTTCGAATGAACCAAGGGCAGTTTAGCGCGATCGAAGAATTTTGTTCTGCATAGTTTGAAGTTTCTTCAGCGTAGTTTTCGGTGCATTCCTCCAAACTGGGCACGCATAAGTCAGTATGGGTCTAAGAATCATCTTATAAATTAGCAGCGAACATTCAGATCTAAGATGTGATTTTCGGTTGATCAACGGATAGAGTATGCCGAGTCTGGCATAGCACTCATTTAACTTTTTATGAAGGTGGTATCCCCAATTAAGTTTTGCATCTAAGTGGACTCCTAAGTACTTTACCGCTGAGTCCTTAGGATTCCACGATAGGTCTTCATTATGTAATCGCAGTGGTGGGAGATGGTTGTAGCGCTTGAGAGTGAACATTTTTACTTGGGTCTTAGTATGGTTGATTTTGATTTTCCATTTTTTGTACCAACGACATGTTACGTTTAGCGCATTTTGTAGGTGTTCAACTGTTGTTTGAATTGTATCACTCTGAGTTAATATCGTTGTGTCGTCTGCAAACATGGCTAGGATTGAGTTATTTACTGTGGGCACGTCATATACGTAAAGGTTAAACAGTGTTGGTCCCAGTAGGCTTCCTTGGGGGACTCCAGCTTTTGTAATCTTGTCACTAGATAGAGTTGCATTGATCCTTACTCTGAACTTTCTGTTGGCTAGAAAGGATTCTATGATTTTTATTATGTATCCTGGAATATTTAATTTGATCAATTTGTACAAGAGTCCTTCTATCCAAACCTTGTCAAAGGCTCTTTCCAGATCTAAAAAGACAGCTACGGTGTATTTCTTCTCTTGAATCCTTTCTCAATCAGTTCAGTTACCCTAATAAGTTGATGTGCTGTGGAGTGTGATTGCCTGAACCCAAACTGATGAGAGGGTATGACTTCATTTTCGAGTATGAAGTCTTGTAGCCTAGTAAGGATTACCTTCTCTAGTAACTTAGCTAAAGTAGGTAATAAGCTTATAGGTCTGTAGCTACCAGGGTCTTGTCTATTCTTACCAGTTTTATAAATTGGTACTATGTTTGCAGTCCTCCAAGAGTGTGGGAAGTATCCTAGTCTCGTACAACCGTTATATATTGAGGTCAGATATGCTACAGCTTTTTTTGTTAACTTTTTTAATATTTCGTTAGTAATTAAGTCTGGTCCAGGGGTCTTGCGTTTTGATAGTCGCTGTATGTATGTCGTGAGTTCTTGGGTAGACGCAGGGGTTATTTCCATATCTTCTCTCATATTAAAGTCAGCTATGGTGTTTGTTATTTGAGTAACGAGTACATCGTCTTCTTCATCCCCTTTTGTAGTGAACACTTCCTCTAGGTGCGTAGCCAGTATTTCTGCTTTTTCTTCTTCAGAGGAGTATGTTACGTTGTTAACTACTAATGGGTAAATGATATTTGGCTGTCTCAGCAACCTTTCGGTTGCCTTCCACATGGTCGAATCGCCGGGATGTATTTCTTCTAAGTAGCTATTATACGCTGTGATTCTAATTTTGTCCAGTTCTTGTTTGATTAAATGATTTAGTCGATTATATAATGTTTTATAGTAGGGTAACCTCGTCCTTTGCCATTCTCTTCTATATTGATTTTTTGAGTTAATCATGTTAATTATGTATTCTGGTGTTCTGTTATGCGAGTTACTATTTCTTTGGTTCCTTGAAGTTGTGGCTGCCTGAGCACTTTCTTGAATTGCTGTCGTAAATGACGCTGTTGCTGTATCAATGTTGATGGAAGATTGAAGTGGTCTCATCCACCGTAATTTTTTATCAAGCGTTTCTTGGAAGGTTTTCCAATCAATTTTTCCGTTAATTAATTTCGGTGCAGGGGACTGTATTTGAGGCGGATCATAAAAGGTCATTATTACAGGGAGGTGGTCAGAGTCTAACTCATTGGTTACCGTCTGTTGAATTGGGAATTTTAAGTTCTTGTGCAGGATAACGTCTAAGATGTCCGCAGATGATCGATCCTAAATGGATAATAGGTGAAGTCATTTGGGGCTGACAGTAGTATACCATGATTAGCCATGATTTGGTGTAGCCTTATTCCTTCAGCGTTATTAGCTCGGCATCCCCATATGGTATTTTTAGCATTTAGATCACCTAGTAACATTATTGGCTCTGCATTTTCAAATAATTTTTCTATATCGTGGGCTAATAGCCTTTTATTAGGCTGTTTGTACGCGGAGATTAATTTTATTTGGTGACTTTTTCCGTGCTTAATTTTATAGAAATAGCTTCTAAATTTTCTATTTCAGGAAGGTGAAAAGGTGATGTTTTAACTTTTCTTAATTATAATCGCGACTCCCCTGAGGCCTTATTTGCTTCTCTGTCCTTTCGTGTACTTGGTATCCAGGAATCGAAAGGTTTCAGTACTTATAAAATGGGTTTCTGTTACGCAAGCGACGTCTATGTTATAGCGAGTTAAGAAATCAATAAAGATGGATCGTTGTTTTTTTAGACCATTGGCGTTCCAATTAGTCAAGGTTTGATCCATTAGCTAGCAAAGTAGGGAGAATAGATGCTAATAATGGCGTAAGTTTGTCTAGATGTGGGATAAGTAATTCGACCAACTTTTTTAATATAGTTGTGATAAGGTCAGAGGTGTTTTGTGGGATGTCCTCTGTGTTGATGTTAATTGGAGATGTACGTTCTTGTGGTTTTTTATATGCCTGCTGTTGGCTTGCAGGGTTTTCCTGCCATTTTGCGGTTGCTTGTGCATATGTTCTATTAGGTGTTCTGAATTTATTACTTGATGACTGCTTCAGCTTAAGAAAGTAACTGCAACCTCTGTAGTTTGCTGGATGTTTCTCTAAGCAGTTCACACACTGTGGATCTTCATTTTGTCTTTTAGGGCAATTTGTGTATAAATGGTTGCCTGTGCACTTCACACATCTCGGCTGGGATTGGCAATAGTTTCTCGTATGGCCATATAATTGGCATTTTTTACACTGTGGTATTTCTGCTGGTTTTCTTCTCATTTCAACTTCAACTATGGAATAATTAAGTTTTGTTAAGCTAAAGATTTTTCTTCCTTCTTGGGTATTTTCAAGATCTACTGCACATATCGGTATTGGATACCTATTCTTATTGTACAACCGCGTAATTTTGTTAACGGGTATTTTAACTCTTCTAATTGTGTTTGTATTTCTTGTTCATCCATTGATATAGGAATATTTCTAATTATTACTGATAGTTTGTTAATTGTTGGGTCCTTAAATGTGTGATAACTTAATTTCATTTCACTATAGTGCCTTGTCATGCATCTATAATCTTCGATGTTAGTTAAATTTACTCTTAGTTGGTTATTTTTATAGACTGTGGTGAACTCAGCCTTGGCTTTGTTTTTCAGGTCCGAAATTATTTCTTGATACTTAATTTTATCCGCATTGTGTAAATATATTGGTGGTATTTTTATTTTCTCCTTATCTGGTTCTGATGTGGATTGTTGTTGGCTATATTGTGTAAAGTATACTGTAGCGTAAAATCAGATAAATATGTAAAGTTCTTTACAAGCTAGGGTCAAAAACGTGGGTGATTAGCTTCCATCGACTATGCTTCATTAGAAAGAGCGGAAAAAATAACATATAATGGTAACTCACTTTGTTTGATTTGATATCCGGCTGACCGAAAAATTAATCACAAACAAAATAAGCAATAAATGTTTAGCATAAAGTGGAAACTAAATTTAAGCTAATCACCCACGTTTTTGACCCTAGCTTGTAAAGAACTTTACATATTTATCTGATTTTACGCTACAGTATACTTTACACAATGTACTAGTACTGGCAAACATTTGGAGACACCACATTGTCAGCACAAGCACGTGCAAAACGAAAATTTGTAGGGGGTGCTATCATTTTGACAGGCACTGTACTATCGAAATCAATAATCGGAAATATAGGTTGTCATTTCGAAAAAATATCGACGACGTCGTAACTTAAAAACAATTGAGGAAAAAAAAATTCAAGTATTCTCAAATGTAGATAATAATTTCATAACAAACCTTTGTATTGAACATAATTTCCTAAAATGAATGTTAACCGACAATAAATCGCCGTCTCCATACTTTTAACTAACCCTGTATATCCTACAACATGTCCATACTTTTACCTGTGCTCCATGAAATTGGGGTTGATACGCGGGGTTCGGGTGATAAGCCGGAGGAACGGCTCCCGGAGGGTGCGCGCCGAGCGGCGGCGCGTTGTATCCGGGCGGCGGGGGCGGACGCATCGCCTACGAACAGCAACTACTTGCAAAACAAACCGAAACCCTGCCGCGACAAACGTCACCTGCTGCTGATTAAGGAAGGCCTCCCACTCCTCGTCGGTGTAGACCTTTTGCTCGTCGAGGCCCTGCCAGCCGTGGTCCTGCTGAAACTCCTGCTTGTTGGTCTGCATCATGAACTCCTGAAAATCGATGAAACCGTCCCTGTTGCCGTCGACCTCTTGAAAGACGGACTCGCGCATCCGTTCCATTTCCTCGATCCTCTCCTTCAAATCGTCCTCGGGAGCTCCGGCCTCGTACATCTTATTGAGCTCCTTAATAAACAGGGCCTTGACCTCGTTCTGGTCCCACAGCCCGTTCGAGTCGAGGTCGTGCAGCATGAAGAATATTTTCGGATCGAACTGCTGCTGCATGTGATCCTGTTCCTCCCACACCTCTTCCAGCTGAGCCTTGTGGCCCGGCTCGTGCAGGGGCTGATGCTTCTTGTGCTTGTTCTCGTTTTCCTACGAACAAAATTCACATTATAACAACGACAACGCCACGTGCCATTGTAAAAATGTACATTAAGTACCTGATACTCTTTTTCGAGCTTGTCTCTTTCGTCGCCGTCGGTATGATTAAGTTTGGTTTGCTTCTCGTACTCCTTTTGCATTTCGTACTGTTTGAATTCCTCGCGGCGCTTCTTGTCCGCCTCGATCATGTCCTCGGTAGTTTTCGCTATGAGCTTCTTTAGATCTTCTATTTCGAAGGTGTGCGGATTGTTGTGGTCTAAATGTGCGTGGTTGGGATCGTCGACGATTTCGTTGTCGCTCAATTGTTTTTTCCTTTCGGTGTACTCGCGTAGGCGCATCATCTCTTGCCTTTTGAGTTCGTCGAGTTGCGTTCGCACGCGGTGCGACACAAACTCCAGTTCGTTCGCGATTTTGCCCGACCGAATCTCGGTCTCGTCGGCCTGCTCCAGTTTCTTCTTAAATTCCGGGTCGGTCTCCAGGGCCCCGACCACTTGTTTAAGATACCTGTGATAGTGCATCACCAGCTCTAGAGCGTCTGGACTCGCCTCGTCTTCGCCGGGCTTATTTTTCGTCACCGGAGGAGCCGTGGAACATTGCCACGTTATTATCATCGCCAACAGAATCGTCGGTGTTGTCTTCATTTCTGTTTTTTCGGTTACAATCTGTTAAGTTCCCGACTTTCGCTTTGGCGCTTATCCTTAATCTAAACGACGGTTTAAATAAACGACGAACAAATAAAGTTAACGTCTCGACTTATAGATAATTAAACATACGTATAAAATAACACTTAACGTTAACACTTGAACGCACTGACGTGTCCTATTTTTGAGGTTATGGTTGTTTGGAAAATTACAAGGACAACGTCTAACAAACGAAATCAATCTGGGGGGGGGTCTATTCTAATTCATTTCGACTGATTTTGGTCGAAATTTGACGACGTCAAAGCGACTCGACGGCGGGCGAGCGATTCTAAAGATTTCGACTAATAGCGGAAACGGCAACGTGTCGGAACGTTAGGTTGGTATTATAAAAGAACTGACGTTGGCGATAATGTTTTATATGGTTTTCATAACTAAACGGGAGCGGCAAGTTTAATATTTTAATATTTAAGGTGTTACCGTGCTTCGCTACAGCTTGTTTTGTGTTGTAGTTTAGTTCTTGATTTTTCCACTCAGGTTTCAGTTTATTATTACTTTATATTGTTAGTGCTTCACTGTATTATTTATTACTCTTTATTCGTTTATTGTTGGTAAAGTTCTTCCTCGTGTAAATATGTCCGTGTTTATTATTGATACTTGCTATATGTATACCTACAATTAGTAACTAAAACGACTAAAATACACTAACGGAAACTTAAACTGAATCTCAAGACGACAATACCTAAAATCAAGAAGACTAAATAAAAATGAAGAAGATTAATAATAAACTAAAGAAGACTAATAATAAGGCTATAATAATGGTTGCCCGAATAAACATTTTCGGTACTAGTTATTTTTCGGCTTTTAATTCTTAGGTTGGCAATTTTGTTTGTTTTTAGGGTAACCTATAAATAAGTTACACGTGTGTTTATCTACAATATTTATATAACTTAATTTTGTAAAAAGAAATGAATAATTTGATTGAATTTATTGTTGCGGATGATGATTTAAATGTGGTTCAAAACAATCATCTTCTTGTTCGTGCAGCGGAAACTTTAGCACCGGTAATTCATCGTAGAGAGCCTGTAAGAAACGAAGATTATGTCGAGCAAACTATTCTCCTTTGTATACTCCAGATGAATTCAAAAATCATTTTAGAACGTCGAATGGAGTCTTTTAGAGGTATAAACATTTTATTAATAACGGCTCCAATCAGTTTAATACAACTTATTGTTATGCCGATTTATTGTAGATTCTGATTAATACCATCGGCAATATTCTTCCGCCAAGAAGGGAACCTCGAATAAAATTAGAAAAAAAAGTTTTATTTACAATTTGGATGTTAGCTAAACTAGAAACATTTTTGGCGTGTAGCGATCGTTTTGGAATAGGCCAAAGTAGTGGACATTATATATTTACTGACATTCTTAACGCGATTTGCTTAACGGCACCTGATTTTATTAAGTGGCCCAATCGACAACAATGCCAAGAAAATGCAACGGTAAGAAAATATTTGTATTTTATGTACACGTCATATTTTAAATATGAAAATTTTGTCCTGTATGTTGAAATTACTCTTACGGATATGTTTTTATTTATTTCAGATATTCCAAGAACGATCTCGAGGCATTTCAAATGTAATCGGAGCTATTGGGATCTGACCTATGGGCGGAGCTTAATCAAGATGGTGCATTTTCAAATATTTTGCATTGTGATAATAGACAGTGTAACGTTATTGTTAAACAATGGAGCTGTCGATGAACGAAATATTTAATCGGGCTGGTCCGAATCTTGACCGGCGAAATTTCAAAGAAGCCGAACGAATTTTGAAGAGTGGTCACATAACTAGTTGTGGCATAATATTAAACGAAAAAACACCCGCCACCGACAGCAATATCATTACGATCAAAGCGGCCTGCATTTCTACATCAAATATCAGTGGACACCTCGACGTGACGTTAATGGAAATATTGGTAAAGGTGGTCAAGTACTTCAAATAATCTGTTCGTGCCCGGCAGGTTTGGGAGGAAAATGCAAACATGCCGTTGCAACTCTACTTTTCTGTTACGGGTACGTTTTTACAATTCTAACCTCAAAATTTAATTTTAACAAATATGTATTTTCTTGTTAGAAATGAGCTTCCCGTTCTGTCGTGCACTGATACACTGAACAACGAAGCCTTTTTTTCGATTTTTTACGTGAAACTGACGGTGCGCTCGACATTTTAAGTATTTTTGTTAAAATCAAAACAACTTTTGTGTATATATTCTTATGATCGTGCCAAACATGCACCAAACTTTTATTGCCATGAATAGTCACCAGAGGTCGCATAAATTAGGTCAGATCCCAATTGATGGTACTCACATATTTATAAAACAACCTTTTGGAAATGCAGTGGATTATTATAATAGACACCAATCAAATTCAGTAATTCTACAGGCCGTTTGTGATGCAAATAAGAAATTTATAAAAGTAAGCGTGGGTCATCATGATGCACGTGTTTTTAGAAGAAGTTCATTATATCAACGCGTTATAAATGAAAATGATTCTCTTATTAGACCTGATTATCATATTATTGGAGATTGTGCTTATCCTCTTTTGCAAGAACTCCAATTCTAACTCCATTCAGAAATACTGGTCATTTAACAAATAGACAAATTACATACGATACCAGATTCAGCAGCATACGTGCAATTATTGAAAGGGCATTTGGTTTGCTTAAAGGCAAATGGCGGAGATTAATTACTTCATGTTGTGTATTACACAATTTTGTATTAAGTCGGGACGGAAATGATGATACCGAAGTGGTGGATATTGCTGAAGAAGAAGAAATGGCTCATATTAACGTGCACGAAAGAAGGCGACATGTCTTGGGAGGAAGAAAAAGGGACGTGATTATGAACAATTTAGTGTGAAATACAATTTTATTTTAAATTAGTATTTTACAAACGCATATTGCAAACGTAATACATAAAAATATAATCGACTTATCATTAGTTATTTACATTTGGCTGCATCGACCTCTCCAACATTTCAGTCCGCCGTTTCTGGATTTCTACCATTTCTTTTAATAGATTGTTACTGGTATCTACTGATTCGGTTAATGTAACGATTGCCTTAATTCTTTCTTTTTCCAATTTTATTTGATCTTGTCTGTAGCGAAACAAATTGTTCCTTGAACTTGCTCGTTTTGTTGATCTTTGTTTTTCTGAATTCTGCTCTTGTTCGATCTGTCTTTCATTAGATATTGTAAGATTTGATGTTTGGGATGTACCGGGGTTAACCAAAGTCGGCAAGTCTTGCATGTTTGCATCTGTCATTGTCTTGCATCTTTTAAAGATTGGCAAAACGGACTCAACAAAGCAACATAATTTGTTAGGTTAGAACGCACGGATGCGTCGTTGCTTTATTTAGTTGTAAAGCGTTAAAGCGGAATATTTATATGCTTTAATGCTTTACTAAAGCGCTGCAGCACTGCGAGTAAAGCAGACACCATTCAGAGCATCGCTTCGATAAAGCGCTACCATTCCCTGAATGCTACCAATGTTTTATATGGTTTTCATAACTAAACGGGAGTTTAATATAAGTCCTTAAAATATTTGCGGATAATTTAGATGGATAAAATCGGAATATGAACGACATTTAATGACGGCACTCGTTCTACCATTTGTAAAGTATCGCATACGTGTAAGTTATAAAACCTATGTTATTACCGTGCTTCGCTACATCTTGTTTTATGTTGTAGTTTAGTTCTTGATTTTTCCACTTTGGTTTCAGTTTATTATTACTTTATATTGTTAGTACTTCATTGTATTATTTATTACTCTTTATTCGTTTATTGTTAGTAAGTTCTTCCTCTTGTAAATATGTCTGTGTTTATTATTGATACTTACTATATACCTACAATTAGTAACTAAAACGACTAAAATACACTAACGGAAACTTAAACAGAATCTCAAGACGACAATACCTAAAATCAAGAAGATTAATAATAAACTAAAGAAGACTAATAATAAGGCTATAATAATAACTATTCTACGTAAGACGCAGAGGTTAACGTATCTCTCAAATAATCTGATGTAACATAACCTCCATTTCACCAACAAACTGTCACAATGTCAAGTCGAAATTTAGATTTCAACACGATTTCAAAATCGAAATTAATTTCAACAGTCGCAATTTAATGACATCGAACACTGATTTGGTTACTATCGTACCAATAGATGGCTACGTTAGTTAATTTTAACAAGTCGCAATTTGAAATTAATTTCAACAAGTCGCAATGTAATGACGTCAGATCACTGTTTCCGTCACTACCGATAGATGGCCACGTGAATAATTTCAACAAGTCGAAATCTGAATTAGAACAGACCCCCAGATTAGATTACGGAGGTTTTCCCTCTCGTTATTTTGAAGATATATCGAAAACACTATTAATTGTAAAATGCGCTCGTTTCTTAGAACCTGCCGCCGATAAATATCCACCCTATCGACTCGGAATCGTAAACACCAACTGCCGTTTTGTACGCTAGAAATGGTAAATTAAAAAAAATTATTGAATAGCACAATTTATTCGCAAACACACTTAGTAAGTAACACTAATGAGGCTACACAAAAACTAATTTTAATCCGTTGCTTCAATTCCGCAATCGCTCCAATCGCATCGTGCGCACACTAAAAGCTCATTAGTCCGAAAACGATTCGCAACGATCGCGTTTTCCAAATCGACCGTCGACAACATTCGAAAAACGAGTTAAATCACAATCATTTGCAAAAGACAACTTTGCGACAAACTACGCAAACTTTACGTCTAAATCCGACTTCAACTCTTGCAACATCAAGTAAGCGAGTTCGAAATTTTTCGGACACAACTCGTCGACCATCAGTATCTTGAGCTCTCGCATCTTGTACAGAGCCGCCAGGCCCCTGTGCGTCACGTTAGGACAATTCCTGATGTCCAGGTACAACAAGGTGTCGCTAAATATGTTACTAACCCGATCCATGCACCAGTCGTCTATGTTCGCGCAATCGTTAAAACTCAACCACTCCACCTTCTGCAGGCCCCTCAAATTCTCCAGTCCCTCGTAATGCAGGTTCATCTCGCCGCAATCGATCGCCTGCAAGATTTTGTCGCTCTCGTGGAACTTCGGCAGGCTGTACCGCTTGTTGGCGTCCGCTTTTATCCAGGCGTCCTGGTCGAAGAACTTGATCGCCCCGCCTCTGTGCACGATGAAGTGGGCGGCCGCCAGTTCGTTGCCCAATATTCGATTGCGTTCGGGCAGGTACTGTTCGAGGGCGACGTTGATGGTCTCCTGCCGCGCCGTCCACCATTTCTTGATGGCCGCCGGCGTGATGTTCACGGGCGTCTGCACGAACTTCATCAGTCTGGTGTTGGTGTGCTCCGTGTAGAACGAGCGAAGGTAACTGTAACGGTGGCCTTCCTTCTCGTGCCACGGGCTGCGCCACTTCATGTCCTCCTTCGCCACCTTATTCGTTTCCGACACTTTGGTCGCTATTTCCGTGTGGCTTGCCGCGTCGTCCGTTGCGGGCTTCTCCGGGGGCTTCGCGGCGGAGCCGCATCGGCGCGTTCGCATTTCGTTCTGGAAACGACGAGCGATTAGTTTCTCGCACGCTCGCATCGTTACTGCTGTTTGTCGCCTGCAAAAGATTTATTACGTGAATTACTTTGAAAAGAACAATAATCCGAACTAACCTAGAAATGCGATTTGCTGAAACTTAAAAGTCCCTAGATTTAAGTCACCAACAAAAAAAACCGCAGTGAATCTGGCAGTGAAGCTGGCAGCGAAAAATACATGTGGCAACGCCGCACAAAACATATACATTGAGAATAACAAATACATTTTAATACGGAAAATATACATTAAACAATACAATTAATCACACGATTCAAATATAAACTACAAAATAAATTTTCTAAAACACCTGAAACGAACAAAAATTATACAATAACATGATAAAGATATAATTGAAAAGAATTTGAATAATTCAAAAGTACTGTGGAACATCATTAATGACAAACTAGGCAAAAAAGTAAGCAAAGGAAATAATATTCGACAGATAATAAAGAGGATAATGAGATAATCGAAAATCCAAAGGACATAGCCGATGGAATGAATTCGTTTTTCTGCAATATCGGTAAAAATTTGAGTAGTAAGATTAAATTACCCATAGGCAAATATCTAAAATTGCCTCCAATGAATAGTAATGCCCTATTTTTTAAACCAATACATAATTCCGAAATATTAGAAGTAATTGATAATATGAAAGTAAAAAATGGAGGTTTGGGTGGAATTAATACAAAAACAATTCAAATTTTGGCAGCCTATATAGCTGATTCCTTGCAACATATACTTAATCTTTGTATTGAGAAGTCAGTCTGGCCTAATGCACTAAAAATAGCGGAAGTAATACCTATTCATAAATCAGATGACAAGCGCAATATCAGTAACTACAGGCCCATCTCCCTAATATCTAATATAGCTAAAATTTTCGAGAAATTGATATACAATAGATTGCAAGACTTTATACAGAAAAAAGGAATTATTGCGCAAAATCAATATGGTTTTGTAAAAAACAAGGGCACAAAAGATGCCCTGAATTTTATAACTAATAAAATCTATAGTAGACTAGATAAAAGTAAACCAATAGCTATAACTTGTCTAGACCTAGCAAAAGCCTTCGATACTGTTAACCATTGTATACTTATGAACAAACTATATAACTGTGGTATCAGAGGTAATTCGCATGAATTAATTCTTAACTATTTAAGCAATAGGAAACAACAGGTCAGAGTGGCCGATTCTGTTAGTGAGCAAGTAATCATAAATACGGGAGTACCACAAGGGACGATATTGGGCCCTTTGCTCTTTATATTATATGTTAATGATCTATTAATTGAAATGCCAAATAATGCAATATCATATGCTGATGATACAGCCTTGATATCTACAGAAGATAATTGGGAAGAAGTCGAGTGCAATATGAACAAATACCTGAAAGAAGTGTCAGATTGGTTGGCACTAAACAAACTATCGTTAAATATAAGAAAAACAGTGTACATGACTTTCGGAAATTACTGCGATAGTGTTCCTAAGAATTTCAATATAAAAATTGAAGATTATATTTTGAGTAGAGTTGATTCATGTAGATACTTGGGAATTATATTTGACTATAATTTAAAATGAAATAAGCATATAGAGTATATTACGAAAAAAAACAAATATTTGATATATTTGACATACAAATTGTCAAGGTTTATGAGAACAGATACTTTAAAATTGTTATATTATGCATTCTTTCATAGCGTTATTACTTATGGTAATATAGCATGGGGAAGTGCATATAGAAGTATTCTTGAACCGCTACAAAAAATCCAAAATAGAATTATTCGAATAATTAACAAAGGTGAATTCAGTACAGATAATCCTTTGTCTTTATTTCAAAATTTTGCGTATGAGAGTTTAGCCTATCATTATAAGCGACTTACTAGTTTATATGTCAACTCGGTAAGCAAGACTAGAAATAAAAGCCTTCCACTTCCTAGGATAACTAAGACTGTTAGCTATAAGGATAGTTATTATACAGCAATAAAAGTGTATCTTAGACATGATCTCAAATTACTAAATATAACAAAAAAATCAAGTAAAAATAAACTAAAGGTTTGGATTAAATCCAACATTTCGGTGTGGTGATAAGTAGAGGGTATATATTTCAGATACGATTGTATGCATTAAGATGGGTTTATTATATAATATAATGTATTGGAAATATGTAAATATTGTAAAGAAACAGTGAATACACTGTTACTTTAGTTTTAAGTTTAGTATATAAGTATACCAGATTCTGCGTACAGGTAACTGTGTTTACCTCTGCAGGATTACTTTTTTGTAGTTCTTTTCTGGTAAATAAATAAATAAATAAATAAATAAATTTGTATGCCGGAAAAAGTTTTTTGGCAAGTAATTACATTATCGTACCATATGTCTGGCGCGTTAAGAATTTAATTAACACAAAGGGTCTTTGTAGCTGTTCCAAATTTCTTCGATCCTTCTTAGGATAAATGGGGAAAATCTTCTACGTCGAGTTATTGAAGCATTTTGCGCTCGGCGCGCTCCCAGTTTAAATAATTCGAAAGGGCCCTTGTAGCTGTTCCGAACTTTTTCAAACCATCTTAGAATAAACCAGTATGGCCTAAAATATATTTTTTTCGATAAACGTACGTGGGGAAAATCTTCTACGTCGAGTTATTAAAGCATTTTGCGCTCGGCGGGCTCCACTTTTAAATAATTCTCGGCGCGCTGGGCAGATATTTTGATCTGTGCTGGTTTATTCTACGAAGGTTAGCAAAAATGCGGAACAGCTACAAAAACCCTTTCGAATTTTATAAGCTTGGAACGCGCCGAGCCCAAAATGCCTTTATTAAAGCATTTTTATTAATGCACTCGACATAGAAGATTTTCCCCACATACGTTTATCGAAAAAAATATATTTTACGCCATACTGGTTTATTCTAAGATGGTTTGAAAAAGTTCGGAACATCTACAAGGGCCCTTTCGAATTATTTAAACTTGGAGCGCGCCGAGCGCAAAATGCTTTAAGAGGGGGCTGGAAAAATCAGTTTCTACCATGTTTCCGCTAGTAGCGCCACAGTAGTATTTTTCTAATTATTTTAATCAATATCAAACGGTTTAATCGTAAAATGGCGCTATTTTGGCATCGGCTATTTAAGTGTTAATTCCCGTTTTCTTGTACTAAATAGTTTCTACAGAGTGCGCTTTTTCATCGATGCATCGGCATCTAATTTAATTATGTTCACGTTGTAAACTTTGCTATAGCGTTTCTAGGATATAAAGTTACAGAATATAAAGAACGGGCGTTTTGATGAGAGACGCAAAAATAATGAAATGCAAGTTAACAAGTTTAAAAAAATTATTTAACTTGCAACCAGAAAAGTCACCAAGTTATGGGAGCGGAAAATTCAAAATATTTCTCTTCGAGAAAGTCACAATTGGATTGATTGATCGGTCTTGATTTTTAAAATTTATTTTTTGTGTAATATACGAGAGAAGTGCCATTATTAATACAAAATAAAAATTGTAACAATAGGAAATCCGATATTACTGATATATGCACATATGTAATTACTTATGTATATATTTCAGAAGCAAGAAACAAGAAATACATGATGTTAGCGTATTAAACCAATTCAATACGGGCAGTGACCATAGAATGGTAAGAGCTAGTCTTCTAATCAATAAAAGAATGGAAAGAAAACAATTAATTAAAAAAAGGCCAATAAAACTAACAGCAGAAGAAATAAGGAGAGAGGGCGAGGCATACAGGAAAATAATAGACAAACACCTTGTTACTACTGATATTGAAGATAAAAATCTAACATTGGATGAAATAAATAATAAAGTAACTATGATAATAAATACCTCGGTGAAAGAGCTAAAGAAAGCTATACCACAAAGAAGTGACAAAAAAAGCATTAATGACGCAACTAAAATTCTAATGGAAAAACGTAGGCGATTAGTAAAAGAAGATAAAAGAACAACAGAAGAATTTAAACAGGTGAATAAACAAATAAGAAAACATATAAGAGAACATAAAATGCAAATACAAGAAAAACTAATTAATGAAGTAATAGAAAGGAATCGAGGAATGAAAATACTCAAGCAAACATTGGGAAGAAAAGAAACATACGCACTACGTAATAAAGCTGGTATAATAATCTATGATAGAGATGAAGTTTTAAAAATTACAGAAGAATTCTATACTGACGAATCCAAAGTATCACAAGAATTAGAAAACACTCATACAAAAACTGCAAAAATTCTAAACGTGGGATCCGAAGAACAGCCCGACATAACTATTGAGGAAGTGAAGAAAACTATAAAGGAATTCAAACATAACAAAGCTACAGGAGAAGACGAAATATATACGGATATGATCGCAGAAGCTGGAGATAAATTAATATCAAAGATAACAATACTACTAAATATATGCCTAGAACTAGGGAAAATACCCAAAACTTGGAAAAACTCAAATGTCATACTATTATATAAAAAGGGAGAAAATACAAAGCTTGAAAATTATCGACCAATTAGCCTATTATCACATCTATATAAATTACTCACAAAGATAATTACTAACAGATTAGCAAGAAAACTGGATGAATATCAACCACAAGAACAGGCCGGATTCAGAAAAAACTACGGCACCAGAGACCACCTTTTAACGATGAAAGTAATAACTGAAAAGTCAAATGAATATGGATTTCCGGTATGTATGGCCTTTATAGATTATGAAAAGGCCTTTGATAGTATCGAGCATTGGGCAATATATAGAGCATTAGCAAATAGTCGAGTAGACCAAAGATATATACAACTGATACGAGATTTAAATGAAGAAGCCACAGCAACATATATCCTACACGCTAAAATCAACCCGGTATACCTTAGACGAGGAGTACACTCTTCCCAAAACTCTTCACTTTAGTACTCGAGGATGTATTTAAGAAACTAGATTGGCCGGGGAAAGGAATAAATGTGAACGGAGAACAGCTTACTAACTTACGCTATGCAGACGACATCATACTACTCGCACAAAGTGTAGAAGATCTAAAAGAAATGATTGACGATCTTAATAGAGAATCAAATAAAGTGGGACTAAAAATGAATCTGAAAAAAACAAAAATAATGCACCCCGATCCAGAAACAGAAATTAAAATTGACGAAGCGCAGATCGAAAGAGTGGTAGAATATATATACCTAGGCCAAAGAATAGAATTGGGAAGAAACAGCGAAAGGAAGGAAATAAAAAGAAGTGGTTGGATTGCGTTCGGAAAGCTATCCTTCATTCTAAGAAACAAAAAAATTAATCGGCGTCTCAAAACAAAGGTATTTGAACAATGTGTTTTACCTGGAGTGGAGAATTGGGCAACAACAAAAGGTAACATAGAAACAATGAGAGTGGCACAAAGAGGAATGGAGAGAGCGATGTTACACATAACAAGAAGGGATAAAGTTAGGAATGACAGAATTAGAGCAATTACAAAAGTGAAAGACATCGGCATTAAAATTGCCCAACTAAAATGGGACACGTGGCAAGAAGTGACATAAACAAATGGAATCGAAAAATAATTGAATGGAGACGAGGAAGAGGGCGACCACCTATGCGTTGGTATGACGACTTTAAACGAACAACTGGATTAAACTGGATTAAAATTGCACAAAATCGGGATAGATGGAAGGAGTTAGGGAAGGCCTATATCCAAAAATGGATTTAAAGGGCTTAGGAAGAAGAAGAAGAAGAAGATTTTCCCCACATACGTTTTTCGAAAAAATGTATTTCAGTCCATGAATGTTCCATTCTCGATGTGTATGTTTTGTGCGGCTTTGCCACATGTATTTTTCGCTGCCAGCTTCACTACGGTAAAAAAAAAGCAGTGGCGCGTCGGTTCGTTTTTTGAAAATAATATCCGCGCGGGGGGGGGGGCTAAAAATGATTCTTTCGAAGTATCGAGCGCAATTTCAAACGACTTTTATTATAAATTTTTTGGCAAAATACAACATAATCGTGTTTATCACGTTCGACGACGGGGCGGCGGTCGCTCGGTTTCCTGGAAAAAAAAGATTGCGTTAAACGGTGTCGAATTGGTTGCCTCGCGTGCCGTTACCGTTCCGTTGGGTCGAGGCTTCGGCCGGCGCGGGCGTGCTGGTGCGGTTATCTGTAAAAATAGATCGTTTTAATTCTTTTTGAAGTCTTGGCGGGCGCGCGAGGGTCTATCTATCGCGAGGATGAACAGGTACAGTCCTCGATCAAGTCGGTCGCTCACCATCGTCCTCTATCCTCTTGGACGGCGCGTCGTCGGTTATCCTCATGAGGACCGAACGCGCGGTCGTCTTGAATTCGGGACCCTCGGTGCTGACCTCGCAACGGTACTGACCGGCGGATTTGCCGTCGACGATGGCCACGACGATCGGACAGGAGCGCTGCGTCGGTTCCCGGTTGCTGTACAGGTGGACTCCTTCGACTTGGAAGGTCTGCGTCTCGCCCTTCGACTTGCACCGATAAAATTCGTCGTTGTCCTTGTACCACTTGACGTCGTACAGCTGGTCGTTCTCCAGGTCGTAAGTGCAGTCCAAATCCAAAATCGATCCGTGGGACGCGACGCTCGGCACCACGAACCTCGTGATTCGTATGGAAGCGACGCGATCACCTGATGCTGTTAACAAATAAATCGCTCTTAAGTAATGGAATGGGCGTCGAAAGAATTAAGGCGACCGACGCGGACGTTATCGGCCGACATAACGCATTAACTAAATTACAAAGCGATTTTTCTTGGGAGTTACGCCGAGAAGGCGTCGGGATCCGGGTGCGGCGTCGTTATGCGGCGCGTCCGCGCCCCCCCGCGACTCGTTAATGGGCAGGTAACCGATAAATCGCGGGAACCATCCCTTTAACACGTAAACCGCTCACCCGGACCATCGATAACTAATCAAGGAAGGGCGCGGGACTCCCCCCCGAAGTCTTACCGATAATCAGGAGACCAACGAAAACCACCCACTCCATGTCGTGTGCTCGTCTCTTCTCAAAAAAGGCGCGAAGCGGCGAAAATGATTTCTGCGAGCATTTCACGTCGCTCGTTAATTTTATTCGACCTAACGAGCTCTAAAAGACGCGAATTAAGCTGTTTACGCTAACACTCTAGAAGGCGGGTTAAAAGTCAATTGCGCCCAACCGATCTTCCCAATGACGCGAAGAACTGTCCGTTGCACTTATTATTTTTAGGTAATAATTGCGCGTGCACGACTGTCGATCCGACAATTTCCAAATCAATTGCGATTAATTAAATTGTCGTATATAAGCGAACGCGAGCCGTGTTGATGGTTAACGAACTCGACCGTGCCGAGCGCGCGCCTCCACAAGACTATCGCAATCAAACCACGCTCGCCGGGAATGCCTAATTTCTTTGTCCATTTCAATTTATATGTACGCGCTCCTCGGTAACGATCCAGAAAATTGAGTTTGTCGCTAAAAAAATCGAGATTTTTCCTTATTTTAGGCAGCGGCGTGCTCCGGACGAACCGTTTTTTTGTTGTTGTTGTAAAGAACGGCACAACAACGCGTCATTAATAAATTATCGTTCGACACCTTTCCCGAAAATTAATTTTTAACCAGGACGTGACCTAAAATTCGGTTTCAATGCTAATTGGTCGTGTCCGAATGCGGTCTTACGACATGACCTAACGTTGCAATTTCCGAAAACGACGCCGTCGAACTATTCGCGCGGAAAACGAAGAAAAAATGCGCGCGCAACGGTTTCAAAAAAAAACCGCAGCGTTAACGATTTATAAATAAATAAACGTCCGTTTATTAATTGATTTTAAAACGCCGCCGCTGGCCTCGTACCGTTTGTGGGAGGGGTAATATTTTCGAAATTTCGTGGTTTTCGAAACTTCGATTAAAATCTCGTAGGTGCCGCCACTGCCACATTCGTTTTTTTTTTTTTAATTTGCATCGATGAAACCGTAGTCTGCGTTGATTGTTTTGTGCTTATAAGGTCTGTGCAATCGATTTTAACTTATAACTAGAGGCGCTCGCGCCAGGGACTAATGAAATCTATTATGTACGGTTTAGAATTTGACTATTTGCTGTAACTTTTTTAAAATTGAAAAATAAAGTTGCGTTTTCGTTTTACATCTGTTAAAACTGCAATTAATGTGTTTTTCGTAAAGTAAACAAGAAATTATTCAGAAAATATTTAATAAAATGGTAGCCAGTTACCATTAGTTCCTGAAGCGAGCGACATCTGTTATTTCTTGAAAGTTGTCAGGCCAGCTGTTTTATGCGAATGCACAGACCTTATAAGCGCGAAACAATTAACGCAGACGACGGACGAAACCAAACGACAATCTTCGCAAACATTAACATTTTAATCGCTCGGCGTAATTAACATTTCGTTAAACAACTTTACGCGAACTGTCATTAAAATAATTGCGCTCATCAACCGGTTCCATGGTGTAATGGTTAGCACTCTGGACTTTGAATCCAGCGATCCGAGTTCAAATCTCGGTGGAACCTGCGTTTTTTTCCTGTAATCGTTTTTTTACGTTCAAAACAATTTATTAATATTTAATCGTGCTAATTTTAAACGTTTATTTGTTAATTAGATTGGAAAATTTGCGAAAGTGTAGGTTCCATGGTGTAATGGTTAGCACTCTGGACTTTGAATCCAGCGATCCGAGTTCAAATCTCGGTGGAACCTGCTACGTTTTTTTTTTTAAATTATTTATAGACGAATTTTAATTAAACCGCACGACGCGCGCCCGTAAATCTAAATAATATCGGTCCACGTTGAAATGACGAATTTAAATTAGACGGCGACGGTGACACGAGCCGCGAGTAATCTGATAGGGGGGGTTATTATGAATCGCGTCACTATTTTAAACCAGTCTACGTAGGAATAATTATTTTTTATGCCGCACATTTTTAACTTTAAGTTTTTAAGAAAAACTTGACGCTCAAAGTGAAACTTAAAGGAAAATCGAAGCCCCGTGTATTTCGTTTATCATAAGATCCCGCAAGTGATGCTTAAAAATTAATTAACAATAAATTCGAATTAAGACTGCGTTCGCAAAATTAGCGCCACATTCAAATGGCGTCAAAAATGGCGAAAATACGGGGCACTTCTATTGAGATCATCGTCGAAACGACATAAACGGACTCTTGGTTTGCCGCATAAAATATACGGCACTGAAGAAAAACATAAACGCAATTGCGACCTTCTTGAATTTTTGGGAAAAGTCAATAAATAATCTTGTAAAACGTTGAAACGGTCGAAATTTGTCTGACCTTAACGTGAATTTTTGTGGTCGTTCTACGCATCAAATTTCGAAAACTGTAAATGCATAGTAAGTTAAATTATGCTCTTAGATTTGGTTACTACATAAAAGCGAACGTAAAATCGAATTTTGGATGATCTACGTATGAAAATGCGTTTTCGGAGCAAAACTCGTCGCAATAACAGCCGATTCGTCAAAGTTCAAATTATTTTTAGTTCGAGGGCTTCTCCATTAGAAGGCGTACTCCGTAAATTTTGGTGAATATTGTGTAGGGATAGTTCTTAGTAACTGTTAGTGAAGATATTGCGTTCAAGTTGCCAAATATCGTAAAAGTTATAGCATGCCCTATTCATAGATCATTTAAATTTAGATTTATTAGCTACTAAATCCTTTTCCTAAGCTTTATTTCCATAAGAAACTGATTTATATAATAAATCTAGGTGGTAGTGGAATGATCGACTTATAGGTGATAAGTAGACAAGGAGTAGTTTATGTAATTGTGTGTTAAATGTAATGGTGCAATTTATAAATTAATATAATCTATTATAAAACAGAACAATGTTTCTAAGGAAATAAACACGATTTAGTAGCTAGTACTAAATTTAATCAAATAATTACCTTTACATATACTGCTAATATTGTGTAAAATTACAAAATTATGGTTAGGTATATTATATAAATATTATAATTATATAAAAAGTAATATTTAACATAATGATATCGTGATCAACATCGTAATAATTATTATGAACAGATTATAATTATGTTACAAGTAAGTTATGAAAGTAGGAGTGTTTTCATTTTACTTGGTTAATTTGTCTATAAATTGAGATTTTTAAAATATTTAGTTTATTTGGCTATACTTTGATCGATAAACGATTATCTATTTTTAATGGTAGTGACATGTGAATATAATAGCAAAATAAATACTGCATGACTAGTTGGGGGGACATAACCTATAAACTACATAGTATTTATCGTAGACTGCGTTGATTGTTTTCGTGCTTATAAAGTCTGTGCATTAGAGTTTAATTCACAATTAAAGGCGCTTGAGTCAGATATTAATGAAATCTATTATGTATGGTTTAGAACTTGACTATTTGGTGTAACTTTTTAAAATTGAAAAATAAAATTGCGTTTTCGTTTTACATCTATTAAAACTGCAATTAATGTATTTTTCCTAAAGTAAACAAGAAATTGTTGCGAAAATATTTAATAAAATGGTAGATACCGATCTATAAAGACTGTAATTTTTAAATTTTTCTAGTTTGTGGTTTTGAATATACATTTTGATTAATTACTTTATCATTTTGCGTGTTTTAGTAACTGGAAAATAATAGTTTGTTAAAGCTTTGTTAAAATGATGTCTGTGATTAAATGTTTATGATTGTAACAAGAAAAATGGGAACTTAAAGATTTTTTTGGAATAGTAACGACTCTTTTCGAAATGTTTTTCGCAAACATACAAATTGGGTTCAATATGGGTTCCCGTAAATGTATGATTAAGTAGTAATAAAGAGTTAAGCGAGAATGAATTATTGAAATCGCACTTATTTACCTGTTACGTTAAATATTTTTTTACACCACAATTTTTTTTACGTAATATCAGAAGGAAATCGGTGCATTTTAATTTTATTTCTATTTATTTGTGCGCAATTAGGCACACAACAATGTTTTAGCTGCATATTATTTACCGTGAATTCTAAATGAAAATCCTAGTTGCAAATAATCATTACAGTTACCATTAATATCCGACGCGAGCGACATCTGTTATTTCCATTCAAGTTGTCAGGTCAGCTGTTTTATGCTTATGCACAGCCCTTATAAGCACGAAAACAATCAACGCAGACGACGCTAATTAGAAATAGAGACAGTTTCTCATTGGGTGTTGCGCCCCACTGCGCACAATAAAAGTTTCACAATACTTCGATAATTTTATTTAAATCGACAACAAAAGTTACAGTTAAATTGTGGTGTGCAAACTGTAAGGATTTTCGTACCTCAAAAAATACGCTTTCGTTTTCCACGTATATTTTTATTACCCGACTACTTCTCTACCAACCAATTAACGTTATACCGTAGGCGCGAAATTTAAAAACTAAAATGCCCTACACAAACGCAACAATTTTCTTTTATTTCAATGCGGCCTATTAGCTCTGGCGATCGTCGTTTAAAATCAAGTGTCTTTTCAATACTGATATAACAAGCAGATATCAGGTAATTGAACTAGTGACCGATTTATGATTGCAGAATAAAAATAATACTTCTAAGTAATAAGGCTCCATTACGACTTAGCGTACAATTTATTATCGTTGTTATTACAAATACAGCGAACCGAACCGTCGCGTCGGCCGTATATAATTCAATTTGAAAATACATTTCCAAGAAGCATAGTTGCCAATCAACTACAGTAGACCATTTATTTTTTGAATTATTCAGGTGCAATTCATGGCAATTATTCTGCTGGCCCGTTTAGGAGGCAAATCTTGAAATTTAAATGAGAATAATTTTAAACCGCATAGTATCGCCATCTATGCAAAATGTTTGAAGCTTTAGTTCATGTTATGAAAATCGTGGCGTGCGAACGCAGTCTCAACTGCGACGCACTCTATATAAATATTCGTCGATTTACCGTTGGCGACACTGTCGAATCGTTTGACGTTGGTAATAAGACGTTATAACCTGTTCGACGCGAAAATGTCGACAAATAAAATTTGTCGAATTTGCTTGCACGAAAGGGAGAAATTGAAGAACATCTTCGTAAAAAACGAGGACGCCCCGAAGATCTCGTCGACGTTGGCGGAATTCGCACCGATACAGGTAAGTGTGTCGGAACGCGACTCTTATCCCAAAGTTTCATCTCTACGTTTGCGCTAGGTGACGGAAAACGACGGGCTGCCCTGCACGATTTGCACCGTCCTGTCACGCCAAATTGGGTGCCGCGCACGAGTTCCGCAAACAGGTCGTGGCGGCCGACCGGAGGCTGCGCGAAGACCTGTGCCGAGTCGAGCTCCGCGCGGTGAGGCCCGAAATCGACCAGAGCCGTTCCGACCGAAAGAAGACGGTTACAACGAGCAACCCGTGCCCGCGGAGGTACCTTTGACGTCGATTAAAAACATCGAGGAGTCGGAAAGCGAGGATTCGCCCGTCTTCGGAGCCGACGCCAAAGAAAAGAAGAAAGAGAAGAAGTCGCACTTCTGCGAGGAGTGCAACAAAACGTTTCGGAGCTCTTCGTATTTCAGCGCTCACAAGAGGAAGCACAGCGGCGATCTGTTTGCGTGCGACGTTTGCAAGAAATCGTTCACGCAACAGTGGGCTTTGCGCGTGCATATGCGCGTGCACACGGGCGACAAGCCCTACGTGTGCAGCGAGTGCGGCAAGGCTTTCCGTTTCGCCGGCATTTTGACGTGTCACATGCGTCGACACACCGGCGCCCGTCCCTACAAGTGCAAGGAGTGCGGCAAGCAGTTTACGACCGGCACCTCTTTGAAAATGCACGAGACGACCCACAGCGACGAGAAGACGTTCCTGTGCGAAGATATGCAGCAAATCTTTCAGGCAGCGCGGCCACCTGATCACGCACAAATTGGTGCACGGCGCGTCGGACGCGTATCCGTGCAGTGAGTGCGGCAAGTGCTTCGCCAGACCGATTTACAGGCAGAAGCACATGAGGACGCACACGCAGAAACGTCACCGGTGCGAGACGTGCAACAAGAACTTCGGCGAGCCGTCGACGCTGCGCGTGCACATGCGAATACATTCGGGCGTCAAGCCGTTCTCTTGTAAGGTTTGCGGCAAATCCTTCAGACAGGCCAACTGCATCTCGAGACACATGCGAGTGCACTCGGGCGAGACGCCGTACCCGTGCGCGCTCTGCGCGCAGCGGTTCGCCTATTCGCATCATTTGCTGAGGCACGTTAGAGTTCGCCATGCGGAGAATGGGGCGCAAAAGTAAACTCGATTATTTGCTCGACTCTGCAGGTTCGATCGATCGATCAATTCTACTTAATTAAAGTGGTTGAGGCGTATCGAACGAAATTGGACGCTTCGACTGCCCGTTGGAATTTTCAGACGTACGTTGCAGACGTCGATTTGAATAATTTGTTGCGCAAGTGTTAGGAATGGTCGAGGGGACAGCTGCGCGTAGGCTAGTATGAATTTATTTATTTTTTTGCGCGAAAATAGAGTTTTCGAGCGGAATTTATTTTCATTTTTATTTAAAAATAAAGTGGGATTCGCACTTTACAATTTTAAATAGCAATTACCTTTGCACGTGTGTTTATTAAGTTGCATAACGAACGTTTCAGTTCCACTGGTTACATATTTAGAACCACTATTGTTCCGGGCACAAATTACCAAATGTATCTTTAGATATGGTTGGCAATAAGAAAATTACTAAAATTGCATGCAATCATGTTAGTCTGCGTTGATTGTTTTGTGCTTATAAGGTCTGTGCAATAGAGTTTAATTCACAATTAAAGGCGCTTGCGTCGTGTACTAATGTAATCTATTATGTATGGTTTAGAACTTGACTATTTGGTGTAACTTTTTAAAATTGAAAAATAAAATTGCGTTTTCGTTTTATATCTATTAAAACTGCAATTAATTAATTTTTCGTAAAGTAAACAAGAAATTATTGCGAAAATATTTAATAAAATGGTAGATACTGATCTATAAAGACTATAATTTTAAAATTTTTCTAGTTTGTGGTTTTGAATATACATTTTGATTAATTACTTTATCATTTTGCGTGTTACAGTAACTGGAAAATAATAGTTTGCTTAATAATACCTTTGTTAAAATGATGTCTGTGATTAAATTTTTATGTTTGTAACAAGAAAAATGGGAACTTAAAGATTTTTTTGGAATAGTAACGACTCTTTTCGAAATGTTTTTCGCAAACATACAAATTGGGTTCAATATTGTGTCCCGTAAATGTATAATTAAGTAGTAATAAAGAGTTAAACGAGAATGAATTATTGAAATCGCAATTATTTACCTGTTATATTAAATATTTTTTCACACCGCAATTTTTTATACGTAATATCAGAAGGAAATCGGTGCATTTTAATTTTATTTCTATTTATTTGTGTGCAATTAGGTACCCAACAATGTTTTAGCTTCATATTATTTTCTGTGAATTCCACACTTTAAATGAAAATCCTAGTTGCAAATAATCATTACAGTTACCATTAGTACCCGACGCGAGCGACATCTGTTGTTTCCATTAAAGTTGTCAGGTCAGCTGTTTTATGCTTATGCACAGACCTTATAAGCACGAAAACAATCAACGCAGACGACGCAATCATGTTGCTGCTGCGATAAAATTGCACAAGCGCAAATTACTACTGTAGAGTGAAAGATCAATGAAAATTAATTTATGACTGCGTTCGCAAAACTAGCGCCACATTCAAATGCCGTCAGAAATGGTGAAAATATGGGGTACTTCTATTGAGATCATCGTCGAAACGACATAACGAACGGGCCGCATAAAATTACAGGACGAAGAAAAAACATAAACGCAGCGACCTTTCCTTTGGTTTTGCCGAAAAGTCAATAATGATCTCGTAAAAAAATGTTGAAACGGTCGAAATTTGTCTAACCTTCGTAGATTTTTTGTGGTCGTTCCACGCATCAAATCGAAACTGTAAAGGATGGCGCCCTGCGAAATTGCGTCTAAATTATGCTCCTAAATGTTTACTGCATACAACGAAGTAAAATAGAAGATGATCTCAATCGGAGCAAAACTTGTCCCAAAACAGTGATTCTCAAAATTCAAATTATTTTTTAGTTCGAGGGTTCTCTATTAGAAGGCGACTCCGTAGTTTTGGTGAATTTTTAGGGATAGTTCTTAGTAACTGTTAGTGGAAAATATTGCGTTGTTGCCAAATATCGTAAAAGTTATACAGCCCCATTCATAGACATTTAATTATATTTATTAGCTACTAAATCCTTTTCCTAAGCTTTATTTCCATAGAAACTGTTATATAATAATCTAGGTGGCAGTGGATGATCGCTAAGGTGATAAGTAACAAGGAGTAGTTTATGTAATTGTGTGTTAAATGTAATGGTGCAATTTATAAATTAATATTAAACTATTATAAAACAGAAACAATTGTTTCTAAGGAAATAAACACGATTTAGTAGCTAGTAGTAAATTTAACCAAATTATTACCTATACATATACTGCAAATATTGTGTAAATTTACAAAATTATGGTTAGGTATATTATATAAATATTATAATTATATAAAAAGTAATAACGATATCGTGATCAACATCGTCATAATTATTATGAACAGATTATAATTATGTTACAAGTAAACTACTTATTTATTGGTTATGAAAGTAGGAGTGTTTTTATTTTATTTGGTTAATTTGTCGATAAATTGAGATTTTTAAAATCTCAATATATTAGTTTATTTGGCTATACTTTGATCGATAAACGATTATCTATTTTCAATGATAGTGACATGTGAATATAATAGCAAAATAAATACTGCAAATAGCAAATAAATACTAATAGTGACATGTGAATATAATAGCAAAATAAATACTGCATGACTAGTTGGGGGGACCTAACCTATAAACTACATATTATGTATAAACTAAGTATGTGAGCAAAACTAATTAGAAATAGAAACAGTTTCTCATTGGGTGTTGTGCCCCACTGCATATAATAAAAGTTTCGCAATACTTCGATAATTTTATTTAAATCGACAACAAAAGTTACAGTTAAATTGTGGTGTGCAAACTGCAAGGATTTTCGTACCTCAAAAAATACGCTTTCGTTTTCCACGTATATTTTTATTACCCGGCTACTTCTCTACCAACCAATTAACGTTATACCGTAGGCGCGAAATTTAAAAACTAAAATGCCCTACACAAACGCAACAATTTTCTTTTACCGTATTTATTCTAATAAGAAGCGCGCTGCTTATTATCTCAAATGGTTTTTTGGTGCGCTGCTTATTAGAGGGCGCTGCTTATTGGAGGGCGCTGCTAATAATTTTTTTCATTTTGATTTGACACTTAGCAGTAGCGTATAAGGTGTGCGGTACGATTTACTTGATATAAACAACACACATAAAAATATCATTACAGTTCAAATTCTACAACATCATCGTCATCAAAATCTTCAGAATCGTCATCTTCAATTTCTTCATACTCTGCTGCATCAGGTGTTTCACGCTGAATGTTTTTTGCTCGATGTAGAGGGCAAATTATCTTGAATATTTTCTGCAAAATTCTCTGCATTTTTCTCACTTGCAGACGCTTTATGCAAATCTGTGTTTTTTGCTAGTAGCATACTACCGCCCTCTGCGCATTTATTATTTGACTTAAAGCACGTCATCTCAGAGTCTTCCGAGCCGTCTGTGGCCAGACCTATGCCACACGACCTAAACGATTTTTTAATCAGATCCGAGGATAAAGAATCCCACGCCTTGGATATCCAACGGCACACTTCTTCAATTGGAGCTGCTTTTAAGTTACCAGACTTTGTTAATTCTTTTTGACCACTTTCAAGCCACTCAGAATGTTGTTCAGTTAGAAAGGCTTTAAGTGGTTTGTTCCAACTTACATCGCCTGGTTGAATCAAACCTGTACATCCTGCGGGAATGACGGCCATGTCGGCTTTTATTTGGCTCATGAAATCTTCGGTTTCTTCAGATATGTGACACCTGAAGGCATCCCAAACTAATAAACGTCTAGAAAATGTTGTTTGACCTAATGTTAAACGCAAAAATTGATGTGTTTGGTAGTCATCCATCCAACCAGTGGGATTGTAGCCGAAATTTAAATTTGGAAAAACTTTTTCTAGTGGTCAACTTTTTCAATGGTCGAACTCTTTTTAACAGTACAAACGGCTTGCATTTTGTACCACTGCACTTGTACCACTAGCATTTTTTCATGCCCTGTGGTTTTCACGGGGACTTGTTTAACACCAACCATGTCGACAGTTGTGTCTGGCAACATATCAAACCAGACTGCAGTTTCGTCACGTGCGTAAATAGAATTTAAATCGTATTTTTGCTTCATTCGCAATTTTCTGATAAAGATAACAAAATCTGTAAGTTTAGGAGTTAAATATTTAGGCAACTTTTGTGCTATTGTAGTTTTACGTCGAACGGTCATTTTATGCCTTTTCATAAATTTTTGTAACCAACCTCTGCTGGCTTTAAAGTCAGTTGAACCTGCTTCACCATTTTGCAATTTTTCTAAAAATATTTGATTTGCGTTTTGCACGATCCATTTGCAAGTCGCTGGCAATCTTTGTTCGCGATGTTCGATAATTTTTTGCTTTAAAATTTTATCAAGATCCAAATCGCGAATTTTCCTTCCGCCACCTTCCAATCGAAAAATTTTGATGCTTTTTTTGATTCGGTTTCCAAAAATACAAATTTCTCCTTTTTCTTACGCCAATCGCGAATCTTAAGATTGCAATGTCGATGCAATATTATTATGTTATAATGTAGGATAATATAACACTTACCATAGATTCGCTAATATGCAAACGATCGGCCGTTGGCCTATTGCCATTTTTTTCTGCCTCATAAATTGCCGATAACTTATGGTCAATTGAATATTTTTTTAAAGTACACTTTTTGTTAACTTCGACCGGATCTAACTCAATATCAGACATGATTTTACTTAAAAAAATGGCAAATGAAATGGTTACAGTATGCGTAAATTTCACAATAAGTAAGCATAGATTTCCTCTAATAACCAGCGCGCTACTTATTAGAGGGCGCTGCTTATTAGAAATTTCAGTACAAAGGTGCGCTGCTTATTAGAGGGCGCTGCTTATTGGAGGGCGCTTCTTATTAGAATAAATACGGTATTTCAACACGGCCTATTAGCTCTAGCGATCGTCGTTTAAAATCTAGTGTCCTTTCAATACTGATATAACAAGCACATATCAGGTAACTGAACTAGTGACTGATTTATGATTGCAGAATAAAAATAATACTTCCAAGTAATAAGGCTCCATTACGACTTAGCGTACAATTTATCATCGTTGTTATTACAAATACAGCGAACCGAACCGTCGCTACAGCTGTATATAATTCTATTTGAAAACACATTTCCAAGAAGCGTAGTGACCAATCAACTACAGTAGACCATTTATTTTTTGAATTATTCAGGTGCAACTAATGGCAATTATTCTGCTGGCTCATTTAGGAGGCAAATCTTGAAATTTAAATAAGAATAATTGTAAACTGCATGGTATCGCCATCTATGCGAAATGTTTGAAGCTTTAGTTCACGTTATGAAAATCATGGCGTGCGAACGCAGTCTTAAATAGCAATTACCTTTGCACGTGCATTTATTAAGTTGCATAACGAATGTTTCAGTCCCACCGGTTGCATGTTTAGAACCGCTGCTGTTCCGGGCACAAATTACCAAATGTTTCTTTAGATACGGTTGGCAACGAGAAAATTACTAAAATTGCGTGCTACGATAAAATTGCACAAGCGCAATTTACTACTGTTAGAGTGAAAGATCGATGAGAATTAATTTAATTGCGAGGTGCTCCGCATAGATTTTTTCGAGCAACGCCATCCGGAGTTGTCGGAATAAATCCCGCGAAATCGCGGCTTATTAAATGTTAACCTTCTATCGCACAAAAATGTCGAAAAACAAAATTTGTCGAATTTGCCTGCAAGAAAAGAAGATATTGAGGAACGTCTTCGTGAAGAACGAGGACGTCCTGAAGATTTCCACGACGTTAAAGGAATTGGCGCCGATAACGCAGGTCTGATCGTGAATTTTCGTCCCCCCCTCGAGTTTTGTATTGTTCAACTTTTCGTTAGGCGGAAGAAAACGACGAGCTCCCGTGCACGATTTGCGCCTGCTGTCACGCGAGACTAAGCGCCGTGCACGAGTTCCGCAAGCAGGCGATGGCGGCCGACAAAAAGTTACGGAGAGATTACTGCGTAGTCGATTCCCGCACGGAACTCCCGTACGTAATGAGCAACTCCAACGCGATTTCGTTTAGCAGGTCGAGCGACAGAATGGGTCGGGCGCGTCCGGAGCTCCTGGCAGTGTTTATTGTTACCAACTAAGTTATGGTCCGATCGACTCCACGACTTTGGAAGCTCCCATCTCCAAAGCGGATGGACCAAATTTTGTAAAACGTTTACAGTTTATCGACCGCCTGTTCGAGATTATGGGAAACAATGTAGGTCGAACTTGTCGATTAATTTCCCTAACTTAAGTCGGACCATCGTAATTGCTTTCTGTTCCGATACTTTTTTGAGTAGTTAAGGTACGAATGCACACCGGCATTTTTTTTTTTAAAATACGAGTAAAAATCTCGGTTTTTTTTGCGAAATTCGCGATATTAAGCATATTTAAAGCTGCAGTTGGTTTGTATTTTTCCAGGATATGGACTTTCGAAGTTGAAGCTTTTGGAACTTTGTCGACTTCCGCCTTCCTTAAGCCGAAAGAGTTTTTTTTTAAGCGTCGCGGTCGCCGACGACTTCACGCGAGCGACCCGCACTCGCGGCGATTGCTTTAATCTCGATTAAAAACATCGACGAGTCCGAAAACAAAGTTGAAAACGACGTTGAAGTAAGGAAAGGTTCTTCGATCCGAAACTGTAGTTTGATGAATCGCGTGCGATGTTGCTTTAAATTTTGAAACCGCGCAAGTTCTTATTTTTATGTGCATTACGGTGCGACGTCGACGTTCATATCGTAAAACTGTTCCAACTTTTTATTGACGGCAAAGTACCACAAATGAACATCTTCCAAATAATCGAACTGACATGTATCTAAAGAGTCACGTTAACGAGACGGACGCTCACGTTCGTCGTTTACGATTAATTGACTCGGGTGTTGTTCAAAAAAAAAATTATAAAATGTAAACTTATAAATAAATAGAAATTTCTAAAGAAACATTTCCAATAATATGTCGGACGTGCTGCCGATTTGTTTGCCACATGTATATATAAACGGTGAAACTTCACTTATAACAACTCCTCGATAGCGAATTCTTTCGGTTTTAAGAACTCGATAGGAGATCCCATCACTTTCCTTTTTCAGAGGAAATCACGCTCTGATTGGTTCATTTGAATATACACGTTCGGAGGGCTTGCGAAGTGATTTATGTGTTTACCAGAGATTGAACGTGAAAACATATAAACGTAAATATTAAGAAGTGATCAACGAGAGATAAAATGACAGGTAAGTATAAAAACTCTGAATCGTACGAATATGTACAACACAAACGTACGCGGAGTTTGAGGTTATGTAGCTGTCATTGTTTATAGAAAAATATAATTTACTTTTCGAATAAATAACAGTCGAGTGTTCGGTGTTTTCGAAAAATATTTTGTAATTGTAAATATAAACGAAACAAAAATATGAACTAACACAACATAATTTCAATATAAATAAAATAATTACAAGTGAATGTGATGTACTTCGAAGCAGTAAAAACTCATCGAGCGATTCAATTTTTCAGAACCAGGAGACTAAGAGAAAACGCAAAAAGAATCCCCCCGAAGGAGAAGAGTACAATTATCGAAATAGTCGAGGGAGGAGAGACTAAAGCAGGCGTTGCAAAAAAGTATGGAGTTGCTGAGAGTGTTGTGACTAGGATTATTAAATGTAAGGACACTTTCAAACGAAAATACAACGAGCCACCTCTCGAACTATGATAAAACGTGCCAGAGTCGATGAAGGGGAACACCCGTTATCGGAAGAAATCCTCCTCGAGTGGATTAAACAAAAGAAGAGCTTAGGGATTGCCCTTCGAGGATCCATAATTTGTGAAAAAGCCAGGGATAGCGATAGCGTACATGACATACAAAAAATATACATAATCTAAAAAATACCATATCAATAATAATATTTAATAATAAAAATGTTACATTATACATAACCTAAAAAAAAACAAATAACTCATTATATGAATTACAGGCGAACAAGCAGCTGCTGATAAGACTGCAGCCAAAGAATTTACCGAGCAACCGACCAAAGTTCTTGATGAAGAATATTATACACTTGAAAATTTGTACAGCGCCGACGAGACCGGATTGTATTTTAAGTCGTTGCCGAAACGAACATTGGCCCCGGGAACCGAGAAGGAGGCCCGCGGATTGAAAGAGCCAAAAGATCGAGCGACCATCATGAATTGCTCTAATGCAATGGGGACCCGCAAAATTCCGTTATTAACGATGGGAAAATCTAAGCTACCGAGACTTTTCAAAGGGATCGAAACTTTGCCCGTAAAGTATGCCGACAACTCTAGCGCGTGGACGACGAGTTAGTGTTAAAGTTATATATAATTTGGTTTTCAAAAGTTTATAACATCAATTTTAAATATCATTCTAATATAATCGTGATTTTCAAAGTTTTTTTTCAATAGAAAATTTACAAATTTTCAGTTGCAGTATATGAAATTATCTTTCCAAAATTCAATTTCTTAAGCTTTTTTCATGAATTTAATTACCTAAGTTTCGTACTCACTTTTATTTGAAAAAATTTTGTTTGAAAAATTGTATAAATATGACGTATCATTTCTTAATTTCAATTTTGAGAAACTGATTATTTATATTCAATTTTTGAATTTTATCGGACGTTTAATTTCGTCGCGTACCCAAAGATAAACACAAAAGTAATCATTTTCTACTTTTTTTTTTTTTTTTTACCAAATTTATATTACAATGTTATACATAGTATATATAAATAGTTCCAAAGATCAATTGAACAACCACAGAGACAAAATATCCGTACGTGGTTCGGTATATAACTGAAATCTAAAGCTAATTCTAAAGTTTGTACAAAAATAAAAATAAAAACAAGACAGGTTAATAATCAAGTTAAAAATTCAGCTCACTTGCATTTACTCAGTTGACATAAGCATAGCACAATACGTTTTCAATGGTTTTTTATAATTGTTGTTTTGTAATATCTTAAGTTCATTTGGCATTTTGTTAAAGTTATCCCTTGCAACATACTCTGATTTTCTTTTGCCCACTTGCAACATTGATTTAGATATTTCGATTAACTTGTTCCTTGTTTGCACCGAACTAGATTTGAATTCATTTGACATATCCCTGTAATAATGTAATACTGCTTCATAGATATATTTTTGCCTCAAGTCTAACGGTAATTTCATACCATTGTTAGATTTAATTAAGATTTTAATAACTTTTCTATGTATGTTATATAATAAAGACGTTAAAGACTTATTTGCAGATCCCCATGCCACAATACCGTAGGTGACAACACCGTAGTAGAGTCCATACATAATTACCATTAAATTTTCTGGTGATAATATCTTGCCCAAAGTAGTCAATATAAAAATGATATATTTAGTTCTACTAGTTAATTTAATAATTTGTTCATCCCATCTTAAATGTTCATCAATATACGATTTTACGACAAAAAGTCATTCTTTATAAAAAGTTCTGCTTGTCGAGTAGATAAATTAACCATCGGAAAATCTAAGATTAAATGTACAGAATGTCCACAAATTAAGATAAAATGAAAATGCTTCAACAGAAAAGTATCATTTATTGCATGTTTTATAGTTTAAGTACAAAATTTCAATTAATTAAAGTCAACAAAAATTACTCTACAAGGCCACCTACAACTTCCACACATACATTCGCCCTTTTAATAAATTCACCATAGACTTTGCGTACGGTTTGTGATCCATTTATCTCATTCACCGCATCCTGTATTCGTGCTTTTAGTATTTCCTGATCATGCAGCAGGTCATTTTCGTAAACTTTAAAGTACCCCACAAAAAAAATCAAGAGGTGTCAGGTCGGGTGATCTAGCAGGAAAATTTATTGGTCCAAATCTTCCCATCCATCTTTCTCCGAACTGATCTAATTGTAGGTTGTTAAAGAACTTTTTCTGTTAACAATAAACTCTAAAATGTAATAAATGATACTTTTCTGTTGAAGCATTTTCATTTTATCTTAATTTGTGGACATTCTGTACATTTAATCTTAGATTTTCCGATGGTTAATTTATCTACTCGACAAGCAGAACTTTTTATAAAGAATGACTTTTTGTCGTAAAATCAATAATAAAGATTTTTTTCCTCTTGTCAACTCCATCCTGGGACACACGGTATATACCCAGACATTTAACACTTTTCACTCTCTTTAGTACCTCATCGTGCAGCTTAATATTAATTATTCCTGGTATGCTATCACAATAGTTTCCAAAAGCTATATAAACCGTTTTATCAATATTTAGCGACAATTTATTATCATTAAGATAATTAATAATTTTAATTAATTGTTGATTCAAAATTTGTTCTAACAAGTCCCATGCATCATCAGCATACGACACTATATCACAGTTCATAGAACATTCCAAAAAAAGATCATTAATATATATAATAAACAGGAGTGGACCTAATATGGTACCTTGTGGAACCCCCATTTCAACAGTTTCAAAACTACTTTTGATTTTATTATTGATTTTAACACATCGTTTCCTACCTGTTAAATAACTTTTAATTAATTCCAATGCAATTCCACGTATACCATACTTATTTAACTTGTGTAGTAATATTTTGTGATTAACGGTATCGAATGCTTTAGCAAGGTCCAGAAAAACCGCAGCATTTGGTCGGCCCCTATCCAGACAATCATAAATTTTATTAGTAACAAAAGCTAATGAATCTTTAGCGCCAGTTCCTCTTTTGAAACCAAACTGATTTTGTGATAAAATGTTTTGCTCGTTTAAAAAACTTGACATCCTCGAATGCAAAATTTTCTCAAAAATTTTTGCAAAATTTGAAATTAAAGAAATTGGTCTATAATTAGTTGCAAGCTTTTTATCGCCCTGCTTAAATATCGGTACTATTTCGGCTAGTTTAAAATGTCTTGGACAAAAACCACTAATTATACTTAGATTAATAGTATGAACTGGTACAGGGCAAATATATGGCGACATCAATTTGATTTAAATAAGTGTGTACATTATCGACACCTCCCGCTTTGTTCTTTAGCTTAGAAATAATCTTGGCCACTTCGTCCGCATTAGTCAAGTTTATAAACATAGATTCGTGCATAAAATTTATCTTACTTGCAACAATGTTGTCGTTACTTTTAATTTTAGAAGCCAAGTCACTTCCAACTTTACAAAAGAAACTATTGAAGTGGTCTGCAATTTCTTCTTCGTCCCTTATAGTGCAACTTGTTTGACTATCTTTCATTTCTTCCACGTGCACGTTAGTTTTTTTGCCTTTTCCAATCTTGCCATTTACATAATGCCATAGTTTTTTGACGTCATTTTTATAAGCATCTATACGACTATTTATACTAATATATTTCTCGATTTTGTATAGGTTCACTTTTCGTTGACTGGTATACGAACACCTTTATTCCTGATGTTCTCTATCGAGAACCGAACCCTAATGAAAAATTTCTCTTACTAGTCGATAACGCTCCGTGCGTCCATCGGCTGAACATCGGCACGAATAAAATTCATAGTCAATTTAAAGTACTTTATCTCCCGCCAAATGTTACAAGTGTAGTTCGGCCGATGGATCGGGGCGTTATCGAAAATATGAAAAGAAGATACAAAGCCACTTTCCTACGAAAACTAATTCTTTATGACAAAACGAATCGTGGAGGAATCGCGACTTTCTTAAAATCATGGAATCTGTCGAATACAGCCGAAACTATTGCCGATGCCCGGGGAAGCTGTCGGTTCAAGTGCACCTGCCAAGGCCTGGAAAAGCATCTTCGGGCAATAGTTTTCATCAATTACATTCGCATGAACCCAATGAAGTCACCCCTTTGCGCGAAGTATCCCGATGCATTGGCGACGAACAATTTTCTTCGGAAAGTATCGAGAACTGGGCCGAAGAAACTACCTGTAGCTTGGCGAGAAATTCCTCTCCGGAAATTATTAAGAAAAAGGTCAATCCTGAACTCGACAAGGTGACAATTTTCTCTGAGCAAAGGTGATTTGCTTCATTTTTAATATGTTCTACACTTTTGCAGGTCGAGGTTGTCTAAAACTATATGATGAGGAAGACGAATTGTCACACGAACTCGATGCCACCGAGTTACAAAGTACTTTGGACAGTCTTGTCAAAGTGAGAAAAAGGCTGGGTATCAAAACTCGAGGATTCTTTGAATGTCATTCGAAATGAGTTGGAACAAGATGTCTCGAGACCTTTTACAAAAAATAATAAACGCAATGTTTTTTTTAACTGTAAATTTATATATCATAAAATAAGGAAATGATCCTAATAAAATCGGAATCGTTTTTCGTGCAATCTTTTGAAATTAAAATTTTAGTTGAACTTGTAACTTCTTTAATTTGAAAATTCACTTGTTTTGGTAAAAACTATACAAATAACACGAATAATAATTGCACATATTGAATATCCAACTAAAATTTTGTATTTCAAATATGTTTATCCTATTTTATTGAATTGAAAATTGTCCTTTAAGTATTATTTTTAAATTAATAAATTTTGCGTCGGAAAATAAAATTTTCAAATGGACACTATTAATGTAAAATGATATGTCATAAGAGTGATATAAAGAAAAGTGAAAGTGAAATTTTTAAAATAAAAACTAAAAATCGATGTTTGAAAATTTAAATCTCAAATCAAATTTAACTTGAAAGTAGACTAATTTATAACCAAAAGTTATTATAACTTTGAAGTTAATCTAAAAACAAGTTTATTGAATTAGCGATAATAGATGTAATAAATGTTTTCGACCGACATTCATTCGTATTTCTATTGAAATTAATTTTAAAAACTGGAACCGGATTTTTTTCATAAATACATATTATTTACCAATCACCATTTAAATTACACAGTATAGCCAGTATACAATGTAAGTCCTATAGAGATAACATAGTCATCTGTACATAGGAGGTAATATATTAAAATAAACTTAAACTACCTTAATACTAGTTGTTGATACAGTACTATTTTACTTTTTTTTTTTTTTTAATTATTATTGCGCATCTTCACTTATTTAGTCTTATTATTTCATAAACATTATTGAGACCTGAGAAACAATTTCAACTTATATTTTATTGTCATATTTTTAGCAGTCATGACTTTTAGATCATTCGGCAATCTATTATACATTCTTATGGCAACTATGAAACTTCTTTTATTACTTATTGTTTTAGTTAATTTAGGTAACTGGATACTTCTATGTCTTGTGTTACGCTCATTACTTAAATACTTATCTTTCAATGTTTTATAGTGGTAGGCAACCAAATCCAACATAAAAAGTTTTGTAATGTTTAAAGGGAAGTTATTCCCCATTGAAAAGTCTTTGTTTACAATTTTCAAAAGTCTAGATTGTATTCTTTGTAAGTTACCAATTAGATTCTTACCAGCACCACCCCATGCTATAATTCCATAGTTTATTATGCTAATGCATAGTACATTGTCATGAGTGTTTTAGTATCCATAATCTTCCTTATTTTGGCAAAAACGTATATTAGGTATTTAGTTCTCCGCGTAATGTACTCAATGTGTTTATCCCATCTCATATTATAATCAAAAATAATTCCCAGGTACTTGCAGCTTTCTACTCTTTTTATTTGCTCATTTTGAATCTGAACATTCATATCTTCAGGTACACTACTTTTTTGATTTCCAAAGGTTATGTATACTGTTTTACTTATATTAAGAGACAACTTGTTTAGGATTAACCAGTTGGCGACAAAATTTAGATAATCATTCATTTTGCATTCTGCAAATGACCAAGTATCGTCATCTGAAATGACAACAGTGTCATCCGCATATGACATAATAGATTGTGCAGGCATATTTACCAATAAATCATTAACATACAGTATAAATAACAATGGGCCTAGTACCGTTCCTGTGGAACACCCGTGACAATTCTTTTATATTCGCTCATGCTTTCTTGAATTCTAGTTTTTTGTCTTCTGTCAGATAGATAGCTAGTTAATAATTTGAGACTATTACCTCTAATTCCATATCTTTCTAATTTGTCTAATAGTATTTTGTGATTCACCGTATCAAAAGCTTTAGCAAAATCGAGGAAAGCTACCATAATAGGTCTGCTTCCGTCTAGATTAGCATAAATTCTATCAGCAAGTTTGTTTAGAGCATCTCTAGTTCCTTTATTTATCACGAAACCGTACCGGTTTTCGGATATGATTCTGTGTTTCGCTAAGAAAACCTCTAATCTATCATAGATAATTCTTTCAAAAATCTTTGCAATATTTGATATAAGTGAGATGGGTCTATAGTTTGAAACACAAGTTTTGTCACCTGTCTTAAATATTGGAACGACTTCAGCATTTTTTAGAGATTCAGGCCACGTTGATTTTTCAATACAGACATTGAAAATATGTTCAAGCGGCAAAACTATATAATAAGCTATTGTTTTTAATACTTTGGCATTTATTTTATCTACACCGCCTGATTTGTCTTTCATTTTGCTTATGATTCTAAATATTTCCTGTGAATCTGTCGGATTAATGAACATTGTGCTTTCATTTCTTTTAGGTAGAGTGATTGTGTGATCCTTAGGCTCAGTAATTTTGTTGCTAAGGTTCACGCCTATCTCACAAAAATATGAATTCATAGAATTAGCAATTTCAGTTTTATTATCTATTCTCAAGTTATCCACATAAATATGATCAATTTTATTTTCCATTTTGACTTGTTTACCCAATTTAGTATTTATGATTTTCCACAGATTCTTAGGATTACTACTATTTACCTCTATTAATTTTCTTTCATAATTAGCTTTGGCGTTTTTTACTACTTTATCAAGTACTTTGGTATATTTTTTATACTCCAATTCCAAAGTATTACAAAGAGGATTCTTTTTCCATAATGTATATAACATTTCTTTGGTTCTACAAGATATTAGAATTGCACTCGTTATCCATTTTTTCCTAGGAATTAGTTTTTTATCCTTTTTTTGTAGTTTTTGCTTAAACTTTGCACAGTGCATGCAATTATGAATATATTCAGTAAGTTTTCCAATGGCAATACTTGGATCTTGTAAGGATAGTATTGAATTCCAATCCATTCTTCCAGCCAAGTAATGTAATTTCTTATAGTCAATTGGGTTTGTTCCCATCTTAATATTTTCGACTATCTGGATGTTATCTAACGCAACAAGTAGCGGGTAGTGATCATTTAAAGGATTTACAAACTTATTATGTAGCAATAATTTCTCTTTTCAAGTTTTTCCGATCTTAAACTCGAAGAAATTCGAAAGATAATCGTAACGCAAAGAAAAAGCAAACGTGGAAAATATCGAGAGCGAAACGTTTGTGAAAAGCAAAAAAAATTAAGTGTCAAACGATGTACGCAACGATCGCCGAAAAGAGGCGACGCCCGATTGGTGCAGTGTAACCTAACGACCCCGTCCGATATTGCAAAATTATAAATCGGCGAAATTCCTTTTAGGAAATACTAGAACTGTGTCACACTTACGACATTTAAATGAAAGTGACGACAAAGACATTTCGCAAACAAGCAAATTCGTTTTAATAATCAAATTAGGTCGGGTGTCGACAATTTTGGAATGATATAAAAAAGGGGGGTGTAAGTCGACACGACAGTCTTGTTTTCCCTTTCGATTAAAAAGAGCGCTAACGCCTAGGGGTTAATGAACGATTGTAATAAATTTATTGTTAAAGAAAGACTGTATAGAAAATGGATAAATAACAAAAAAAATGAAGTTCTCAAACTTCAATACAAAAATTATGAAAAATGGTTGAACAAAGTGATAACAGCTGCCAAAAACAATTTTGATAAAAAAGAATTTGAGAAAGTTAGTAACAACAACAAGAAAATGTGGGACTTTGTCAAAAGGAAAATTAATGGAACTAATAGTGTCAAAAACAAAAACAATAATATAGACTATCTGACAATAAATGACTCAAATATACATGATAAAGTGTGCATAGCTAAAACTTTCAATGAATTTTTCAGCAGCATTGGGACTAAATTGGCGATGAAAATAAATAAACCTCAAAGTAATTATAAATTACCAAATGGAATAAAACCTACAATTTTCTTAGACCCTACCAGCTGTAGTGAAATATATCATTTCCTCTCGAATATGAAAGATAAGGCTGGAGGAATTGATGGTATAAATACTAAAATCCTAAAATATTTAAGTCACTATATAATAACTCCTTTGGAACATATTTTCAACCTATGTATAGAAAAGGCCTTATGGCCTATGCAACTAAAAACAGCAGAAGTTGTGCCAATTTTTAAATCGGGAGATAAACATTTAACCACCAACTATAGACCAATATCGTTAATATCGAGCATTGCTAAACTACTAGAAAAAATAATTCATTCTCGTTTGTTGAGTTTTCTAAATAAAAATAAAGTTCTCTTGGAAAATCAATTCGGCTTCCAAAGAAAAAAGGGTACAAAGAATGCAATAGCCTATATTACTAGTACAATTTATAACAATTTAAATGATGGAATACCGACCATAGCTACTTTCTTGGATTTGGCCAAAGCTTTTGACACTGTTAATCACAAAATCTTATTATCAAAATTAGAAAAATATGGAGTGCGCGGTACTGCTCTGAACCTACTAAAAGACTACCTTAAGGACAGAACTCAATCAGTCAAACTTACAGACCACAGGAGCCATATACTTCCTGTGGAAACAGGAGTGCCACAAGGAACAATTTTAGGTCCGCTACTTTTTTTGCTTTACATTAATGACTTATTAACTGTTATACCTAGAGAAAATATCATCTCATATGCTGATGATACAGTAATATTAAGCATGGAAAAGACGTGGGACCAAACTCAAGTTAAAATGAACAACCATTTACGAGAAGTCAGCGATTGGTTGGCAGCTAATGAATTATCCTTAAATGTGAAGAAGACCGTTTTTGTTGCGTTTGGTATATATAGTGATAGTGTGCCAGATAACCTAAGAATCGTTATAGATAATAGAGAAATCGAAAGAGTTTATTTTACAAAATATCTAGGGATATTTATAGACAGCAATATGAGATGGGATAAACATGTAGCTTATATAGTTGATAAAACTAGATATCTACTTTTCGTATTTGGTAAATTGAGAAGTATCTTGCAGACTAAAAATTTGATTACATTGTATTATGCATTTTTCGATAGCCTGGCTAATTACGGAATAATTGCTTGGGGTGGGGCGTATGATTATGTACTTTATAAACTGGAATCTATACAAAGCAGAATTATTAAAATTATTAATAAATCAAAAGAATGTAATTTTCAACCCTTGAAAATTAAAGATTCGTTTAACATTGAGTCGGTTATGTATTCATTTCAATGAATTTGAGGAAGGATTTTATTGATTCAAAAAGTATTACCAGACATAAAAGTATTGGAATATCTAGAATCAATAAGTCTGTTAATTTCAAAAATAACGAAATTATAGCAATAAAAATGTTTAATGAATTACCGAATGAAATAAAGATACTTAATCTTAGCAGCAAAAATATAAGGACAAAAATTATTAATTGGTACAAGGAAAGAGAAAAACTGAAGTTATTTGTTTTATATTTGTTTTAAATCTTTGTGTGGCTGATATTTTATCTTGTTATGTTATGAATTATGAGAAATTTTATCTAAATGTATATGGCATAGACTCTGCCAAATTTTTGTTTTTTTAGCTCGTAAGTTAGTTTTTAGTAACCAGACCTAAAGCACAGGTAAATTTAATTACCTCTTTTAGGATGTAAGCATTTTTTCAGTTATACATTGTATATCTTGATGTGACCTACATGTATTTTGTACTCTGGTTTATCAATAAATAAATAAATAAATTAATTAATAAATTGTAGTTATAACTAATGATAAATTGTTGATGTACCAATATATGTAATATTGTGATATCGTTTAGTAAATTAATTGAACTTAACCCGTTCCCACAAATACTTTTAAAGTAAATCGGTAACGTCGGTTGCAGCAGTAAGTCGCGTGTTTAGACGAGAGTGGAGCAAACAGGAGTTCTCGATACCGAACGCGAGGGGGTTCTCGATACCGCAAGTTGTTAGTAAATGAAGTTCCAGTGTATATATATATATTTTTTTTAAGATCAAAATTATTACAATCGCAGTGCGAACATTCGAAAGCTTACTTCTCCGTCTCGTCGATCGCGTGATGCGTCTCGTGTGCTTAAGCAGATGGTGCGAGTAGGCGAACCGTTTGGGACACGACGTGCACGGGTACGGCGTCTCGCCCGAATGTATCCGCATGTGCCTCATCACGCAATTCGCTTGCGTGAAGCTTTTGCCGCAAATTCGACACGAGTACGGCTTGACGCCGTCGTGTATGCGCTTGTGTATCGTCAGGGTGTGTCGAATTTTGAATTCCTTGCCGCACGTCTCGCACTTGTGCGGCCTGTCGGCGAGGTGCCTTTTCATGTGATATTTCAAGTAGTTGTTGGTGATGAAAAATTTGTCGCAGACCGTGCACGGGTACTTTTTCGCGTTGTCCCGATGATGGACGTCCAGGTGTCGTCGTAGGCTCACTCGTTCCTTGAAGGATTTGCTGCACATTTCGCACATGTAGGCCTTTTCGTCGGTGTGCGTCCGGCTGTGGGCGTTCAACGCGCTCACCTGCACGAACTGCTTGTCGCACACCCCGCACTTGTACGGACGAGCGCCGGTGTGCGTGCGTATGTGCGACTGCAAGCTGCTCGAGAATCGAAACGTTCTGCTACATATTTGACAGGAGTAGGGCTTGTCTCCGGTGTGTATGCGCATATGCACGCCGAGCGCCCAACGGATTGTGAAGGTCTTTTTGCAGACGTCGCACTGAAACAGGTTGCCGTTGTGCTTTCTCTTGTGGGCCCTGAAGTACGAGGGGCTCCGAAACGTTTGGTTGCATTCTTCGCAGAAGAACAACTTTTTCTTTGTTTTTCTTCTTCTTCGCTCGAACGTCGACGTCCAAGACGGAGGTGTATTCGTGGTCTGGTTCTTCGATCGTTTTGATTGACGTCAGGACGAGTTCGGTATCCTCGTTTTTAGTTATTACGGGCAGTTCGTTTTCCACGTTAACGAAGTTCTCCGCGCCCATTACGATTGTGCGAAGGTGCTCGCGAAGTTTCACGTCGGCGGCTACAATCTGTTTGCGAAGCTCGTGGGCTGCGTTCAGTTTGTCGCAACAGATGCTGCAGATCGTGCACGGAAGCCCGTCGTTCTCGTCCACCTGGTAACGGTTGAAACGTGTGCGATTTAACAGGTAAAGTTCGATAGCGAGATTATGCACTTACTTGTACCGAAGCGAACTCCGTTAAAACGGTCGATAGTTTGGGGCCCGTCTCGTCTTTTATGAAAATATTGTTTAAATTGCCGTGTTCGATTAAACAGATACGACAAATGCGATCCGTTAACATTTTTCCGAAGAAATCGAAAATTAAGTTGGAAGTAGATGTTGTCAAATATCGTAATTAACACAGTAATTTGTATTAATTACTCTAAAATACACCATCAACACTATAATTGACGCGAAAGAGGTTATGGAAAAAATGGATCTCGCCATCTGTTGACGAGAAACTAAAATTACATAATTTCTGCAACAGCTTGTCACAAGTGGCAATACTGTTGGCGTAGCGCTCCACAGTTTCGCACGTGGCTGCGTTGATTGTTTTCGTGCTTATAAGGTCTGTGCAATAGATTTTAATTTACAATTAAAGGCGCTTGCGTCAAGTACTAATGAAACCTATTATGTATGGTTTAGAACTTGACTATTTGGTGTAACTTTTTAAAATTGAAAAATAAAATTGTGTTTTCGTTTTACATCTATTAAAATTGCAATTAATGTATTTTTCGTAAAGTAAGCAAGAAATTATTCCGAAAATATTTAATAAAACGGCAGATACCGATCTATAAAGACTATAATTTTAAAATTTTTCTAGTTTGTGGTTTTGAATGTGCATTTTGATTGATTACTTTATCATTTTGCGTGTTACGGTAACTGGCAAATAATGGTTTAATTAGCTTTGTTAGAATGATGTCTGCGATTAAATTTTTATGATTGTAACAAGAAAAATGGGATATAAAGAATTTTTTAAATAAGTTATTTGTCATTTTGAGGGAATTGCCTTCTTGAGGTAAATATGGAATTAGTGCTGCTATTATATTACTTGTCTGATATATCGATGAAGAAAAAAATCTATTTGGATATTTTAAAGATCCCTTATTTTGTAAATGAAGTAATCCCAGTAGTGGCGAACGTGCTTCAATACTGGAGAGTGATTCTAAACAGGAGCTGTCAATGCTCTCTTCTAAAGTACGAAGGATGTATCCTGCTAACATTGCTACTGCTGCAGACATAATGCCATATCCCATATTGTTATTAACATTTTGCAAATTATGAATACTGTCTCTTATGATACGAGGTAATTCCAATTGCATGTAATCCTCCTCGGACAGCTGAACAGGACTGCTATCACGGATATTAATTGTAAGTACTAACGTATGATACATCGGTTTGAAACACATTTGCAGAAGGTGCCGTATGCATGATCCCCGATCTGAGAATTTGTTTAATTGCATAATGAGTTATTTTTGCATTTGTTGCATCACACGATCCTCCTCTCATCCGAACATTGCCAAACATAGATTCTACCGCGTCAGAACTAAACATTCTAGTTAAGGGGTATTATCAGGGTCCGCCATATTGAAACAGTAGGTCAAATGAAACCAATATTAATATGCATTGTTTTCGAAAACGAGGCATCTTTACGAAAGATTCATGAATCGTATAGATACCTCCAACCTTCTAGTTTTCAACAAACTCATTCGAGTTTTCTTAATAAGGTTAAGAAATTATTAAATTTGCAATCAAATATACAATAGTATTTTAAAGAAACACGTCACTTCAGGGAATAAAAACCACCTAGAGTAATAGATAACACATAGCGGTAGGCTTAGGGCTCTTGGGTAGTTACATTTGAACTACTTGGCCGAACTACTTTGAACTACTATATATGGCCGATATATATACAGCTACTATTAAATATGTAAAATATAATATACGAATTATAGTAATTCAGATAATGCGTTAACCATTAAACGTTTAAAATTATTGTATAATTATATTTTGTTGACGAAAAAAGCCAAAACAACAACTGAAGGAAACATTTCACAATTCACATTCAGTTATAGTATCTACTAAAATAAATAGATGGCGCAGTCCGTAGAGATTTTACAAAATTTGTTTAGATATATTTGTTTAAATTACGAAAGTAACTCATAAAACCCCTTTTGCAAATTTAACAAATACAATATTTTTAAAACGTACGAATAAACGCATTAAACTAGTTTAAGTCATTACACGCAATAATAACAACAAAACCGTTTATTATCACTTTTATTAAATCGAATTATTTTGGATAACGTTTAACCAACGTAATTATGTATAAAATTTTTCCAAAGGCCAAAAAACAACCCAAGAACCCAATCACTATAAGCCCAAAATAAAAACTAATTCCATCTAATTAAAATTTGAGTAATTTTTATACGAAATCTACTCCCCTTAGCAAAAAAACACCATCACTAAAAATGTGAATAAACACTTAATGTTTCATCATAAGACACTAAAATAAAAAAACGTAATTTCTCTCTCAAAATTTGAAACATTTTGGCAAAAGTTATTACCCTGTATATTTAGAAATAAAATTTACCCCATGGCCAGAAAATGCGAAACCGGATCCCTAATCGAATGATCAAAAAATAATTAAAATTGTAATTGGTCTCGGTCAAAATTTAAAAATTTTTACCATGTTTGTTCCCGGTGATTTAAAATAAAATTTCAGCCCCATCGGACAAGACAAACAATCCTCCCTAATCACCATAAATAATGGAAATAATTAAAAATTGAATTGGTTCGGTAAAATTTAGAAAATTTTTGGCAAATTTCATGTATCCCAGTATTTAGAAATAAAATTTCAGCCCCATCGGACAACGACAAATGCGAATACCAGATCCCTTCGACCATAAGAGTCCAAAAATTTAAAAATTCTAACTTTCTCGGTCAAAATTTAGAAAGATTTTTGGCACACGTTCATGTATCCCGGTAGTTTTAAAATAAAATTTCAATCGGACCCGACAAATGGAATAAACCCTAATCGACCAAAAATAATGGAAAAATTAAAAATTTAATTCGGTCTCGGTCAAAATTTAGAAACGATTTTGGCACAATGTTCATGTATCCCGGTAGTATTTAGAAATAACATTTCAGCCCCATCGGACCACGACAAATGCGAATACCCGAGATGCCTAATCGACCATAAGAGTCACATAGGAAATAATTAAAAATTCGTAACTTCGGTCTCGGTCAAAATTTAGAAACGATTTTTGGCACACAAGTTCATGTATCCCTGTAGTATTTAGAAATAAAATTTCAGCCCCATCGGACCACGACAAATGCGAATACCCGAGATCCCTAATCGACCATAAGAGTCACATAGGAAATAATTAAAAATTCGTAACTTCGGTCTCGGTCAAAATTTAGAAACGATTTTTGGCACACATGTTCATGTATCCCGGTAGTATTTAGAAATAAAATTTCAGCCCCATCGGACAACGACAAATGCGAATACCCGAGATCCCTAATCGACCATAAGAGTCACATAGGAAATAATTAAAAATTCGTAACTTCGGTCTCGGTCAAAATTTAGAAACGATTTTTGGCACACATGTTCATGTATCCCGGTAGTATTTAGAAATAAAATTTCAGCCCCATCGGACAACGACAAATGCGAATACCCGAGATCCCTAATCGACCATAAGAGTCACATAGGAAATAATTAAAAATTCGTAACTTCGGTCTCGGTCAAAATTTAGAAACGATTTTTGGCACACATGTTCATGTATCCCGGTAGTATTTAGAAATAAAATTTCAGCCCCATCGGACAACGACAAATGCGAATACCCGAGATCCCTAATCGACCATAAGAGTCACATAGGAAATAATTAAAAATTCGTAACTTCGGTCTCGGTCAAAATTTAGAAACGATTTTTGGCACACAAGTTCATGTATCCCGGTAGTATTTAGAAATAAAATTTCAGCCCCATCGGACCACGACAAATGCGAATACCCGAGACCCCTAATCGACCATAAAAGTCACATAGGAAATAATTAAAATTCGTAACTTCGGTCTCGGTCAAAATTTAGAAACGATTTTGGCACACATGTTCATGTATCCCGGTAGTATTTAGAAATAACATTTCAGCCCCATCGGACCACGACAAATGCGAATACCCGAGATGCCTAATCGACCATAAGAGTCACATAGGAAATAATTAAAAATTCGGGTCTCGGTCAAAATTTAGAAACGATTTTTGGCACACAAGTTCATGTATCCCGGTAGTATTTAGAAATAAAATTTCAGCCCCATCGGACCACGACAAATGCGAATACCGAGACCCCTAATCGACCATAAGAGTCCAATAGGAAATAATTAAAATTCGTAACTTCGGTCTCGGTCAAAATTTAGAAACGATTTTTGGCACACAAGTTCATGTATCCCGTAGTATTTAGAAATAAAATTTCAGCCCCATCGGACCACGACAAATGCGAATACCAGACCCTAATCGACCATAAAAGTCACATAGGAAATAATTAAAATTCGTAACTTCGGTCTCGGTCAAAATTTAGAAACGATTTTTGGCACACATGTTCATGTATCCCGGTAGTATTTAGAAATAACATTTCAGCCCCATCGGACCACGACAAATGCGAATACCCGAGATCCCTAATCGACCATAAGAGTCACATAGGAAATAATTAAAAATTCGTAACTTCGGTCTCGGTCAAAATTTAGAAACGATTTTTGGCACACAAGTTCATGTATCCCGGTAGTATTTAGAAATAAAATTTCAGCCCCATCGGACCACGACAAATGCGAATACCGAGACCCTAATCGACCATAAGAGTCACATAGGAAATAATTAAAAATTCGTAACTTCGGTCTCGGTCAAAATTTAGAAACGATTTTTGGCACACAAGTTCATGTATCCCGGTAGTATTTAGAAATAAAATTTCAGCCCCATCGGACCACGACAAATGCGAATACCCGAGACCCCTAATCGACCATAAAAGTCACATAGGAAATAATTAAAAATTCGTAACTTCGGTCTCGGTCAAAATTTAGAAACGATTTTTGGCACACATGTTCATGTATCCCGGTAGTATTTAGAAATAACATTTCAGCCCCATCGGACCACGACAAATGCGAATACCCGAGATGCCTAATCGACCATAAGAGTCACATAGGAAATAATTAAAAATTCGTAACTTCGGTCTCGGTCAAAATTTAGAAACGATTTTTGGCACACAAGTTCATGTATCCCGGTAGTATTTAGAAATAAAATTTCAGCCCCATCGGACCACGACAAATGCGAATACCCGAGACCCCTAATCGACCATAAGAGTCACATAGGAAATAATTAAAAATTCGTAACTTCGGTCTCGGTCAAAATTTAGAAACGATTTTTGGCACACAAGTTCATGTATCCCGGTAGTATTTAGAAATAAAATTTCAGCCCCATCGGACAACGACAAATGCGAATACCGAGATCCCTAATCGACCATAAGAGTCACATAGGAAATAATTAAAAATTCGTAACTTCGGTCTCGGTCAAAATTTAGAAACGATTTTGGCACACATGTTCATGTATCCCGGTAGTATTTAGAAATAAAATTTCAGCCCCATCGGACCACGACAAATGCGAATACCCGAGATCCCTAATCGACCATAAGAGTCACATAGGAAATAATTAAAATTCGTAACTTCGGTCTCGGTCAAAATTTAGAAACGATTTTTGGCACACAAGTTCATGTATCCCGGTAGTATTTAGAAATAAAATTTCAGCCCCATCGGACCACGACAAATGCGAATACCCGAGATCCCTAATCGACCATAAGAGTCACATAGGAAATAATTAAAAATTCGTAACTTCGGTCTCGGTCAAAATTTAGAAACGATTTTTGGCACACAAGTTCATGTATCCCGGTAGTATTTAGAAATAAAATTTCAGCCCCATCGGACAACGACAAATGCGAATACCCGAGATCCCTAATCGACCATAAGAGTCACATAGGAAATAATTAAAAATTCGTAACTTCGGTCTCGGTCAAAATTTAGAAACGATTTTTGGCACACATGTTCATGTATCCCGGTAGTATTTAGAAATAAAATTTCAGCCCCATCGGACCACGACAAATGCGAATACCCGAGATCCCTAATCGACCATAAGAGTCACATAGGAAATAATTAAAAATTCGTAACTTCGGTCTCGGTCAAAATTTAGAAACGATTTTTGGCACACAAGTTCATGTATCCCGGTAGTATTTAGAAATAAAATTTCAGCCCCATCGGACCACGACAAATGCGAATACCCGAGATACCTAATCGACCATAAGCGTCACATAGGAAATAATTAAAAATTCGTAACTTCGGTCTCGGTCAAAATTTAGAAACGATTTTTGGCACACATGTTCATGTATCCCGGTAGTATTTAGAAATAAAATTTCAGCCCCATCGGACCACGACAAATGCGAATACCCGAGATCCCTAATCGACCATAAGAGTCACATAGGAAATAATTAAAAATTCGTAACCGGTCTCGGTCAAAATTTAGAAACGATTTTTGGCACACAAGTTCATGTATCCCGGTAGTATTTAGAAATAAAATTTCAGCCCCATCGGACCACGACAAATGCGAATACCCGAGATCCCTAATCGACCATAAGAGTCACATAGGAAATAATTAAAAATTCGTAACTTCGGTCTCGGTCAAAATTTAGAAACGATTTTTGGCACACAAGTTCATGTATCCTGGTAGTATTTAGAAATAAAATTTTAGCCCCATCGGACCAGATTACATTTTATTATCAATTTTTTTTTAATTTTTGTTATGTACATTATATTGTTATTATTATTATTATTGTATTGCATTACATATTACATCGTTTTATAAGAAACGAATTTTTTTAATCCAGTTATTTTCCGTAATAAAACAAATGCGAATATATTGAAATGTGCTATATTTTTCTTTACATTATTTTGAACAAACTCTTTAATGAAATAAATCGGTAAGCGGCGAATAATTATTTTTTCGTTATTTGTAAGCAATTGAAACTTAGCAAAGGTCGTGTAATGTGTAATTTCTATTCCGACATGGTTTCGACGTCAACGCCGATGTCGAAATGAAAAATTGGCAGCAAAAATTGATCGACGCAATTTTCGTTTCGGTAAATAGAATTCCAATTAACGAAATTAAATTAAATACGATAAAAGTGGATATTATAAGTTTAAATAGATATAATAGATTGAGTAGTTTTACGTTTAACAACCGTTTTCGTTTATTTCGCGTATGAACGCAATCAAAAACAACAACAATCGTTTGATCTATCGACCAAACAAAATCCTAAACGAACAATACTTAAACTGCTCTTAGTATCCCTGTTATAAAGATATCAATAAAGTGTTTTGTTTGCGTCTAGGTATTCCTGGAAGAGAACCAACGGCTACAGCTTTATAGTTCTTCGTATCGGCGAAACCGTTGAAAACGTTTTGCGAGAGAAACGGAGACAGACATTCGTTCGCGACAGAGAAGGCATTCGTTTTTCTATAATGTGGAAAATTGCGATATTTCTAACGAGGTCTGAAATTAAAAAAAAATCCTATTGACGTTTTTCGTAGATAAGCGTCGTTTTATATTTGATTGGTTTTTGGGCGTCGGATCGCGTCGCATCGCGTCCGTAGTACATTATTTTAATATCTCTTTTAGAATAGTTTATGAAATAAACATGACAAACATTTATTAAGACGCTTAATACGATTTACTGCTATTTCTGGGCGTTTTGTCATTTACTTATTACAAATTTACAAAATAAATCAAGTACCTCAAATTGCCAGAGACCTACTAGATAACGTTAAAAGCGACAGCGATTTCTCTGATGAAAAAAAAACATTCATCTAAAATTAAACACAAAATGCTTAGTTGCAAGTAAACACTTTTGAGAGTAATTACATTAATTTTGAAAAATTTTATTTCTAAATACTACCGGGATACATGAACATGTGTGCCAAAAATCGTTTCTAAATTTTGACCGAGACCGAAGTTACGAATTTTTAATTATTTCCTATGTGACTTTTATGGTCGATTAGGGGTCTCGGGTATTCGCATTTGTCGTGGTCCGATGGGGCTGAAATTTTATTTCTAAATACTACCGGGATACATGAACTTATGTGCCAAAAATCGTTTCAAAATTTTGACCGAGACCGAAGTTACGAATTTTTAATTATTTCCTATGTGACGCTTATGGTCGATTAGGTATCTCGGTATTCGCATTTGTCGTGGTCCGATGGGGCTGAAATTTTATTTCTAAATACTACCGGATAATGAACTTGTGTGCCAAAAATCGTTTCTAAATTTTGACCGAGACCGAAGTTACGAATTTTAATTATTTCCTATTCTTTATGGTCGATTAGGATCCGGTTTATTTTCGTTGTCCGATGGGGCTGAAATTTTATTTCTAAATACTACCGGGATACATGAACATGTGTGCCAAAAATCGTTTCTAAATTTTGACCGAGACCGAAGTTACGAATTTTAATTATTTCCTATGTGACTCTTATGGTCGATTAGGGATTCGGGTATTCGCATTTGTCGTTGTCCGATGGGGCTGAAATTTTATTTTTTCCCATACATGAACATGTGTGCCAAAAATCGTTTCTAAATTTTGACCGAGACCGAAGTTACGAATTTTTAATTATTTCCTATGTGACTCTTATGGTCGATTAGGATCTCGGTATTCGCATTTGTCGTGGTCCGATGGGGCTGAAATTTTATTTCTAAATACTACCGATACATGAACTTGTGTGCCAAAAATCGTTTCTAAATTTTGACCGAGACCGAAATTACGAATTTTTAATTATTTCCTATGTGACTCTTATGGTCGATTAGGGATCTCGGTATTCGCATTTGTCGTTGTCCGATGGGGCTGAAATTTTATTTCTAAATACTACCGGATACATGAACATGTGCCAAAAATCGTTTCTAAATTTTGACCGAGACCGAAGTTACGAATTTTTAATTATTTCCTATGTGACTCTTATGGTCGATTAGGGATCTCGGTATTCGCATTTGTCGTGGTCCGATGGGGCTGAAATTTTATTTCTAAATACTACCGGGATACATGAACTTGTGTGCCAAAAATCGTTTCTAAATTTTGACCGAGACCGAAGTTACGAATTTTAATTATTTCCTATGTGACTTTTATGGTCGATTAGGGGTCTCGGGTATTCGCATTTGTCGTGGTCCGATGGGGCTGAAATTTTATTTCTAAATACTACGGGATACATGAACTTATGTGCCAAAAATCGTTTCAAAATTTTGACCGAGACCGAAGTTACGAATTTTTAATTATTTCCTATGTGACGCTTATGGTCGATTAGGTATCTCGGGTATTCGCATTTGTCGTGGTCCGATGGGGCTGAAATTTTATTTCTAAATACTACCGGGATACATGAACTTGTATGCCAAATATCGTTTCTAAATTTTGACCGAGACCGAAGTTACGAATTTTTAATTATTTCCTATGTGACGCTTATGGTCGATTAGGGGTCTCGGGTATTCGCATTTGTCGTGGTCCGATGGGGCTGAAATTTTATTTCTAAATACTACCGGGATACATGAACTTGTGTGCCAAAAATCGTTTCTAAATTTTGACCGAGACCGAAGTTACGAATTTTTAATTATTTCCTATGTGACTTTTATGGTCGATTAGGGTCTGGGTATTCGCATTTGTCGTGGTCCGATGGGGCTGAAATTTTATTTCTAAATACTACCGGGATACATGAACTTGTGTGCCAAAAATCGTTTCTAAATTTTGACCGAGACCGAAGTTACGAATTTTTAATTATTTCCTATGTGACTTTTATGGTCGATTAGGGGTCTCGGGTATTCGCATTTGTCGTGGTCCGATGGGGCTGAAATTTTATTTCTAAATACTACCGGGATACATGAACTTATGTGCCAAAAATCGTTTCAAAATTTTGACCGAGACCGAAGTTACGAATTTTTAATTATTTCCTATGTGACGCTTATGGTCGATTAGGTATCTCGGGTATTCGCATTTGTCGTGGTCCGATGGGGCTGAAATTTTATTTCTAAATACTACCGGGATACATGAACTTGTGTGCCAAATATCGTTTCTAAATTTTGACCGAGACCGAAGTTACGAATTTTTAATTATTTCCTATGTGACTTTTATGGTCGATTAGGGGTCTCGGGTATTCGCATTTGTCGTGGTCCGATGGGGCTGAAATTTTATTTCTAAATACTACCGGGATACATGAACTTATGTGCCAAAAATCGTTTCAAAATTTTGACCGAGACCGAAAGTTTTTAATTATTTCCTATGTGACCTTATGGTCGATTAGGTATCTCGGGTATTCGCATTTGTCGTGGTCCGATGGGGCTGAAATTTTATTTCTAAATACTACAGGGATACATGAACTTGTGTGCCAAAATCGTTTCTAAATTTTGACCGAGACCGAAGTTACGAATTTTAATTATTTCCTATGTGACGCTTATGGTCGATTAGGTATCTCGGGTATTCGCATTTGTCGTGGTCCGATGGGGCTGAAATTTTATTTCTAAATACTACCGGGATACATGAACTTGTGTGCCAAAATCGTTTCTAAATTTTGACCGAGACCGAAATTACGAATTTTTAATTATTTCCTATGTGACTTTATGGTCGATTAGGGTCTCGGGTATTCGCATTTGTCGTTGTCCGATGGGGCTGAAATTTTATTTCTAAATACTACCGGGATACATGAACATGTGTGCCAAAAATCGTTTCAAATTTTGACCGAGACCGAAGTTACGAATTTTAATTATTTCCTATGTGACGCTTATGGTCGATTAGGGTCTCGGGTATTCGCATTTGTCGTGGTCCGATGGGGCTGAAATTTTATTTCTAAATACTACCGGGATACATGAACTTATGTGCCAAAAATCGTTTCAAAATTTTGACCGAGACCGAAGTTACGAATTTTAATTATTTCCTATGTGACCTTATGGTCGATTAGGGATCTCGGGTATTCGCATTTGTCGTGGTCCGATGGGGCTGAAATTTTATTTCTAAATACTACCGGGATACATGAACTTATGTGCCAAAATCGTTTCTAAATTTTGACCGAGACCGAAATTACGAATTTTTAATTATTTCCTATGTGACGCTTATGGTCGATTAGGGATCTCGGTATTCGCATTTGTCGTGGTCCGATGGGGCTGAAATTTTATTTCTAAATACTACCGGGATACATGAACTTGTGTGCCAAAATCGTTTCTAAATTTTGACCGAGACCGAAATTACGAATTTTTAATTATTTCCTATGTGACTTTATGGTCGATTAGGGATCTCGGTATTCGCATTTGTCGTTGTCCGATGGGGCTGAAATTTTATTTCTAAATACTACCGGGATACATGAACATGTGTGCCAAAAATCGTTTCTAAATTTTGACCGAGACCGAAGTTACGAATTTTTAATTATTTCCTATGTGACCTTATGGTCGATTAGGGATCTCGGTATTCGCATTTGTCGTGGTCCGATGGGGCTGAAATTTTATTTCTAAATACTACCGGGATACATGAACTTATGTGCCAAAAATCGTTTCAAAATTTTGACCGAGACCGAAGTTACGAATTTTTAATTATTTCCTATGTGACGCTTATGGTCGATTAGGTATCTCGGGTATTCGCATTTGTCGTGGTCCGATGGGGCTGAAATTTTATTTCTAAATACTACCGGGATACATGAACTTGTGTGCCAAATATCGTTTCAAATTTTGACCGAGACCGAAATTACGAATTTTTAATTATTTCCTATGTGACGCTTATGGTCGATTAGGGATCTCGGGTATTCGCATTTGTCGTGGTCCGATGGGGCTGAAATTTTATTTCTAAATACTACCGGGATACATGAACTTGTGTGCCAAAAATCGTTTCTAAATTTTGACCGAGACCGAAATTACGAATTTTTAATTATTTCCTATGTGACTTTATGGTCGATTAGGGATCTCGGTATTCGCATTTGTCGTTGTCCGATGGGGCTGAAATTTTATTTCTAAATACTACCGGGATACATGAACATGTGTGCCAAAAATCGTTTCTAAATTTTGACCGAGACCGAAGTTACGAATTTTTAATTATTTCCTATGTGACGCTTATGGTCGATTAGGGATCTCGGGTATTCGCATTTGTCGTGGTCCGATGGGGCTGAAATTTTATTTCTAAATACTACCGGGATACATGAACTTATGTGCCAAAAATCGTTTCAAAATTTTGACCGAGACCGAAGTTACGAATTTTTAATTATTTCCTATGTGACGCTTATGGTCGATTAGGTATCTCGGGTATTCGCATTTGTCGTGGTCCGATGGGGCTGAAATTTTATTTCTAAATACTACCGGGATACATGAACTTGTGTGCCAAATATCGTTTCTAAATTTTGACCGAGACCGAAGTTACGAATTTTTAATTATTTCCTATGTGACGCTTATGGTCGATTAGGTATCTCGGGTATTCGCATTTGTCGTGGTCCGATGGGGCTGAAATTTTATTTCTAAATACTACCGGGATACAAATTGTGTGCCAAAAATCGTTTCAAATTTTGACCGAGACCGAAATTACGAATTTTAATTATTTCCTATGTGACTTTATGGTCGATTAGGGATCTCGGTATTCGCATTTGTCGTTGTCCGATGGGGCTGAAATTTTATTTCTAAATACTACCGGGATACATGAACATGTGTGCCAAAAATCGTTTCTAAATTTTGACCGAGACCGAAGTTACGAATTTTTAATTATTTCCTATGTGACGCTTATGGTCGATTAGGGATCTCGGGTATTCGCATTTGTCGTGGTCCGATGGGGCTGAAATTTTATTTCTAAATACTACCGGGATACATGAACTTGTGTGCCAAAAATCGTTTCTAAATTTTGACCGAGACCGAAATTACGAATTTTTAATTATTTCCTATGTGACTCTTATGGTCGATTAGGGATCTCGGGTATTCGCATTTGTCGTTGTCCGATGGGGCTGAAATTTTATTTCTAAATACTACCGGGATACATGAACATGTGTGCCAAAAATCGTTTCTAAATTTTGACCGAGACCGAAGTTACGAATTTTTAATTATTTCCTATGTGACGCTTATGGTCGATTAGGGATCTCGGGTATTCGCATTTGTCGTGGTCCGATGGGGCTGAAATTTTATTTCTAAATACTACCGGGATACATGAACTTATGTGCCAAAAATCGTTTCAAAATTTTGACCGAGACCGAAGTTACGAATTTTTAATTATTTCCTATGTGACGCTTATGGTCGATTAGGGATCTCGGGTATTCGCATTTGTCGTGGTCCGATGGGGCTGAAATTTTATTTCTAAATACTACCGGGATACATGAATTGTGTGAAAAATCGTTTCAAATTTTGACCGAGACCGAAATTACGAATTTTTAATTATTTCCTATGTGACTCTTATGGTCGATTAGGGATCTCGGGTATTCGCATTTGTCGTGGTCCGATGGGGCTGAAATTTTATTTCTAAATACTACCGGGATACATGAACTTATGTGCCAAAAATCGTTTCAAAATTTTGACCGAGACCGAAGTTACGAATTTTTAATTATTTCCTATGTGACGCTTATGGTCGATTAGGGATCTCGGGTATTCGCATTTGTCGTGGTCCGATGGGGCTGAAATTTTATTTCTAAATACTACCGGGATACATGAACTTGTGTGCCAAAAATCGTTTCTAAATTTTGACCGAGACCGAAATTACGAATTTTTAATTATTTCCTATGTGACGCTTATGGTCGATTAGGGATCTCGGGTATTCGCATTTGTCGTGGTCCGATGGGGCTGAAATTTTATTTCTAAATACTACCGGGATACATGAACTTATGTGCCAAAAATCGTTTCAAAATTTTGACCGAGACCGAAGTTACGAATTTTTAATTATTTCCTATGTGACGCTTATGGTCGATTAGGGATCTCGGGTATTCGCATTTGTCGTGGTCCGATGGGGCTGAAATTTTATTTCTAAATACTACCGGGATACATGAACTTGTGTGCCAAAAATCGTTTCTAAATTTTGACCGAGACCGAAATTACGAATTTTTAATTATTTCCTATGTGACTCTTATGGTCGATTAGGGATCTCGGGTATTCGCATTTGTCGTTGTCCGATGGGGCTGAAATTTTATTTCTAAATACTACCGGGATACATGAACATGTGTGCCAAAAATCGTTTCTAAATTTTGACCGAGACCGAAGTTACGAATTTTTAATTATTTCCTATGTGACGCTTATGGTCGATTAGGGATCCGGTATTCGCATTTGTCGTGGTCCGATGGGGCTGAAATTTTATTTCTAAATACTACCGGGATACATGAACTTATGTGCCAAAAATCGTTTCAAAATTTTGACCGAGACCGAAGTTACGAATTTTTAATTATTTCCTATGTGACGCTTATGGTCGATTAGGGATCTCGGGTATTCGCATTTGTCGTGGTCCGATGGGGCTGAAATTTTATTTCTAAATACTACCGGGATACATGAACTTGTGTGCCAAATATCGTTTCTAAATTTTGACCGAGACCGAAGTTACGAATTTTTAATTATTTCCTATGTGACGCTTATGGTCGATTAGGGATCTCGGGTATTCGCATTTGTCGTGGTCCGATGGGGCTGAAATTTTATTTCTAAATACTACCGGGATACATGAACTTGTGTGCCAAATATCGTTTCTAAATTTTGACCGAGACCGAAGTTACGAATTTTTAATTATTTCCTATGTGACGCTTATGGTCGATTAGGGGTCTCGGGTATTCGCATTTGTCGTGGTCCGATGGGGCTGAAATTTTATTTCTAAATACTACCGGGATACATGAACTTATGTGCCAAAAATCGTTTCAAAATTTTGACCGAGACCGAAGTTACGAATTTTTAATTATTTCCTATGTGACGCTTATGGTCGATTAGGTATCTCGGGTATTCGCATTTGTCGTGGTCCGATGGGGCTGAAATTTTATTTCTAAATACTACCGGGATACATGAACTTGTGTGCCAAATATCGTTTCTAAATTTTGACCGAGACCGAAGTTACGAATTTTTAATTATTTCCTATGTGACGCTTATGGTCGATTAGGGATCTCGGTATTCGCATTTGTCGTGGTCCGATGGGGCTGAAATTTTATTTCTAAATACTACAGGGATACATGAACTTGTGTGCCAAAAATCGTTTCTAAATTTTGACCGAGACCGAAGTTACGAATTTTTAATTATTTCCTATGTGACGCTTATGGTCGATTAGGTATCTCGGGTATTCGCATTTGTCGTGGTCCGATGGGGCTGAAATTTTATTTCTAAATACTACCGGGATACATGAACTTGTGTGCCAAAAATCGTTTCTAAATTTTGACCGAGACCGAAATTACGAATTTTTAATTATTTCCTATGTGACTCTTATGGTCGATTAGGGATCTCGGGTATTCGCATTTGTCGTTGTCCGATGGGGCTGAAATTTTATTTCTAAATACTACCGGGATACATGAACATGTGTGCCAAAAATCGTTTCTAAATTTTGACCGAGACCGAAGTTACGAATTTTTAATTATTTCCTATGTGACGCTTATGGTCGATTAGGGATCTCGGGTATTCGCATTTGTCGTGGTCCGATGGGGCTGAAATTTTATTTCTAAATACTACCGGGATACATGAACTTGTGTGCCAAAAATCGTTTCTAAATTTTGACCGAGACCGAAATTACGAATTTTTAATTATTTCCTATGTGACTCTTATGGTCGATTAGGGATCTCGGGTATTCGCATTTGTCGTTGTCCGATGGGGCTGAAATTTTATTTCTAAATACTACCGGGATACATGAACATGTGTGCCAAAAATCGTTTCTAAATTTTGACCGAGACCGAAGTTACGAATTTTTAATTATTTCCTATGTGACTCTTATGGTCGATTAGGGATCTCGGGTATTCGCATTTGTCGTGGTCCGATGGGGCTGAAATTTTATTTCTAAATACTACAGGGATACATGAACTTGTGTGCCAAAAATCGTTTCTAAATTTTGACCGAGACCGAAATTACGAATTTTTAATTATTTCCTATGTGACTCTTATGATCGATAACACTGTAAGTCGTTTATTCACATTTTTTCATGTCCGATCGCGCTGCAATTTTTTGCGTATAGTTGGGGAGTAGATTCTCGTGCATGCCAAAAATTAGCTCGAAATTTTAATTAGATAAGGAATTATGAATTTTTTATTATTGCGGCTTATAGTCGATTAGGGTTCTTGGGTAATGTAATTATTCTGGACCAATTTGGATAAAATTTTATACATAGATAGTGACGATGTGGTTAAACTGTTATGCCAAAAATGAACTTCGAGTTTAGAGTAGAAAGTGATAATAAAGCGTTGTTCTTGTTGTTATTATTAGTCGTCGTAATGACTTGAAATCTAGTTTAATGTTCGTTTATTCGCTACGATTTTAATGAAAGTATTGTATTGGTGTTAAATATCTGCTAAAAGGGGGTTTTATGTAGTTACATTTCGTAATTTAAACAAATATATCTAAACAAATTTTGTAAAATCTCTACGGACTGCGCCATCTATTTATTTTAGTAGATACTATAACTGAATGTGAATTGTGAAATGTTTCCTTCAGTTGTTGTTTTGGCTTTTTTCGTCAACAAAATATAATTATACAATAATTTTAAACGTTTAATGGTTAACGCATTATCTGAATTACTATAATTCGTATATTATATTTTACATATTT
>JARFJA010000066.1:324092-364202 GCA_036326145.1 Rhagophthalmus giganteus
TTATTTTATGATATATAAATTTACAGTTAAAAAAAACATTGCATTTATTATTTTTTGTAAAAAGCTCTCAAGACATCTTTTTTCAACTCATTTTGAATGACATTCAAAGAATCCTCGAGCTTTGATACCCGGCCTTTTTTCTGGTAGAGCCCATTTTCTCACTGTGACAAGACTGTCCAAAGTACTTTGTAACTCGGCGGCATCGAGTTCATGTGACAATTCGTCTTCCTCATCATAGTTTTCATTCTCGTCCTCGATCTCGTCCTGCAAAAGTGTAGAACATATTAAAAAATGAAGCAAATCACCTTCACTTAGAGAAAATTGTTACCTTGTCGAGTTCAGAATTGACTTTTTTCCTAATCATTTCCGGGAGGGGAATTTTTCGCCAAGCTAAAGTAGCTTCTTCGGCCCAGTTCTCGATACTTTCCGAAGAAAATTGTTCGTCGCCAATGCATTGGGATACTTCGCGCAAAGAGTCGTTGGGTTCGTGTGAATGTAATTGATGAAAACTATTGCCCGAGATGCTTTTCCAGGCCTTGGCAAGTGTACTTGAACTGACAGCTTCCGGCGTCGGCAATAGTTTCAGCTGTATTCGACAGATTCCATGATTTTAAGAAAGTCGTGATTCCTGATTCGTGATTCGCTTTTGTTGTAAAGAATTAGTTTTCGAGAAAAGTAGCTTTGTATCTTCTTTTCATGTTTTCGATAACGCCCGATCCATCGGCCGAACTACACTTGTAACATTTGGTGCGAGATAAAGTACTTTAAATTGACTATGAATTTTATTCGTGCGATGTTCCGCCGATGGACGGCACGGAGCGTTATCGACTAGTAAGAGAAATTTTTCATTAGGGTTCGGTTTTCGATAGAGGACATCAGTAATAAAGGTGTTCGTATACCAGTCAACGAAAAGCGAACCTATACAAAATTGAGAAATATATTAGTACAAACGAGTAGAAAATGATTACTTTTGTGTTTATCTTTGGGTATGCAATGAAATTAAACGTCCGATAAAATTCAAAAATTGAATATAAATAATCAGTTTCTCAAAATTGAAATTAAGAAATGATACGTCGTATTTATACAATTTTTCAAATAAAAGTGAGTATGAAACTTAGGTAATTAAATTCATGAAAAAAGCTTAAGAAATTGAATTTTGGAAAGACAATTTCCTATGCTGCAACTGAAAATTTGTAAATTTTCTATTGAAAAAAAACTTTGAAAATCACGATTATATTAGAATGACATTTAAAATTGATGTTATGAACTTTTGAAAACCAAATTATATAACTTTAACACCAACCCGTCGTCCACGCACCAGAGTTGTCGACATACTTTACGGGCAAAGTTTCGATCCTTTTGAAACGTCTCGGTTGCTTAGATTTTCCCATCGTTAATAACGGAATTTTGCGGGTCCCCATTGCATTAGAGCAATTCATGATGGTCACTCGATCTTTAGGCTCTTTCGATCCGCAGGCCTCCTTCTCAGTTCCTGGAGCCAATGTTCGTTTCGGCAATGACTTAAAATACAATCTGGTCTCGGCGTTGTACAAATTTTCAAGTGTATAATTTTCTTCATCAAGAACTTTGGTCAGTTGCTCAGTAAATTTTTTGGCTGCAGTCTCATCAGCAGCTGCTTGTTCACCTGTAATTCGTGTAATGTGTTATTTGTTTTTTTTTTAGGTTATGTACAATGTAACATTTTTATCATTAAATATTATTATTGATATGGTATTTTTTAGATTATGTATATCTTTTGTATGTCATGTACGCTATCGAATTAAAGTACCTTTCACAGCAATTTGTCGAATAACATGACGCTTTTTGAATTTGTGAAGCCACCCATCGCTGGCTTTGAAATCGTCTCGACGTTTTTTGGTGCCTTTTACTTCATTCTCATTGTTCGAATTTTCTTGTAATCGTTTGTAGATATCCCTGGCTTTTTCACAAATTATGGATCCTCGAAGGGCAATCCCTAAGCTCCTCTTTTGTTTAATCCACTCGAGGATTTCTTGCGATAACGGGTGTTCCCCTTCATCAACTCTGGCACGTTTTATCGTAGTTCGAGAGGTGGCTCGTTGTATTTTCGTTTGAAAGTGTCCTTACATTTAATAATCCTAGTCACAACACTCTTAGCAACGCCTGCTTTAGTCTCTCCTCCCTCGACCATTTCAATAATTGTACTCTTCTCCTTCGAGGAGATCTTTTTGCGTTTTCTCTTAGTCTCTGGTTCTGAAAAATTGAATCGCTCGATGAGTTTTTACTGCTTCGAAATACATCGCATTTACTTGTAATTATTTTATTTATAATGAAATTATGTTGTGTTAGTTCATATTTTTGTTTCATTTATATTTACAACTACAAAATATTTATTGAAAACACCGAACGCTCGACTGTTATTTATCCGAAAAGTAAATTACATTTTTCTATAAACAATGACAGCTACATAACCTCAAACTCCGCGTACTCCGTGTTGTACATATTCATACAATTCAAAGTTTTTATACTTACCTGTCATTTTATCTCTCGTTGTTGATCACTTCTTAATATTTACGTTTACATGTTTTCATGTTCAATCTCTACTATTCATACACTTTTTTTTTTTTTTTGCACAGCCTTTATTAGTTATCTCCCCCTGCCGGAACCGTCGCAAGACATTACTTCGGCAGGGGGGGCTGCAGTTTGATGGCGGCGGTGAATACAAACCCTTCACCGCCGCCACAATACAGATGTAACAGTTAAGGGGGTATTAGCACGCTACAGTCAAACTCGACGGCAATTTTGGAACTAACACTTACAAGTTTGCTAATAGATGGCGTATGTATATCCTGCTAAAGAATTTACAATTTAAATTTTTTTAATGCTAATTCGCGATATTTTAAATTAGCAGTGTTGCCTCTATCCTTATGCATCTTTATTTTGCAAAGCCCAGTTCGACTTTAAATTTGATCATTACGAAATGTTACACGGAATTTCACGAGTGGGTTCGGATTACCGATATGAATTTTTAGATTTCCGAAATATAGTTTGTTGATACGGATTCGATAATATGCGTTAGAAAATTTTAATTATGAAACTATAACTGTATTTATGTCATAAAAAATATTAATTATTATATTTTACAGATTGTGTACCCAAGTTTTCTCGGTGTTTGTTATTTTGAATACCTTTTTATAAAATAGTAAATGAAATAAAATGTGAAAGTTAACCTTAAAATAAAGAACGCGTTTTGTATATATATATTATTTATATCTCATTATAAATTAACAAACACCTACAAAGTATTTATTACCAAAGTTGAATTTACATGTGATTACAAATAAGAAATAGACATAACCTCAACATATGTCACATTGAATATTTCTTATAGGTAAACATCTCACAGTCATATTAATTTTCAACATAATATTAATAACATTCAACTTCACTATAGGAGTTTAATGCCAAAATGCAGTTATCGATCTTTCTCGATAAAATTTTGTAAATTGTTGACCGATGCAGTTATTCCATATAACCATTTTCTTCTAAAGATTAGAGGTATTAGATATCTTGCAGATAATAATTATGTATTCTGTAAATCATTTTTATCTACAAAATTTGAAGATGAATTAGAAATAACTAATACCAATCTTCCAAAGCAGTGGGTAGATGTATACTTAAGAATATTACAGTTAAGTTCAAAAAGTGTCACCGTTATTCGGTATAGAAAAGATATGTATGGTTGTATTTAGCAGAATACATCGATTTATGATTTTCTATTGAATAGTATAATTTATATTAATCAATTCCCTTTGGTGTTGGAATAGGCATAATTGATAATGGATAAATAATCAGACACCATCTGAAGCATCAGTTTGTATTTTTGATTACTGCTCATCGATTATTGAATATGCTTCGAGTGATATTCTTTACAAGTTGTATAAGAATATGTCATATAATATTAGCATAACTAACCTGTTTGAAAGTCCATTTAACAATTAAGGGACTTTGAGGAAAAGTAGTACAAGTGACATTTGAGTTTATGTGAGATATTTCATATTAAACTTAGCACAATTGCTAAAAATATTCTCAACTTTGAGTGCCATATAGCTGTCATTATGGACCAAATAATACTACTGTTTTTTTTTTTTTCTATAAACTGTATTAATTTAAGCAACTTCTACTTCACAATTCTTGTTATACTGTACATGTCATCATTTGAACAAATGTCACTTGTACCACTTTTTCTCTAAGCTCCTCAATTGAAGAGCCCGACGCAAAAAGGAGGCAGCTCTATTGTTATAAATTGTTCAGAAGATAAAAACTGTTTAACGTCTAACAAAATATTTTCCAGTTGTAGTTTAGTAAAGAATATATACTGTGAACAAATTTTCAGCCCACTGAAATTTAAAATGATGTTTTGGGTAACCGGAACTACTGCAAACTTGCAACAAGTATTTTTTACCAGTATAACATATTCGTCTGGTAATAATCATTTTTCGCATTCCCCAATAAAAGTCCGTATAATCCGTATTCAGTTGGAGCTGCCTTCTTTTTGCACCAGACCCTTCATCTTATGGATGTCCGTACGTTGTGTTATCTGGATTTTATTATATACATATTTTATTATATATATTATTTATTTAATTTTCAGAAGTTAACTTAAAATAAAATGTAGGAGTATTAGTTAGCACGACTATATTTTGCAAAAACAAATACAATTTCACTGCAATTTGAAAATTTCATATAACGTAAAGTGAAATAGAACCGAAGCTGACTATTGTGCGAATTTAACCTTAAAAATACAAACAAAACATTATTCTGTTTTTCTATTTACTTTGGATGAAGTTTCATAAATTATACGTTTGACAACAACGCAAAAATTTGCACGTGCTGCCATCATTCTAAAAACAGCCGAACTACAAATTGACTCAACTTAACAAACACAGCACGAACATGTTCCTAGATTATAGTAATTTAGATTAATTTTAATAGCTATTGTTCTTAGCAATGGTTAATTTTTAAGTGTTAACGTTGTGTTTGTAGAACGTAGCTATGTGTTATCTATTACTCTAGGTGGTTTTTATTCCCTGAAGTGACGTATTTCTTTAAAATACTATTGCATATTTGATTGCAAATTTAATAATTTCTTAACCTTATTAAGAAAACGCAATGAGTTTGTTGAAAACTAGAAGGTTGGAGGTATCTATACGAATCATGAATCTTTCGTAAAGATGCCTCGTTTTCGAAAACAATGCATATTAATATTGGTTTCATTTGACCTACTGTTTCAATATGGCGGACCCTGATAATACCCCCTTAACAACATACAAGGTAAAAATAAAATAAAATAAAATTTAAAATTAAATAAACAGAGATACATTCCGAATATATAATAACCATATCGAAACAAGCAAATTAAAATATGTATGCCCAATAATATAATCAAACAATATAGTAAATTATCGAAATTAACAAAGTAGCAATAAATAAATAATAAATAATAATAAAAATGTTAAACTAAACAATAATACTAATAACAAATAAGAACCAAACCAAGCTATACCTCCCCTCCCCTGAAGGATCTCTCCCTCACCCTCCCCCCTGGGATGCCTGCTGGCGACCCCGTTCTTCCTCGCACCTGGTGCGAACCACCGTCACGAAGAACGAGGCCACCGCATCCCACCCCTCCCTGGAGCCAACCATGACGGCCACCACTCCCTCCACCGCCATGGTCTCTCCCACCACCCTCTCAACCCCCTCCCGCAGCGCGGCCCATCTGCGTCAGACGAACAGGGCATGCTCAGCGGAGTCAACCTCCGCCTCGCAGTCCCTGCAGCCTGCCGACTCCACCTTACCTATCCGACACAGGTATTCACCGAACGAACCATGCCCGGTGAACGCCTGTGTCAGATAGTACCCCATTGAGCCGTGGGCCCTCGAGTACCAACTCACGAGGTCGGGAATGAGTCTCCTCGTCCACTCCACCCTTCCCCGCTCGCCGCCACTCCAGCGCCCACCGCTCCAGGGTCACCCTCCTCCTGGCCGCACTGCTCCCTCCCTCCCCCATCCACGCTTCCGCCCTCTCCTCCGCCAACAGACGGATAGGGATCAGGCCTGCCAGCACAGCGACTGCCTCCGAAGAGACAGTCCTGTATGCACAGCAGACACTGACCCCAAGACTCCGCTGCAGGGATTCGAGAGCTTTGGCGTGGACCCCAACCCCACACGCCTTCACCCAGACCGGAGCCGCATACAGCACCACTGAGTATGCGACTCCGGCCAACACCCTCCTCTTGGAGGTCGCAGGCCCATCCACACGTGGCATGAGCCTGGACAACGCCGCCCCCAGTTTTAGGGCCCTGGCCACCACCTCCCTAACGTGGGGACCAAACCCCAGGTGGCGGTCCAGAGTGACGCCCAGATACTTCCCGCACAAACTCGGTCGCACCACCGTTCCCCCGATCACCAAGGTGATCGGGATAACCCTCCTCCGACCATTGGGAAGCAGGAGCACGGTCTTCTCGGGGGCCACCTGAAGATCGTGGTCCCCCATCCACTCGACGACCGCATCCGCTGCCACCTGAAGCGATCGCTGAAGGCACCCCGGCTCCCTCGCCCTGACTACCAACGCCAAATCGTCGGCGAAGGCCACCAGCCTCGACCCTCTCGGCAACTGGACCCCCAGGACCCCGTCGTACAGTAGGTTCCACAGGGTTGGTCCGAGGACCGAGCCCTGTGGAACTCCACTGGTCACCTCCAACCACTCGCACCGCCCAGACTCGCCGTCGACCCTAACCGACCTTCCCCTCAGGTAGCTGGCCAACATGGCCAAGAGGTAAGGCGGCAACCCCCTGTCAGCGGCCGCCTTCATGATGTGGTTCCAGCCAGCCGAGTTGAACGCGTTGCGCACGTCGAAAAGCACTATAGAGCACCACTCGGACGTGCGCCACGTCCCCCTCCTGGCCAGCCTCGCCACATCCACGACCGCACTAATCGCGCCCACGGTCGAGCGCCCCCTCCTGAAGCCAAATTGATCCCCGTGGAACCCTCCCCTACTGTCTATTTCGTCGACCAACCTGGCGTGAATCATCGACTCGAGCAATTTAGCTGCCGAGTCAATCACGCAGATTGGCCGATAACCTCGCCCCTCCCCCTTGCTGGCTAGCACGAGTCTTGCCCTCTTCCAGATTTCAGGGAAAACCCCAGTAGCAAGCTGGCCATTCAATGCGGAAAGCATCGCCCCGGGCAGAAACTCCGCGAAAAGCTTAATGGCCTCCGGGGAGAGTCCGTCCGGACCCGGAGCCCTCCTTCTTCTCAGTCTCCCCGCCGCCAGTCTCAACTCCTCCTCGGAGAACGGCCGGGCATTCGGGCACTCCGCCCCATCCCACGTCCCCGATGGGAGGCCATGAGGAAACAGTCCCCTTGCGATCCCCAGCGACGCCTCCAGGGAAAGAGTAGCGCCGGATGATCCTCTGAGCTTGCCGGTGACAATCCGATAACCAAGCCCCCATATGTCGTTGTCCACCTCTCTACAAAGACCCTTCCATTTTTCACCCTTGGCCCTCTTTATCAGCCTCTTAAGTGTACGTTTAGAGGACCTGTATTCTGCCTCCAGGTTTCCTACTTCCTCCCTCCCTGCCGCTCTGGCTCTATTCATACACTGGTAAACACATACGTCACTTCGCAAGCCCTCCGAACGTGTATATTCAAATGATCCAATAATCAGAGTGTTATGCCCCGCCTTCGAGCGTGATTTCCTCTGAAAAAGGAAAGTGCTGGGGATCTCTCGAGTTCTTAAAACCGAAAGAATTCGCTCTCGAGGAGTTGTTAAGGTTAGTCCTCATGATGCGGAATTCCGCATAATTTGTCCGGAATTCCGCATTCCGTCATAAACAGCAATTTTTAGCTGTTCTCGTGGTGCGGAAAATATACTCCGTTTTTTCAGTTGTTTGTAGGAACTTATTGTCCATTATACATTTATAGTGTCATCTTGTAATTTTTGTCGTTCTATTGTATTTACAAAATGTCAATAGTAAATTATAGAAGTATTAAGGGGGTTATATCAGGGTCCGCCATATTGAAACAGTAGGTCAAATGAAACCAATATTAATATGCATTGTTTTCGAAAACGAGGCATCTTTACGAAAGATTCATGATTCGTATAGATACCTCCAACCTTCTAGTTTTCAACAAACTCATTGCGTTTTCTTAATAAGGTTAAGAAATTATTAAATTTGCAATCAAATATGCAATAGTATTTTAAAGAAATACGTCACTTCAGGGAATAAAAACCACCTAGAGTAATAGATAACACATAGCTACGTACTACAAACACAACGTTAACACTTAAAAATTAACCATTGCTAAGAACAATAGCTATAAAAATTAACCTAAATTACTATAATCTAGGAACATGTTCGTGCTGTGTTTGTTAAGTTGAGTCAATTTGTAGTTCGGCTGTTTTTAGAAGGATGGCAGCACGTGCAAATTTTTGCGTTGTTGTCAAACATATAATTTATGAAACTTCATCCAAAGGAAATCATTTTAAATTTCAGTGGGCTGAAAATTTGGTCACAGTATATATTCTTTACTAAACTACAACTGGAAAATATTTTGTTAGACGTTAAACAGTTTTTACCTTCTGAACAATTTATAACAATGGAGCTGCCCCCTTTTTGCGTCGGGCTCTTCAATTGAGGAGCTTAGAGAAAAAGTGGTACAAGTGACATTTGTTCAAATGATGACATGTACAGTATAACAAGAATTGTGAAGTAGAAGTTGCTTAAATTAATACAGTTTATAGAAAAAAACAGTAGTATTTGGTCCATATCGACAGCTATATGGCACTCAAAGTTGAGAATATTTTTAGCAATTGTGCTAAGTTTAATATGAAATATCTCACATAAACTCAAATGTCACTTGTACTAGTTTTCCTCAAAGTCCCTCAATTGTTAAATGGACTTTCAAATAGGTTCATTATGCTGATATTATATGACATGTATTCTTATACAACTTGTAAAGAATATCACTCGAAGCATATTCAATAATCGATGAGCAGTAATCAAAAATACAAACCGATGCTTCAAATGGTGTCTGATTATTTATCCATTATCAATTATGCCTATTCAAACACCAAAGGGAATTGATTAAGATAAATTATAGCATTCAATAGAAAATCATAAATTGATGTATTCTGCTAAATACAACCATACATATCTTTTCTATACTGAATAACGGTGTACACTTTTTGAACTTATCTGTAATATTCTTAAGTATACATCTACCCACTGCTTTGGAAGATCGGGTATTAGTTATTTCTAATTCATCTTCAAATTTTGTAGATAAAAATGATTTACAGAATACATAATTATTATCTGCAAGATATCTAATACCTCTAATCTTTAGAAGAAAATGGTTATATGGAATAACTGCATCGGTCAACAATTTACGAAATTTTATCGAGAAAGATCGATAACTGCATTTTGGCATTAAACTCCTATAGTGAAGTTGAATGTTATTAATATTATGTTGAATATTAATATGATCGCGAGATGTTTACCTAAAAGAAATATTCAATGTGACATATGTTGAGGTTATGTTTATTTCTTATTTGTAAATTCAACTTTGGTAATAAATACTTTGTAGGTGATTGTTAATTTATAATGAGATACAAATAATAATATATATACAAAACGCGTGCTTTATTTTAAGGTTAACTTTCACATTTTATTTCATTTACTATTTTATAAAAAGGTATTCAAAATAACAAACACCGAGAAAACTTGGGTACACAATATGTAAAATATAATAATTAATATTTTATATGACATAAGTATAGTTATAGTTTATAGTTTCATAATTAAAATTTTCTAACGCACGTCATCGAATCCGTATCGACAAACTATATTTCGGAAATCTAATAATGCATATTAGTAATCCTAACCCACTCGTGAAATTCCGTGCAACTTTTCGTAATGATCAATTTTAAAGTCGAACTAAGCTTTGCAAAATAATGATGCATAAGGATAAAGGCATAACGATAGCGGCAACACTGCTAATTTAAAATATCGCGAATTAGCATTAAAAAAATTTAAATTGTAAATTCTTTAGCAGGATATACGTACGCCATCTATTAGCGAACTTGTAAGTGTTAGTTCGAAAATTGCCGTCGAGTTTGACTGTAGCGTGCTAATACCCCCTTAAGAGATCATTCATAGATATATAAATTATTTTAGAATGTCTCCCGATAAATTTGATGCTCTTCTATGTAAAATAAATTGCTTTATTAGTAAACAAAACGTTGTTCGAGAATCTATTTCTTTTGGAGAAAGCTAAAATCCATTTTAGCATAACCTCTTGGTGACAACAATCCCGCGTACTTTTCGCACCACGAACATATGAATAGTTATATTTGATGAATAAGTTGACAGTACACAGTGATCGAGTGAAATAGAGATCATTAGACAAAGACAGAAAGAATAGTCCGCAAGAAAGTTGAACATATTTTAGCTTTATCCGGAAAAAGTTAAAACTTTCCCGCTACGGAATTTTTCAAACAATTTTTGCGGAATTCCGCATCATGAGGACTAAGCTTTAAAAGTGAAGTTCAGTGTATTTTATTTTATCATAGAGGGAGACACTGCGACAACAGTTCCATATCGGTTTTTATGTGAAAAAGTGTCGATATACCTCAAAAACGAACGATTAATTACAATTGTCATGACTGTAATTTTTTTTTACAATAATTATAACGTAATTGTGCTACAAATGTAAAGAATGGAAAGGTGATCAAGGTTGCGATTTATTACATAACCTCAAAATGAATATAGACGACGTCTGTCGCATTTGTTTATATAAGGACGTGGAATTTCGCAATATTTTTGTGGAGGAAAAAGATGCTCCTAATAATATAGCCGCGATGTTGACCGAAGTTGCGTCGGTGCAAGTAATTGTTGTCGTCGCGTTCGATGGTTAGATATACACCTTTTTTAAATTGCAGGTTAATCGGGACGACGGCCTTCCTTGCACCGTTTGCGCGCCCTGTTGCGCCAAACTGAACGCCGCCTTCGATCTACGCAAGCAAATCATTGCAACAGACGCGAAATGGCGCGGGGATCTGTGCAAAGACGACCTCGACTTTTTCAGTTGCAAAGTAGAAGACGGTGCGGAATTAAACTATGACCCTTTAAAGATCGACAACGACGTTTCGGACGATGACAGTATATCGCTCGTCGAACACGAAATCGAGACCGTCGACGAAACCCAAAACAAGAACTATTGCGCGGAATGCAATAAGTCGTTTCGGCATCGGTACCTCTTGAACATTCACAACGCCAAACATACAGGAATTAGACCGTATCGTTGCGAAGTGTGCAACAAACGTTTTTCGCTGCGCTGGAGCGTGAAGCTGCACATGCGCATCCACACAAAAAGTAAGCCCTATTCGTGCAGGGTGTGCGGGAAAACGTTTCGATTTTCCAGCGGAATCACGAGCCACATGCGCGTCCACATGGGCGTGCGGCCGTACAAATGCGAGGTCTGCAACAAATCTTTCACTCAAATAAGCGGACTGAAAGTTCACGAACGAACGCACGCGGACGACAAACCGTTCGTGTGCGAAATCTGCAGCATGTCGTTTAAAGGGATGCTGAACTTGAAAAAGCACATGATCCGCCACGTCACGGAAAAGAACCACGCGTGTCCGACGTGCGGAAAGCGCTTCAAGAGCGTCGTGTATTTGAAGAACCACACGAAAACCCATTCGGGCGAGAAACCGTTTAAGTGCGACCTGTGCAGCAAACGGTATACGGTCCGGCAGTCGCTTCAAATCCACATGCGAACGCACGACGGCACCAGGCCGTACTCGTGCAAAATTTGCGCGAAAACCTTCACGGCACTTGGTACCGTTAATTTGCACATGCGAACGCACACCGACGAGGCGCCGTACTCGTGCGCCGTCTGTCCAAAAAAGTTCAAACATTCGCAAAGCCTGTCGAACCACACGAGGGTCCATCGCGCATCGAAAGAAGCCATCGAGAAATAAACGTAGTTAATGATGCTGTTCGTCTCGGGCGCACGATTTAAAAAGTTTTTATTAAAGCCTAAGAATGGGAATCGAGTGTTTATTTTCAGTTCCACCGTTTGGTTGATTACTCGCCGAAGTAAACGTGATCACCGAAGGGGGGGTGGCGTGGCAGGTGTCGCGGTCAATCTTTTGGATACGGTCCGTGTAAAAGGTAATTTATCGAACAAAAACGATATTTAATTATTGTATGCGTAGGTGCCGTCTTATTCGAATTCGGTAACGGAGTCTTGGGACAAAGACCGATTTCTAAAGTCCAATAGATCCGAATTCATGTGAAACTTGACAAATGTGCCCAATTGAATCAGGCGATAGAGGCGTTACGGGGAGTGTATTTTTGACTGGTCGTCGGTTGCGATTTCGACGCTGAAAATTTTTAAAATTGGTTCGCATATTTTTTTTGGGGTCGAGGGGGATCACGTTTGCTTGGTGAGCTGTAGGTGCAACAACAGGTATGCAACTGGGGGATCCATTCCAATTCGTTTCGACTGATTTTGGTCGAAATTTGACGACGTCAAAGCGACTCGACGGCGGACGAGCGATTCTAAAGATTTCGACTAATAGCGGAAACAGCAACATGTCGGAATGTGTTATAAAAGAACTGACGTTGGTGATAATGTTTTATATGGTTTTCATAACTAAACGGGAGCGGCAATAAGTCCTTAAAATATTTGCGGAGAATTTAGATGGATAAAATCGGAATATGAACGACATTTAATGACGGCACTCGTTCTACCATTTGTAAAGTATCGCATACGTGTAAGTTATAAAACCTATGTTATTACCCTGCTTCGCTACATCTTGTTTTGTGTCGTAGTTTAGTTCTTGATTTTTCCACTCAGGTTTCAGTTTATTATTACTTTATATTGTTAGTGCTTCATTGTATTATTTATTACTCTTTATTCGTTTATTGCTAGTAAGTTCTTCCTCGTGTCTGTGTTTATTATTGCCAAACCTATATGCAATTACATCCAACTGCCTTTTCAACAGAAGAAGAATTGATGATCAAGGATTGCATTGTCCTGGTTGCAAGCTGGGGATTTCCAATGACGAAAAATGATTTGTGGCACTTTGTGAAGGACTATTTGAATAGGAAAAACGTCACAATCACAGCTTTTCCAAATAATTTGCCTGGATCTAGTTGGATTGATTCGTTTTGAAAAGAAACAAAGATTACTTAAGCACCCGACTGGCAAACAACATCCAAAGAGCAAGAGCAAATGTTGGTTCAGAAGATATAAAAGTCATCATAAGTCACATACAAACATCACAAAATTTCAATGGCCAACAAAGGAAGATTTGTTGTGGGTAGATTTGGAAGCTTTAATTGGAAAATTGAAGGAGCCACCGATGCCTCAAGGCCGATATTTTGTTATTGCTCAGGAAGTTTGTAATTACATTCAGAATTTATTGTCAGGTTTAAAACTGATCCTCTTAAAAATTGTGCATTTACATTACGGTGCTTTATTTTTTGTCATTCCAAATTATTGATAATCTGTTGTTTTTGCCTAGTCATTTAAATTGTTATAAGACTGTTGATAATTTGTTCTTCACTTTACATGTTGCTTTGTTATCAGAAATTCACTAATTTGTTCACTGTTATTTTTCTCGCCACTATATTTTGTTTGCTCAAATGTAAAATTGTTTTTCGTCATTATATTTGATTTGTTCAAGTGAAAATTTGTGAAATGTCGTAAAAGTGGATTAAATTTGTTTTTAAAAACCTTTTGGTGTCTCCAGTAACCCCTTAGTAGGTTAACTTGATCATTTCCATGCATTCATCTAGGTTTTTAAAGAGGTGTCTCAAGTAGCCCCAACCTGGGGGCTACTTGAGACACCATTATTTAAAAAAAAAAAATTCTGTTTGATCTGAGGTTTTACTACTTTATGGGTGCTTACAGTAACCATTTATGCATCTTTTAAAAAAAAATTATGTAGATATGTTGAATATTGATATTACAGCATTAGTTTTTGTAAAGCAATGACGTGAAATTCGTCTCAAGTAGCCCCGTTCTACGGTACCAATATAATGAGTATTACTAGTTGCTTTCGAAACTCCAGATAATCTAAGATTTTCTTTCAAATGTATACCATATTTTCGGACAGAGGGAGTATTGGTTATTATATTTTTCAGTTCTACACACACAAAGGATAACCTCGATCTGCTCCTAGTTGGTATTATGGTTTCCTTCCTATTATAATACGGTACAGTTATGTAGGATTTTTGCTAAGTTGTTTCGACCTACATCGTAAAAAGCTTTGTCTCTCAATTTTGCCAATAACGAGTCCAACGTTACACTCATCCCTATACACAATAAGGTACGATAACATCACTTTTACAAATCAATACATCCACTTACGTGCGGAATACATCTCATAAAATGATAACACTTCGTAGTCTGCATTTGGTAACAGAGTCAATGGTAACTACACTTGTTGCACGTGGCTTGCGTGTAGTAGCTGTGGACGCGCTACGTACCTTTTCAACTGCATATAATGGTAGTAATTGACCATCTTCTTGCCGTTCCTTCTCAAAATGGACTACTAAATTAAATCTTTTTGGCTTATTTCGCGGTGAATTCCCTGCACATGCTAAGGCGCAACACGTGCTTTAGGATGGGAGCAAAACATTTGGCAGCGTCGCATTTCTGGTATATTTCTCGTACGCATATGCCGCAAAATGACATACGGACGCGAAGCATGTTATCAACGCGTTAGATAAAGACAACAACATACAGATATGTCGAAGAATGCCGATTACGCAGATATCGGCAGCGGTCGGATAGAGGTCCTTGTATTACCAATTACTTTTTAAATTATCGCATCATTTTTACACGGAACTGTTAGGAAATTTCATATTACGGTTTTGGTAGACGATTGATGGCGTGAACCTCAAATAGCTTTGGACAGGCCGTACAATTAGTAACTAAAACGACTAAAATACACTAACGGAAACTTAAACAGAAACTCAAGACGACAATACCTAAAATCAAGAAGACTAAATAAAATGAAGAAGATTAATAATAAACTAAAGAAGACTAATAATAAGGCTATAATAATAACTATTCTACGTTAGACACAGAGGTTAACGTATCCCTCAAATAATCTGATGTAACATAACCTCTATTTCGCCAACAAACTGTCACAATTTCGAGTCGAAATTTAGATTTCAGCACGATTTCAAAGTCGAAATTAATTTCAACAAGTCGCAATGTAATGACGTCAGATCACTGTTTCCGCAAGTCCCGTTTCACTGTTTCAACAAGTCGAAATCTGAATTAGAATAGACCCCCCTGGTTGAATAATACAAACCGTAGTCTGCGTTGATTGTTTCGTGCTTATAAGGTCTGTGCAATAGAGTTTAATTCACAATTAAAGGCGCTTGCGTCGTGTACTAATGAAATCTATTATGTATGGTTTAGAACTTGACTAGTTGGTGTAACTTTTTAAAATTGAAAGATAAAATTGTGTTTTCGTTTTACATCTATTAAAACTGCAATTAATGTATTTTTCGTAAAGTAAACAAGAAATTATTCCGAAAATATTTAATAAAATGGTAGATACTGATCTATAAAGACTATAATTTTAAAATTTTTCTAGTTTGTGGTTTTGAATATATATTTTGATTGATTACTTTATCATTTTGTGTGTTACAGTAACTGGAAAATAATGGTTTAATTAGCTTTGTTAAAATGATGTCTGTGATTAAATTTTTATGATTGTAACAAGAAAAATGGGAACTTAAAGAATTTTTTTTAAAATTATATTTTTGATTTGCCTTTTTCAATTGTAAACGTAAACTTTGCAATTCATCTAATAATAAAACTTTCTCATTGCAATTAGAATCGACTAGGATCGTTGAGTGTATGGGTGATAATGAATTTTCGGTATTGCACAATGGCATTTTTGTATCACTACTTGATGGAGTTAGCTCAAAGCGAAAAGGCAAAGGGCATTTAGTATTCTTATTCATAAGATCGACGGGAGTGGCAGGAACTTGGGTGGATATACAATCAACATCCGTAGTAGTGCATGATTGTTTAGGATTGATATTGTTGGACTTTTTCTGACGTACAGGATCTACATTTACAGGAGTGGTAGAGTCTAAGGTAGTTGTACGACAATATAAAGTTGGAATGGCATTCGCTTTTAATTTATACCTTTGATTTAATTTATTGGAATAGTAACAACTCTTTTCGAAAACATACAAATTGGGTTCAATATTGTGTCCTGTAAATGTATAATTAAGTAGTAATAACGAGTTAAGTAAGAATGAATTATTGAAATCGCAATTATTTACCTGTTACATTAAATATTTTTTTACACCACAATTTTTTATACGTAATATCAGAAGGAAATTGGTGCATTTTAATTTTATTTCTATTTATTTGTGTGCAATTAGGCACACAACAGTTTTAGCTTCATATTATTTACCGTGAATTCCACACTTTAAATGAAAATCCTAGTTGCAAATAATCATTATAGTTACCATTAATGCCCGACGCGAGCGACATCTGTTATTTCCATTAAAGTTGTCAAGTCAGCTGTTTTATGCTCATGCACAGACCTTATCAGCACGAAAACAATCAACGCAGACTACGGGACAGGCCTTACAATTAGTAACTAAAATGACTAAAATACACTAACGGAAACTTAAACAGAATCTCAAGACGACAATACCTAAAATCAAGAAGACTAAATAAAATGAAGATTAATAATAAACTAAAGGCTATAATAATAACTATTCTACGTTAGACACAGAGGTTAACGTATCTCTCAAATAATCTGATGTAACATAACCTCTATTTCACCAACAAACTGTCACAATTTCGAGTCGAAATTTAGATTTCAAAATCAAAATTAATTCCAACAAGTCGCAATTTAATGACGTCAGATCACTGTTTCACAAGTCCCGTTTCACTGTTTCAACAAGTCGAAATCTGAATTAGAATAGACCCCCTGGCAACATGGTATTGTATAATGGTATTGGCAACAGTGCCGACATTTGAGATCAGCTGTTTATTACGCCAACTTTGATAATATGAACGTAAAAGTTATTTGTCGCATCTGTTTATTGGAAAACGTGGAATTTACGAGTATTTTTAGAGAAGACGAAGATGAACCCAACATAACGACAATGTTGGCCGAAGTCGCGTCGATACAAGTAATTAATTTCGATGTCAAGTTTGAGGTTAGACGCATTTTATTTACAGGTTAAATCGGACGACGAGCTTCCTTCCACGATTTGCACGACTTGTTGCTCCAAATTGAGCGCCGCCTTCGATTTTCGCAAGCAAATTATAGCGACCGACAGAAAATTGCGCGCGGATTTGTCTAAAGACGACGTTAAAATTTTCAATTGCAAAGTAGAAAACGTGGAGTTTTGCGAGCCTATGGGTCAGTTGCCCGATGCATCAGTTGATAATGATATCGGTGATCGGTTATTGGTTATATCGGCGGAACAGGATAACGAACGTACCGATTGTAAGACCGAAAAGGATTGCTCGTGTCTGTCGTGCGGGAGGCTTTTTCAAACCGTTGCCAGTTTAAGAAGTCACGCGAGGACCCATTCGAACGACGAACCGCACGTGTGCAGCTTGTGCGGTAAAGAATTCAAGATGGCGTGGTTGCTTAAAATCCACATGCAGATACACGAAGGTGTCGATAATAGCGACGTGTCGCTCGACAGAGATGCGGGTTATCGGTGTCCGTCGTGCGGGCAGCTATTCGAGGATCTCGCGACCGCAATAAGTCACATGAAAAATCATTCGAGCGAAAAACCGCACGTGTGCGACTTGTGCGACAAAGAATTCAAGATGCCGTGGTTGCTTAAAATTCACATGCAGATACACAAAGGCACTAAACAATACTCTTGTGACGATAATGATCTATTAGATGATAATGATGTATCAAACAATAACGACGTACCAAACAATAATGATGTATCAAACGATAGCAATGTATCGAACAATAATGATATATCAAAAGATAACGATGTACCAAATGATAATTACGTATCGAACGATAACGATGTATTGATCGACAACGATATGTCAAAAGATAACGATGCACCGAACAATAATGACATATCAAACAATAGCGACACATCAAAAGATAACGATCGATCAGTTGATAATGGCTTATCGATTGTTAATAATATCAGTTACCGATTACGGTCCATACCGTTTAAGAGAGGCAAAAGGTCGCCCGCGAAGAAGGCCCAGAAAAAGCATTTCTGTGCAGAATGCGACAAGTCGTTTTCGACCCAGTTAAGGCTGGACGCCCACAACGCCAAACACACCGGCATCAAGCCGTTACATTGCGAAGTTTGCAATAAGGGCTTCACGTCGCATTGGTCGCTGGCAATACACGCGCGCACGCACACGGGCGAGCGGCCATTCAAGTGCAAAGTTTGCGACAGGCGTTACATCCAAAAGTCCGGACTTAGAACGCACGAGAAAACCCATTGCGACGAAACGCGGGCCGGCACCAAGCCGTTCCGTTGCGAAGTTTGCAACAAGGGCGTCACGTCGCGCTCCTCGCTGGCAGTGCACGTGCGCATCCACACGGGCGAGCGACCGTTCAAGTGCAAAGTTTGCGGCAAGTCCTTCATTCAGATGTGCGGCCTTCAAGTTCACGAAAGAATTCATTCCGACGAAAAGCGATTCATATGCGAAGTCTGCAGCGTGCCATTCAAAGAACTTCCGAGTCTGAGACGGCACATGTTCATTCACCAGACCGAAAGGAATCACTCGTGTCCGACGTGCGGAAAGCTTTTCAAGACTCTCGCGCGGCTAAAGCAGCACGCGACGATCCATTCGGACGAAAGGCCGCACGTGTGCAGCGTGTGCGGCAAGGGATTCAAGCGGCGAATATTTCTTACGCACCACACGCGGATACACGACGGCGTCAAGCCGTACGCTTGTAAGATTTGCGGTAAAAAATTCACGCAGCAAGGCTGCATGACCATGCATATGAGAGTACACACCGGCGAGAAGCCCCATCCGTGTACCATGTGTGCGGGGAGATTCACGCATCTACATCATTTAGTTAATCACATGAGGGTCCATCATCGAAAAGAAGTAGCCAAGAAATAGAGCCGACCGTGTAACTGTACTCGACAACAGCAATTGTTAATTACTGAATTAATGATAGGTACTGTAATCGTTACAATAACACTTTTTTTTACACTTCACGCATTTACAGTAAATAATCGTTTATTTTAACTGGAAGCTGGTCGCGATTCTTTTGTTTTTCTTTTAAATCGTACGGGCAATTATTGTTTAAAACTGCATTAATACAGAATATTGTGAAAGCTCTAAAATACGCAAAACCCTGTGCACTTGTAGGACTTTGCAGGCCCTTTGGCAACTAAAGGCGACGCGAACGCTCCAGAATAAATTTTTAGGAAGTGGAAAATTGAAAATTACCGACAATCTGGCAACAGCGCCCGCGCAGTTGTTTAATTTGCAAAACGGAGCAAAAAAAATGGATATAAACGATGTTTGTCGCATCTGCTCATTGAAAAACGTGAAATTTACGAATATTTTTACAGAAGACACAGACGCACTCGACGCAGCAACAATGTTGACCGAAGTCGCCTCGGTACAAGTAATCATTTTCGGTAATCAAATTTGAGGTTAATTTTATTTGTTGAACTGCATTAAGGGGGTATTAGCACGCTACAGTCAAAATCGACGGCAATTTTGGAACTAACACTTACAAGTTTGCTAATAGATGGCACATGTATATCGTACTAAAGAATTTACAATTTAAATTTTTTTAATGCTAATTCGCGATATTTTAAATTAGCAGTGTTGCCGCTATCTTTATGCCTCTATCCTTATGCATCTTTATTTTGCAAAACCCAGTTCGACATTAAATTTGTTCATTACGAAAAGTTGCACGGAATTTCACGAGTGGGTTCGGATCTCCGAAATATGGTTTGTTGATACGGATTCGATAACGTGCGTTAGAAAATTTTAATTATGAAACTATAACTATACTTATGTCATATAAAATATTAATTATTATATTTTACATATTGTATACCCAAGTTTTCTCGGTGTTTGTTATTTTGAATACCTTTTTATAAAATAGTAAATGAAATAAAATGTGAAAGTTAACCTTAAAATAAAGAACGCGTTTTGTATATATATATTATTTATATCTCATTATAAATTAACAATCACCTACAAAGTATTTATTACCAAAGTTGAATTTACATGTGATTACAAATAAGAAATAAACATAACCTCAACATATGTCACATTGAATATTTCTTATAGGTAAATATCTCGCAATCATATTAATTTTCGACATAATATTAATAATATTCAACTTCGCTATAGGAGTTTAATGCCAAAATGCAGTTATCGATCTTTCTCGATAAAATTTTGTAAATTGTTGACCGATGCAGTTATTCCATATAACCATTTTCTTCTAAAGATTAGAGGTATTAGATGTTTTGCAGATAATAATTAGTATTCTGCAAATCATTTTTATCTACAAAATTTGAAGATGAATTAGAAATAACTAATACCAATCTTCCAAAGCAGTGGGTAGATGTATACTTAAGAATATTATAGTTAAGTTCAAAAAGTGTCACCGTTATTCAGAATAGAAAAGATATGTATGGTTGTATTTAGCAGAATACATCGATTTATGATTTTCTATTGAATGCTATAATTTATCTTAATCAATTCCCTTTGGTGTTTGAATAGGCATAATTGATAATGGATAAATAATCAGACAGCATTTGAAGCGTCGGTTTGTAGTTTTGATTACTGCTCATCGATTATTGAATATGCTTCGAGTGATATTCCTTACAAGTTGTATAAGAATACGTGTCGTATAATATCAGCATAACGAACCTATTTGAAAGTCCATTTAACAATTGAAGGACTTTGAGGACAACTAGTACAAGTGACATTTGAGTTTATGCGAGATATTTCATATTAAACTTAGCACAATTGCTAAAAATATTCTCAACTTTGAGTGCCATATAGCTGTCATGGACCAAATACTACTGTTTTTTTCTATAAACTGTATTAGTGTAAGCAACTTCTACTTCACAATTCTTGTTATACTGTACATGTCATCATTTGAACAAATGCCACTTGTACCGCTTCTTCTCTAAGCTCCTCAATTGAAGAGCCCGACGCAAAAAGGGGGCAGCTCTATTGTTATAAATTATTCAGAAGGTAAAAACTGTTTAACGTCTAACAAAATATTTTCCACTTGTAGTTTAGTAAAGAATATATACTGTGACCAAATTTTCAGCCCACTGAAATTTAAAATGATTTCCTTTGGATGAAATTTCATAAATTATACGTTTGACAACAACGCAAAAATTTGCACGTGCTGCCATCCTTCTAAAAACAGCCGAACTACAAATTGACTCAACTTAACAAACACAGCACGAAAATGATCCTAGATTATAGTAATTTAGGTTAATTTTTATAGCTATTGTTCTTAGCAATGGTTAATTTTTTAAGTGTTAACGTTGTGTTTGTAGTACGTAGCTATGTGTTATCTATTACTCTAGGTGGTTTTTATTCCCTGAAGTGACGTATTTCTTTAAAATACTATTGTATATTTGATTGCAAATTTAATAATTTCTTAACCTTATTAAGAAAACTCAATGAGTTTGTTGAAAACTAGAAGGTTGGAGGTATCTATACGAATCGTGAATCTTTCGTAAAGATGCTTCGTTTTCGAAAACAATGCATATTAATATTGGTTTCATTTGACCTACTGTTTCAATATGGCGGACCCTGATAATACCCCCATAAATACAAAATACATTGATACAAAATATTGTGGACCACACCGATTCACACAGTCTGAAGAGCTCTAAAAACGCATAAAACCTTATGCATAATATTTAAAGGCTTGCAGTCCCTTTGGCATCCAAACGCGCCGTGAACGCTCGCAGGACACGTTTTTAGAAAGTGGAAATTTTTACCGAGCACAAGCACCCCCATCACATTAATTATGTTCAGTATTAAATAGCGTAAAATAAAGACTGTGAAGAATGTCACGGATGCAAATTGAAAATTAACGACAATACATAAATTTGGCAACGGCGCTCCGGCGGTGGTTTAATTTGCAACTAAACAAAATGGATACAAACGATATTTGTCGTATATGTTTATTCAAAAACGTGGAATTTATTAATATTTTCGCAGAAGACGAAGACGCGCCCAACATAGCAACAATGTTGGCCGAAATCGCCTCGGTGCAAGTAATTATTTCCCGTTACCAAATTCGAGGTTAGATTTATTTGTTTGTTTGTAGGTTAATTCGGGCGACGAGCTTCCTTCGACGATTTGCTCGAGTTGTCACGCCAAACTGAGCGCCGCCTTCGATTTTCGTAAACAAATTATAGCGACCGACACAAAATTGCGCGGTGACTTGTGCAAGTACGACATCCAATTTTTTAACGTCAAAGTAGAAAATGTGGAGTATTGCGAGCCTATTGGAATCGATAATGATGTACCAAACGATAACGATTTGACATTAGTCGATAAAGGTGTCGGTTATCAATTGCCAATTATATCGCTCGAGCAGGATAACAAACACGCCAACTACGAAGTTTTGCCCACGAAGGAAATCCAAAAGAAGAATTTCTGCGTGGAATGCAACAAGTCGTTTCCAAATAAGTATCGCTTTGACGCCCACAACGCCAAGCACACCGGCATTAAACCGTTTCGTTGCGAAGTTTGCAATAAAGGTTTCGCAATGCGCTGGGCCGTAACGGTACACATGCGCATCCACACAAACGTCAAGCCGTACACTTGCGAGGAGTGCGGGAAAATGTTCAGCTTCGCCAGCGCCATTTCGTCTCACATGCGTCTCCACACGGGCGAACGGCCGTACAAGTGCAAAGTTTGCGATAAGTCCTTCGCCCAGGTGGCCGGACTTCGGACTCACGAACAGACCATTCATTCCGACGAAAAACTATTTATATGCGAGATCTGCAGCAAGTCGTTCAAGCAGCTTTCCAGCCTGAAAAAGCACATGTTGACCCACGAAACCGAAAAGAATCACGCGTGTCCGACGTGCGGAAAGCTCTTCAAGAACGTCGCGCGCGTGAGGAAACACATGAAAACCCATTCGGACGACAAGCCGCACGTGTGCAAGGTGTGCAGCAAAGGATTTAGGGAGCGGGTGTCGCTCAAAATCCACACGCGGATACACGAGGGCGTCAAGCCGTACTCTTGCGAGATTTGCGGCAGAACTTTCACGCAGAACGGCTGCATCGCGAGGCACATGAGGACGCACACCGGCGAGACGCCGTACCCGTGCGCCGTGTGTCCCAACAGATTCGCCTATTCGCATCATTTATTGAAGCACATGAAGGCCCGTCATCCGAACGAGGCGGTTAATATTACAACTTAATCGATTATTTTTTTTGCTTTTGCCGTACAAATATTATTTTTTAATTTTTTTCTAAATTTGTTCTTTCGCACATTTCTTTAATTTGTAATAAATCACACATTACAGTTATAGTTTGAATTTGGTTATCGAAATGAGCTTTCGCGCAAAAATCGTGTGCTTTCTTGTTGTGTGGCGAGAAAGGTTTTTGTTAGTTGCAAACGTTGCGAGCACATCATCAACCGATCTTCATATAGTTTACAACTCTCCGAATACAATTTTTATGTGTTTAAATAAGATTTGGCCCAATATTAAACGGGTGGTCCGATTAAGCGGAATCTACTGTATCTGGATTTGGCAACAGCGGCGGTGCGTGGTTCTATCGGCAGCTGTTTAAGAGGGGGGTTTCGATAAGCGAAAATCAACAGATGTCGCTATGGTAGATTCATTTCAGAAAACGATACTAAAAAACTATTAAATCTTATTAAAAAAATTTAATTGATAATAAATACTAATTCCGAAAAATCGTCATTTTCGAGTAAAAAGCTATCTTACAGATACTTATTTGATTTCGAAGAATTTGTCTAACAAAATTGTCCAACTATTATTGAATAGATGGTGCTGTAAAAAACTAGAGTGTTTTTTTTTTATTTGCCGGCTGATTCGTGGACATTAAGACTGCGTTCGCAAAATTAGCGCCACGTTCAAATGGCATTAAAAATGGTGAAAATATGGGGTATTTCTATTGAGATGATCGTTGAAACGACATAACGAACAGACTGCATAAAATTACAGGACGAAGAAAAAACATAAACGCAGCGACCTTTCCTTTGGTTTTGCCGAAAAGTCAATAATAATCTTGTAAAAATGTAAAATAAAATGTTGAAACGGTTGAAATTTGTCTAACCTTCGTGAATTTTTTGTGGTCGTTCCACGCATCAAATCGAAACTGTAAAGGATAGTGCCCTGCGAAATCACATCTAAATTAGGCTCCTAAATTTTTACTACATAAAACGAAGTAAAATTGAAGATGATCTCGATAAAGTGTTTTCGGAGCAAAACTTGTCGCAAAATGGCCGATTCGTCAAAGTTCAAATTATTTTTTAGTTTGAGGGTTCTCTATTAGATGGCGACTGCGTAATTTTGGTGAATTTTTAGGGATAGTTCTTACCGTAGTCTGCGTTGATTGTTTTCATGCTTATAAGGTCTGTGCAATAGATTTTAATTTACAATTAGAGGCGCTTGCGTCAGATATCAATGAAATCTATTATGTACGGTTTAGAACTTGACTATTTGGTGTAACTTTTTAAAATTGAAAAATACAATTGTGTTTTCGTTTTACATCTATTAAAACTGCAATTAATGTATTTTTCGTAAAGTAAACAAGAAATTGTTGCGAAAATATTTAATAAAATGGTAGATACCGATCTATAAAGACTATAATTTTAAAATTTTTCTAGTTTGTGGTTTTGAATATACATTTTGATTAATTACTTTATCATTTTGCGTGTTACAGTAACTGGAAAATAATAGTTTGCTTAATAATAGCTTTGTTAAAATGATGTCTGTGATTAAATTTTTATGATTGTAACAAGAAAAATGGGAACTTAAAGAATTTTTTGGAATAGTAACGACTCTTTTCGAAATGTTTTTCGCAAACAATTGGGTTCAATATTGTGTCCTGCAAATGTATAATTAAGTAGTAATAACGAGTTAAGTGAGAATGAATTATTGAAATCGCAATTATTTACCTGTTACATTAAATATTTTTTTACACCACAATTTTTTATACGTAATATCAGAAGGAAATCGGTGCATTTTAATTTTATTTCTATTTATTTGTGTGCAATTAGGCACACAACAATGTTTTAGCTGCATATTATTTACTGTGAATTCCACACTTTAAATGAAAATCCTAGTTGCAAATAATCATTACAGTTACCATTAATATCCGACGCGAGCGACATCTGTTATTTCCATTAAAGTTGTCAGGTCAGCTGTTTTAGCTATGCACAGCCTTATAAGAGGGGGGTTCGATAAGCGAGAATCAACAGATGTCGCTATGGTAGATTCACTTCAGGAAACGATACTAAAAAACTATTAAATTTTATTAAAAAAATTTAATTGATAATAAATACTAATTCAATTACCTAGTTGCTCCCTACATTTTTATCCTAAAAAAGTTAAAGGAAGAGTTTTGCTAAGTTGTACACATGCTTCCGAATTCTTCAAATTATAAGATATTTAGCTACTATATGACTAAAATATTATAAGGAGCAACTAGAAGAAGGTTCAGTGAATACGTATATGAAAGTACAGGGTGTAATTGTTGCTAGAATTCGTAAACCGCTTTCCGAAATATCGTCATTTTGAGTATAAAGCTATTTTACTGATACCTACTTGATTTCGAAGAATTTGTCTAATAAAATTGTCCAACTATTATTGAATAGATGGTGCTGTAAAAATACTATAGTGGTATTTTTTTATTTGCCGGCTGATTCGTGGACATTAATCTCCCGCTTGATAAACAAACATCAAACTGCAAAGGTGGCATATTTCGTTGTGGAAATATTTATAGTCAACGTTTTTAATGCAATTAATGGCATGCTATAATAATTATTATTCTGAAATATATACATAAGTAATTACATATGTGCATATATCGGTAATATTGTATTTTCTATTGTTACAATTTTTATTTTGTATTAATAAAGGTACCTCTCTCACATCTTACACAAAAAATAAATTTTAAAAATCAATAATCATTATCATTGTGACTTTCTTGAAGAGAAATATTTTGAATTTTCGGCTCCCATAACTTGGTAACTTTTCTGGTTGCAAGTTAAATAATTTTTTTAAGCTTGTTAACTTGCATTTCATTATTTTTGTGTCTCTCATCAAAACGCCCGTTCTTAATATTCTTTAACTTTATATCCTAGAATAAACAATTAAAACGCTAGCAAAGTTTACAACGTAAACATAATTAAATTAGATGCCGATGCATCGATGAAAAAGCGCACTCTGTAGAAACTATTTAGTACAAAAAACAGGAATTAACATTTAAATAGCTGATGCCAAAATCGCGCCATCTTACGATTAAACCGTTTGATATTAATTAAAATAATTATAAATATAAATACTACTGTGGCGTTACTAGCGGAAACATGGTAGAAGCTGATTTTTCCAGTCCCCTCTTAAGTAAGAATGAATTATTGAAATCGCAATTATTTACCTGTTACATTAAATATTTTTTTACACCACAATTTTTTATACGTAATATCAGAAGGAAATCGGTGCATTTTAATTTTATTTCTATTTATTTGTGTGCAATTAGGCACACAACAATGTTTTAGCTTCATATTATTTACTGTGAATTCCACCTTTAAATGAAAATCCTAGTTGCAAATAATCATTACGGTTACCATTAATATCCGACGCGAGCGACATCTGTTATTTCCATTCAAGTTGTCAAGTCAGCTGTTTTATGCTTATGCACAGACCTTATAAGCACGAAAACAATCAACGCAGACTACGAAATTACACATTACAGTTATAGTTTGAATTTGGTTATCGAAATGAGCTTTCGCGCAAAAATCGTGTGCTTGCTTGTTGTGTGGCGAGAAAAATTTTTGTTAAGTTGCGAATGTTGCCAGCACATCATCAACCGATCTTCATATAGTTTACAACTCGCTGAATGCAATTTTTATGTGTTTATCTAAAATTTGGCCCAATATTAAACGGCTGGTCCGATTAAGCGGAATCTACTGTATCTGGATTTGGCAACAGCGACGGTGCGCGGTTGTAGTATCGGCAGCTGTTTAATCCGCAACCGACTGCAATGGATGTAGATGATATTTGTCGCATCTGTTTATTCAAAAATGTAGAATTTATGAACATTTTCGCAGAAGACAAGGACGCACCCAACGTAGCAACAATGTTGACCGAAGTCGCCTCGGTACAAGTAATTATTTTCGGTTATCAAATTTGAGGTTAGGTTCATTTGTTTATTTACAGATTAAACCGGACGACGAACTTCCTTCCACGATTTGCACGACTTGTTACGCCAAATTGAGTGCCGCCTTCGATTTTCGTAAGCAAATTATAGCGACCGACACGAAGTTGCGCGGAGATTGGTGTAAGGACGATATCAAAATTTTCAACTGCAAAGTGGAAGATGTGGAGTTTTGCGAGCCCATTGGGATCGATAATGATACATCGACTGATACGGATACGTTCGTTGGTTATCAGTTACCGGTTATTTCGATCGAGCACAATAATAAACGAACCGCGAAGGAAACCACGAAAAAGAATTTCTGTCTGGAATGCAATAAGTCGTTTTCAAGGAAATATTCCCTCGACGCTCACAACGCCAAACACACCGGCATTAAACCGTTTCGTTGCGAAGTTTGCAATAAAGGTTTTGCGCTGCGGTGGGCCGTAAAAACGCACATGCGCGTCCACACGAAAGTCAAACCTTACGCTTGCGAGGAGTGCGGGAAAACGTTCCCGTTCGTTAGTGCCATGTCGATTCACATGCGCACCCACACGGGCGAACGACCGTACAAATGCGACATTTGCGATAAATGTTTTACTCAAGCTGCTTCGCTTCGAACCCACGAACAGACCCATTCCAACGAAAAACTGTTCATATGCGAGATCTGCAGCAAGTCGTTCAAGCAACTTTCCAATCTGAAACAGCACGTGCTGACCCACAAGACTAAACTGAATCACCCGTGTCCGACTTGCGGGAAGTCTTTCAAGAATCTCGTCCGCGTAAGGGAACACATGAAGACCCATTCGGACGAAAAGCCGCACGTGTGCGGCGTGTGCAGCAAGGGGTTTAGGAAGCGGACGATGCTCACGGTCCACATGCGGATACACGAGGGCGTCAAGCCGCACGCCTGCGAAATTTGCGGCAGGACTTTCACGCAGCGCAATTGCATCGCGCGGCACATGAGAACGCACACGGGCGAGACGCCGTACCCGTGCGCCGCGTGTCCCGACAGATTCGCCTATTCGCATCACTTATTGAAACACGTGAGGGCGCGTCATCCGAACGAAGCAGTTAATATTACAACTTAATTGGTCATTTTTTGCCTTACTATAAAATTGAGGAGACGGCTATAGCGAAATGTCAATTGATTGCGTTATGATTTCAAATAATAAGTTTCGATAGGTCGTAGAGAAAATATAAGGTTTGTTCTTTTTGGCAGTTCTGAATCAAATAGTTCGGCGTTCCATTCGAAAGTGTAACGGTTCTTGATCGAAAACAATTGATGTTAGTTTCGAATTAGTCCCAACACGCACGATGCCAGCAAAATTGGTCGATGTCAATTTAAGCTGGTAACTCGAGTGTTCAGAACTTATTCCGAACAGAATGTCCAATACATTGCTAAGTTTAGAATTAGTGAAAGGAACAAACCTATACAGCACCTACACCTATACAAGGTTTGCACCAAACACTGGACTTGTCAAATAAACAATTCGATTGGTTGCAACGATCGTTTCCATAAAGATAGTTACCAAATACGGCCGATGTGCGGCATTATTATGCATACGCACGCTCGCTCGAAGCTCGCATCACAAATTTCACGATTGTGTTAAAAAGTTAGCTAATTCTATTACAAAACTACAATGGCTGTGTTTTTTTTTTAACCCGAACAGTGGTTCGAGCACTCGACTACGGGAATGTGTCGTTTGGTAATTGTTCGATCGGTGTTCCTTGCCGTTCAAAAACTGCTCGAACTGGATTTCCACGCACCTAGTTTCGAAGTGGTGCATTTGAACGAAGTTGCAATTCTAACCTAACAAAATTTGAAAAACGACGCTCACTTCGATCGTCAGTTTCTTCGTTACTGCACGTATTTACTGTATAAACCCACCAACGAAATGTATGTATGTTATTATTGCAATTTTTCCATAAATTTAGAATTAACAATGGACCACGAATGTTTTCAGAACACCAATGAAAATATTTTGTTAAACGGAGTCCCGCAAGGAACAATACTGGGACCACTACTTTTCCTAGTTTATATAAATGATGCTTTGAAGATCATCCCAGAGAGTAATATCATATCCTACGCGGATGATACGGTAGTTATTAGCGATGGCCTGAGCTGGGCTTCAGCCCAAGCAAATATGAATAACTACCTCAAAAAAATAAGTAAGTGGCTATCAACCAACAAGCTTTCTTTGAATATTAAAAAGACTGTTTGTATAACTTTTGGAGCGTATTGTGATAGTGTTCCTGATGCCGTTGATGTTCGTATAAATGAACGAACTATTGATAGAGTCGAAAAAACCAAATATTTAGGAGTAATAATTGACAGTAGATTAAAATGGAAACATCATGTACGAAATTTGAAGAGCAGAGTCAGGTATCTGCTGTTTATTTTTAAGAAAATAAGTTATTTAATGGATACCAAACAATTATTAGCAATCTATTATGCTCTATTTTATAGTATCGCTACATATGGCATTTTAGCGTGGGGTGGCGCTTATGGTGATGTGATTAATCCCTTGATCTCGTTACAGAAGAGAATTTTAAAATTATTCTCAAAACAATAAACAAAGCTCATCAGTGCCTTTAAGCATTACAGAATGTTTCATTATTGAGTCGGTTATACACAATTACGATGACTTGAAAACTAAATTTCTACCATCGAACAGTAATACAAGAAATAAAAACATAATGCTTCCAAGAATCAACAAGACCTTGTCCACAAGAAATAGCGAGTACATTGCTGTGAAATATTTCAACCAACTGCCTCTTGAATTGAAGAATATCAACTTATCTATGAAATCCATTAAGAACAAAGTAATAAAGTGGATAAGGACAAAGAATATAATATTTATATAATTTCGTGTGTTATGAATATAAAAATTCTAAGATTGTTACATTTTTTTTTAATTATAAATATACATTTAAATCAATTATGGGTGATAAACGGGATAAAGTGTTCTTAATGTTAAGTTTACTTTAAAACCTATCTTAATTAGATTTAAGAATTCCAGAACTATGTACAGGTATTTGATTACCTCTATAGTCTTAGAGTTTATTTTGTATATTTTGGTATATGTAAATATAACTCTATGTATATTTCTGGTTAAATAAATAAATAAAATAAATAAATTTATTACCAAATTTATATTACAATGTTATACATAGTATATATAAATAGTTCCAAAGATCAATGGAACAACCGCAGAGACAAAATATCCGTACGTGATTCGGTATATAACTAAAATCTAAAGCTAATTCTAAAGTTTATACAAAAATAAGAATAAAAACAAGACAGGTTAATAATCAAGTTAAAAATTCAGCTCACTTGCATTTACTCAGTTGACATAAGCATAGCACGATATGTTTTCGATGGTTTTTTATAATTGTTGTTTTGTAATATCTTAAGTTCATTTGGCATTTCGTTAAAGTTATCCCTTGCAACATACTGTGATTTTCTTTTGCCCACTTCCAACATTGATTTAGATATTTCGATTAACTTGTTCCTTGTTTGCACCGAACTAGATTTGAATTCATTCGACGTATCCCTATAATAATGTAATACCGCTTCGTAGATATATTTTTGCCTCAAGTCTAAAGGTAATTTCATACCATTGTTAGATTTAATTAAGATTTTAATAACTTTTCTATGTATGTTGTATAATAAAGACATTAAAGACTTATTTGCAGATCCCCATGCCACAATACCATAGGTGACAACACCGTAGTAGAGTTCATACATAATTACCATTAAATTTTCTGGTGATAATATCTTGCCCAAAGTAGTCAATATAAAAATGATATATTTAGTTCTACTAGTTAATTTAATAATTTGTTCGTCCCATCTCAAATGTTCATCAATACATATACCCAGACATTTAACACTTTTCCCTCTCTTTAGCACCTCATCGTGCAGCTTAATATTAATTATTCCTGGTATGCTATCACAATAGTTTCCAAAAGTTATATAAACTGTTTTATCAATATTTAGCGACAATTTATTATCATTAAGATAATTAATAATTTTAATTAATTGTTGATTCAAAATTTGTTCTAACAAGTCCCACGCTGATGATTGGCACAATACCACCGTATCATCAGCATACAATAATATATCACAGTTCATAGAACATTCCAAAATAATATCATTAATATATATATATAATAAACAGGAGTGGACCTGATATGGTACCTTGTGGAACCCCCATTTCAACAGGTTCAAAACTACTTTTGATTTTAACACATTGTTTCCTACCCGTTAAATAACTTTTAATTAATTCCAATGCAATTCCACATATACCATACTTATTTAACTTGCGTAGTAATATTTTGTGATTAACGGTATCGAATGCTTTAGCAAGGTCCAGAAAAACAGCAGCATTTGGCCGGCCCTTATCCGGACAATCATAAATTTTATTAGTAACAAAAGCTAACGAATCTTTAGTGCCAGTTCCTCTTTTGAAACCAAACCGATTATGTGATAAAATGTTTTGCTTGTTTAAAAAACTTGACATCCTCGAATGCAAAATTTTCTTAAAAATTTTTGCAAAATTTGAAATTAAAGAAATTGGTCTATAATTAGTTGCAAGCTTTTTATCGCCCCGCTTAAATATCGGTACTATTTCGGCTAGTTTAAAATGTCTTGGACAAAAACCGCTAACTATACTTAGATTAATAATATGAACTAGTACAGGGCAAATATATGGCGACATCAATTTGATTAAACAAGTGTGTACATTATCGACACCTCGCGCTTTGTTCTTTAGCTTAGAAATAATCTTGACTACTTCATCCACATTAGTCATTAGTCATTGTTTTATATTATTCAATTCTATTCAATTTTCAGCTATATTCTGTATCAAGAGCGCGAAGCAAATTTTTTAACACAAGCGTGGAATGTAAAAAAAGTTCCACACTCATATATAGTACTCTATATTTTTTCCAGGACCTTGTATGGGTTTTATTTTTAAAATCGTAACGTAACCAATTGTGACGTTTCGACGCAGCAAATTTTGTTTTAAAGCGAAAGACGATCGGATTACTTTGTAACATTAACCGCTCCATTTTTTGAATGACAATTCTTCATGTGCTTCAACAAATTGTCCGAATAGGTGAATTTGTTGGGACACACGCTGCACTGATACGGCGTCTCGCCGGTGTGCGATCTCATGTGCCTCGTAATGCAACTCTTCTGTATGAAAGTTTTGCCGCAAACCTCGCAGGCGTACGGCTTGACGCCCTCGTGTATCCGCGCGTGTATTTTGAGCGTCGTCCGCACCCTAAATCCTTTATTGCACACGTTGCAGATGTGCGGTTTTTCGTTCGAATGGGATTTCATGTGTTGTTTGGCTCGCGCAAGACTCTTGAATAACTTCCCGCACGTCGCGCACGGATGATTCTTTTCGGTTTCATGGGCCAGCATGTGCCTCTTCAGACTGACAAGTTGTTTGTAGGATTTGCTGCATATTTCGCATATGAACGGTTTTTCGTCGGAATGGGTGGTTCGTTCGTGAATTCGAAGCCCATTCAGATGGACGAAGGTCTTATCGCAAACTTTGCACTTGTGCGGCCGTTCGCCCGTGTGGGTGCGCATGTGAGACGAAATGGCGTTCGAGTAACGGAACGTCTTCCCGCACTCCTCGCAACAGTAAGGTTTAACTTTTGTGTGGGCGCGCATGTGCACCTTTACGGCCCAACGCATCGCGAAACTTTTATTGCAAACTTCGCACCGGTACGGTTTAATTCCGATATGTTGTTGAGCATTGTGGACGTCGAACCGGTACTTTTTCGAAAACGACTTGTTGCACTCTACGCAGAAATTCTTCTTTGGGTTTCCTCGTGGGCAAAGTTTCTCGATCGCTGCGTTCGTTATCCTGCTGGGCCGATATAACCGGTATATCTTTATCGACTAATGTATCGGTGTCGTTTGCTAAATCATCATCGATGCCCATAGGCTCGTAGAACTCCACAGCTTCCACTTTGCAGCTGAAAATTTCAAAATCGTCTTTAGACAAATCTCGGCGCAACTTCGTGTCGGTCGCTATTATTTGCTTGCGAAAATCGAAGGCGGCGCTCAGTTTAGCGCAACAGGTCGTGCAAACGGTGCAAGGCAGCTCGTCGTCCGGATTGACCTAAAAACAAACAAATAAACCTAACCTCAAATTTGATAACCGAAAATAATTACTTGCACTGGCGCGACTTCGGTCAACATTGTTGCTATGTTGTGCGCGTCTTTGTCTTCGGTGAAAATATTAATAAATTCCACGTTTTTAAATAAACATATTCGACAAATATCACTTATATCCATTTTGGTCGGTTTGCAAATTAAACAGCTGTTACAATTACGCGACGGCGCCGTTGCCAAATCCACGTATTTTAATTGATTTGTATTTAATGGCTGTGTTTTTTAATTGTACCTACTCGAACAAATTAAGTTCGATCGCCCGTTATCTGGTAGGCTTAGGGCTCTTGGGTAATTACATTCGAACTACTTGGCCGAACTACTTTGAACTACTATATATGGCCGATATATATCTGGTCCGATGGGGCTGAAATTTTATTTCTAATTACTACCGGGATACATGAACTTGTGTGCCAAAAATCGTCTCGAAATTTCGATCGAGACCGAAGTTACGAATTTTAATTATTTCCTATGTGACTCTTATGGTCGATAACACTGTAAGTCGTGTATTCGCATTTTTCATGTCCGATCGCGCTGTAATTTTTTGCGTATAATTGGGGAGTAGATTCTAGTGCATGCCAAAAATTAGCTCGAAATTTTAATTAGATAAGGAGTTATGAATTTTTTATTATTTCGGTTTATAGTCGATTAGGGTACTTGGGTAATGTAATTATTCTGGACCAATTTGGATAAAATTTTATACATAGATAGTGACGAAGTAGTTAAACTGTTATGCCAAAAATGAACTTCGAGTTTAGAGTAGAAAGTGATAATAAAGCGTTGTTCTTGTCGTTATTATTAGTCGTCGTAATGACTTGAAATCTAGTTTAATGTTGGTTTATTCGCTACGATTTTAATGAAAGTATTGTATTGGTGTTAAATATCTGCTAAAAGGGGGTTTTATGTAGTTACATTTCGTAATTTAAACAAATATATCTACACAAATTTTGTAAAATCTCTACGGACTGCGCCATCTAGTTATTTTGGTTGGTACTATAACTGAATGTGAATTGTGAAATGTTTACTTCAGTTGTTGTTTTGGCTTTTTTCGCCAACAAAATATAATTATATAATAATTTTAAACGTTTAATGGTTAACGCATTATCTGAATTACTATAATTCGTATATTATATTTCACATATTTAGTAGTAGCTGTATATATATCGGCCATATATAGTAGTTCAAAGTAGTTCGGCCAAGTAGTTCAAATGCAACTACCCAAAAGCCCTAAGCCTACCGACATAACCTCTAAAGTGATGAACGCACAAACACTGTTACCCCTAATTGTTGCCCAGGGCGAGTGGTTGTTTTTAGAAATAAAACACGAAAATTAGAAAATGCAATCCAACCGATTTGTGTTAACGTGTCCCGAAAACAAAAACGTTGTAAAAGAGAACGTACAGTAGGATACGTTAATTTGATTGAACGTTATCTAGGCGATGAGTTGTAATCGAAGGAGCTTTTCGAATGTCGAAAGCACGTTGGAGACGTTTAAAATACTTAGACCTTCGTAATACGAGACGTCTACCTAGTACAATAAATGCAGCATGTTTTTTACATAATTTCTGTATTATTCATAATGACGAAATCTTGGAAGAGGTAACCGAAAGAGACCAAAATGACGTCGAAGAACATTTTATTAATAACTTAAATATTGATAGCAGGAATGGCATTGACAAACGAAATGTTATTGCATGCGTTTTGGAATAAAATTTGAATGGCCTATAGAACTCGGAAACAAAATTAGAAACTACAACTTCTAGAACTAGAAACAAAGATTCATATAAAAACTATTTTAAAAAAATGCAGAAAATAGAATAATACGTAAAACAATAAGAATATTTAGAAAATAATGGAAATTGAAAATTACTATGAATTAGAACGATCCTTTATGCATCGTATAAGTTGTTCTAATAAAGCGTTAAACTTCTTTTTTTCTTGGAAATCTTCCTCGTGATGTTTTTGATTTTGCTCTATTGCCAATTTTAATGGATCTGTCGTATCGGTACTGTTGCGTTTACGTTTTGGTATCGATATTTCACAATTCGAACTATCATCTGATAATACATCGTCTATAATTCTTTTCGAACAACTGCGTTGATCACAAACTATTGTTTTTCCATTGTGTGCAACAATTGGTGGATCTATAATAGGAGTTTTATAAAATAACTGATCCATTTTTTTAAAAAACCGCCAATTTTTTCGATTCCTACCAGATTCGTTATTATTGTCACGTGCATTTTTGTATGTACGCATTAAACTTTTCCATTTATTCTGTAGCCGATTCCAAGAATACATATATGCAAATTCATGCATATCGGCAATTCTATAACCAAAAGTATTAATATATATTATGTAAATCATTATCGATTTACTTTTTCCATATATGCTTTTCAATTGAATTTTTCTTTTCTGGCAGCTCTCTGTGTTGTTCAAATTTATTAATCGATAAATATATAGCTTCGTTTGTCCGTGCACTTGTTTCAGTTGTGTTGCTATTACCAATATCCATTTCATTTGATTGTTCAATTTTATCCTTATCTAATGAAAATACATAAAAATTAGTACAATGTTATTTAAAAAACAAAAATTTACCTTTTTCGAAGAATAAGATATTATTTATTTATTTAACCAGAAATATACATAGAGTTATATTTACATATACCAAAATATACAAAATAAACTCTAAGACTATAGAGGTAATCAAATACCTGTACATAGTTCTGGAATTCTTAAATCTAATTAAGATAGGTTTTAAAGTAAACTTAACATTAAGAACACTTTATCCTGTTTATCACCCACAATTGAATTAAATGTGTATATATAATTAACAGAAGAAAAAAAGAAAATGTAACAATCTTAGAATTTTTATATTCATAACATACGAAATTATATAAATATTATATTCTTTGTCCTTATCCACTTTATCACTTTGTTCTTAATGGATTTCATAGATAAGTTGATATTCTTCAATTCGAGAGGCAGTTGGTTGAAATATTTCACAGCAATGTACTCGCTATTTCTTGTGGACAAGGTCTTGTTGATTCTTGGAAGCATTATGTTTTTATTTCTTGTTTTACTGTTCGATTGTAGAAATTTAGTTTTCAATTCATCGTAATTGTGTATAACCGACTCAATAATGAAACATTCTGTAATGCTTAAAGGCACCGATGTGCTTTGTTTTTGTTTTGAGAATAATTTTAAAAATTCTCTTCTGTAACGAGATCAAGGGATTAATCACATCACCATAAGCGCCACCCCACGCTAAAATGCCATATGTAGCGATACTATAAAATAGAGCATAATAGATTGCTAATAATTGTTTGGTATCCATTAAATAACTTATTTTCTTAAAAATAAACAGCAGATACCTGACTCTGCTCTTCAAATTTCGTACATGATGTTTCCATTTTAATCTACTGTCAATTATTACTCCTAAATATTTGGTTTTTTCGACTCTATCAATAGTTCGTTCATTTATACGAACATCAACGGCATCAGGAACACTATCACAATACGCTCCAAAAGTTATACAAACAGTCTTTTTAATATTCAAAGAAAGCTTGTTGGTCGATAGCCACTTACTTATTTTTTTGAGGTAGTTATTCATATTTGCTTGGGCTAAAGCCCAGCTCAGGCCATCGCTAATAACTACCGTATCATCCGCGTAGGATATGCTATTACTCTCTGGGATGATCTTCAAAGCATCATTTATATAAACTAGGAAAAGTAGTGGTCCCAGTATTGTTCCTTGCGGGACTCCAGTTGTTATTCGTAATTCATTACTTTTGCAATCCAAGAATTTTACCATTTGTCTTCTATCTGCTAAATAATCATAATAAATAAATCAATAAATAAATAAATTAAAATACGTGGATTTGGCAACAGCGCGTAGTGGTCGTATCAGCTGTTTAATTTGCGAACCAACTAAAAAAATGAATCTAAGCGATATTTGTCGCATCTGTTTATTCAAAAACGTGGAATTTACGAATATTTATGGGAGACAAAGGCGCGCCCAACCTAGCAGCTATGTTGACCGAAGTCGCCTCAGTACAGGTAATTATTTTCCTTACTAGATTTGAGGTTAAGTTTATTTGTTTGTTTGTAGGTTAATCCGGACGACGAGCTTCCTTGCACTGTTTGCACGACTTGTTGTGCTAAACTGAGCGCCGCCTTCGATTTTCGCAAGCAAATAATAGCGACCGACACGAAGTTGCGCAGGGACTTGTCCAAAGACGATTTTGAAATTTTCAGTTGCAAAGTGGAAGATGTGGAGTTTTGCGAACCGATGGGAATCGATAATGATACAGCAAACGATACCGACAAGTCGATCGACACCGACACATCAACCGATACCGATACATTAGTTAATAAAGACATCGGCGATCAGTTACACATTACATCGGTCGAGCAAGATAACAAATGCACTAATCGGGAAACCTCTCCCGTGAAGGAAACTCAGAGGAAGAATTTCTGCGTGGAATGCAACAAGTCATTTTCAAAAAAGTACCTCTTCGACGCCCACAATTCCCAACATACCGGAATCAAGCCATACCGGTGCGAGGTTTGCAATAAAGGTTTCGCGATGCGTTGGGCCGTAAAAGTGCACATGCGCGTCCACACGAAAGTCAAGCCGTATTCTTGCGAGGAGTGCGGGAAGACGTTCCCCTTCGCCAGTGCGATTTCGTCTCACATGCGCATCCACACGGGCGAACGGCCGTACAAGTGCAAGATCTGCGACAAGTCTTTCACTCAAGTGGCCGCGCTTCGAACGCACGAGCGAACCACCCATTCCGACGAAAAGCCGTTCATATGCGAAATCTGCAGCAAGTCGTTCAAGCAACTCTCCAGCCTGAAAAAGCACATGTTGGCCCACAAAACCGAAAAGAATCATCCGTGCGCGACGTGCGGGAAGTTCTTCAAGAGTCGCGCCCGAGCAAGGGAACACATGAAGTCGCATTCGGACGAAAAGCCGCACGTGTGCAACGTGTGCAGTAAAGGGTTTAGGGAGCGGGCGACGCTCAAGATACACGCGCGGATACACGAGGGCGTCAAGCCGTACGCCTGCGAGATTTGCGGCAGAACTTTCACGCAGAACGGCTGCATCGCGAGGCACATGAGGACGCACACCGGCGAGACGCCGTACCCGTGCGCCGCGTGCCCGAACAGGTTCGCCTATTCGCATCATTTACTGAAACACGTGAGGGTCTGTCATCCGAACGAACCCGTTAATATTACGAAGAAATCGATCATTTTTTGCCTTACAAAGAATTGAAGAGGTGGTCGTGTCAAAACGTCAACCGGTTACGTTATGATTATAATAAGTATTTATGAGGTTGTGGAAAAAATATGGTGTGCAGTACATGCGTGAGACTTTTTTTTTTAAATTCCACGCTCGTGTTAAAAAGTTAGCTTCGCGCACTTGTTGCACCCGAACGTTCAATTTTGAAAATGATAAGGGTTTTAGGATGATTGTACCGGTAAATACCGAACCGGCTTGCAGTTTGCGGATATACAAACTTTCGATTATTTGTCACGCTTAAAAGCAGTACCACAAGATTACAACAAATTGCAATAGGGGTAAAACGCCCCAATGCGGAACACCTCTTAACACGGAACGCACTCGTTGTTCACGCCACAATAATTACGGCATTTAATATTATCGTTTCTTTTTAATTTGATTTTCAAGTTTAAGTTGTTCGCTTCAATTTGGCACAACCTTACCGTAACGTATTGTCATTTCGTAATTATTGCACGGTTGGAGTTTTGCGGCGTCGAAATTTTTTAATTTTAATGTAAGAAAACTTTATATTTTCCCGTAAGTTCTGATGGTCTAATGTTGTTTTCTAGCTTAACTTTGCGTGCTCTTTCAGAAAGAACACACTTTGTTGCGTGAAAATTTGGTGCTTTTTAAATTCTGCTTAAGCATTGCTGCAATTTTAATTTGTTTTAAATTGCAATCGTTGTTAAGCTCGAAAATGAGTTCACAAAAACGCCCCTGCAAATCCTACGACGGCAACGAGCGTGAATTAGCGCTTGGTGCAGTAAAAAGTGAAAAATCGAGTTTACGAAAGGGCTTCTGCACAGTACAACATTCCATTAACTACACTTCATGCACATTTTCATGGCAAAAGAACTGGGAATCCTGGTCATCCTACTGTATTTACAACAGAAGAAGAAATGAAAATCATACAAGTGGCGCATATTTTAGCTAATCATGGACTCCCCCCTCCCCCCCAACAGGTTGGACTTCCGTCGTTTAGCAAAAAGTTTTCTGAATTCATGTCCCGGTAGAATCGACCCATTTAAAAACAACACGCCCACTAACAAGTGGCTTCGTTTATTCCTCAAAAGATGGAAAGATGAATTGAGCTTAAGGGTGCGTTTGAAGTGTATACTGTGTTGCCTAAAAATTATAATTAGCGTTAACATAATAACAAAAAAAGTATTGATTTTATAAACATTTGCCATTAACAAATATTATTC